>CM061750.1:281104142-281444141 GCA_030979885.1 Lolium multiflorum | reverse complement strand
TGACCATTGGTAGTTCCTTAATTTTCCTGCCTTGGAGTGTTTGCATTGCACCAATATAGCATCAGCAAAGTAATAGCTCACAGTCTGCATAAGAAAATGTATCAGCTCACTATTTCTAAACACAAGGCTCGAAATGAGCCCGACTTTGAATTAACAAAGCCAACAACCGGCCAGGAGTTACACCAAGAGTTACAACACACGCACACGCGCCAAGCGCAGACGGAACCCACAACAAAAGACAACACATAAAAAGACAAGCCGAAGCGCCAGCTTGATCCATGACGAGTGAGCCTTGTCTTCTGTTGAACCGGAGCAATCACGACCGTGTCCACACCAACAAACCTCCACCGCATCAAGACTGCAACCCAAGGGGAACTCAACGACGGGCCGACCACCTAGCAGGGCTTGAGGAACCAAAGGAGGGAGGGTCTAGCGGCGATGCCTCCAAGAAGGTGAATGGCGCAGGAACGCGTCATTGTCGTCGGCAGAGACAGAGGTCCTGCAAAGTTTTCACCCAGACCCGAGAACCACCACCCCTGGAGCTCGGGCTAGGTCCAGACCAAAACGCAACATCTTCCCCTGGCGTTGGGATAGGCATACCGGCAAGAGCTACGGCCAGACGCCAACCTAGCAAAGCCCCCCAAGGCGCTAGCGAGGGCGTCAGCTACCGCAACAGAGCCGCGTAGAAGTAGCCAGGCCGGTGTTGCGAGAGGGCTGCGACACCATCGAGAGGTCACAGGGTGATCCACAAGACGCTACCAGAGAGGTTAGCACGAAGCGAGACCCCCAAGGGGAGCAGGTTGAGGCGGAGGGACGGAGTCCATCATCTAGAACAGTAGGGCCAACATCAGGACGCCTTCAACAAGGGAACGACACCCTCAGGTGACGCTGTCACCGGCACAAGCCAAGGCCGTGCGCGACTTTCGCCGAGGTCCAAAACTGATCCAAAATCCGGTCGCCATCGCGAGGATGCAAAGCGGACAAAGCAAAAATCACTACCACACCACCGACCAAAAACCGCACTATGGACTAGCCCCAACTAGAATCATCCACAGGGAACGCAAGAGCTGGCTGGCAAGGCCCGGCCAGACCCGGAACTAGCCATCAAAGATGCTAGTACGGTGGCACCATGGCGACCACACCATACCCAGCGCGAAGGCCCTGCACTAGTGCGATCAGACTGATCGGAGGGAGAACAGACTGCAACCAAAATAGCGGATGCAGAGCTGAGCACGTCGCCACCCCGGCGAGCACGCCGACCCAGGGACCCAAACCTGAAAGCCAGCGAGAGCGGGCAAGTCACCGGCACCGAGCAGCCAACCCAGAATGAGCATGGCCGCCGGCGGACGGGGCGAGGTGGCGGAGCTGCCGCACACTGCCCACATCCGGGTGCCGCAGACGGTGGACAGCCCGGAGCGGACAGGACCCAAACAGGGACAGCGGATCTGGCCGGGCCCACCCGGCCCAGATCTAGGCCCACGGGCCCAGATCTGGCCGCCGCCGCCATCCCCAGTCCACGCCGCACCGGCGGTCAATCGCCACCCAGGCGACCTCGACGGGACAGCCCACCTCGCCGCGACCACGCCGGTAGCCACGCCAGGCCCGGAACCGGCCGAGCCCGAGGTGGCCCAACACCGTGGTCGACGGCGGTCAGGCAGCAGAGCACGCGCGGCGCCCTCGCCACGCCGCAGCCGCCGCCCGCACGGCCCCCCACGGCCGGAGCTGCGCCAGCACGAAGGACGAGCCGGCGAGCCTCCCCACGCCAAGGACGGGACCTGCCCCGTCGGGCCCTCCATGCACCGCCCGGGCTTTGCCCGGCGGCTCCGGCCAGCGGCGGCAGCGGGGAGGAGGAAAGGGCGGGGCGGAGGAAGGGGGAGGAGGGGGCGCTCCGGTCGCCCGAGCGGGGGGGCGACGGGAGCGGGTTTCTCTGTTTGCTTCTTCTTCTGAAGTTCTCAACTCGTACTGTTCTGATGATGGATTACCCCATACCTGTTGACCGGGGCCATTTTCAAGCAACCAACGGAGGATTCTACAAAATTCTCGCGCATTTGCAGCCGTGGAAGGCGTTGAAACTGTTTAAAACATCGTGGAGATCGATTTGTTCCTGGTCAGCTGCAGCGCCAACCCCATGTTTGACATAGTTGCTAGCTGACCTTCATTTTCTTTTTTTCGAAGTCAGGGCCTTTTTTTCCTGTCATGGATGTTTATGTTATAAGTAGATTTGTTTCCGCAATGCTTTATGCCTGTTATTATGTACTGTAAGTTGGCGTTCCCAACATGGGTACAAGCCGGCGCCCAAGGGCTGCGAGTAGTTTTGCCATCCACTTGGGATGTGCACTGATATCAGTTTAAGCAATATGTAATCTTCCTCCTGGGAGGATGTAAGCCAAACTCTATTTTTTCAATGAAATCTCACAAAAAAAATGTTGGCGTTCCCACCATAGCTCGCTCATGGTCTTTACTGGGGCTTTATTATTTATTGGTAAAGTCGGGGCAAAAGGAGAGCAGTCCTCTTTCAGGTTTCAAATCAATATTTCTTAAACACAAGACAAAAATATAGACCGATAAAGTGGTGTATTAGACTTGCAAACAGACGTTAAATACCTGAACCAGCTACAGGTGAAGCCAACAATGCAGACCAAGCTACTTAGTTACAGGAGTAATGCATTTCAAAAAAATGGTAGCTGCAGCCTACAGTACATACATTACAAAAAGAAGCTCATAGCTACAAGAGCGCCGGCTTCCAAAGAATCCGCTGCTGCTTGCCGTTGTACACAATCCAGCTGAACAATAGCTTGGAGAAAGTTGATAGATTATTGTTCATTCCATGAAAATAAATGTTGCACAGATGTACTCGGAGCACCATATTACAGTTCCAGTAATAAACCAGGAAACGGCTATGGTTTCTTGCATCAATTCATCTCCATATCTTTCTTGCATCAACAATTTCAGAAAAAATCCATATTCAAAATGCCTATAGCGGAACAGTTCCACCATCAGGCGTAGAAATTATACAGAAACGGCTCAATTCTCATCCTGCTACATTAAAGAACAGGCAAAGATATTATAAAGAAAGATCAGGACAGTTCATGTTTCATGGCAACACATCAACCATACTAGACATGCGATACGGTTGACATGTCTAGGAGGAGGCAAAACACCATCCGGAGCTAGTGCGATCCTTCCAATTGACATCTTCAGACTTCAGTCAACTGCAATACCCTTCCATTTTGAAAGGCAAGCAATTTTCTTCAGGACTGTGTATGCTACAAGTCTGAATCAGCACAACTGTCCTATGATATGAATTCGATTTGTTTGCTACATGTTAAGAATACTGTGAACTAACAGACAAAAGCTCAGCATATCAAACAATTCTAGAGAAGTATAGATCTAGAGAAGTATTACTGAATGTAAGTTGTGGAGTATACTAGTATTCTAGATACATAAATCAACCTAGCCAACAAACGAAAAGTTATCCATGAACTCATTCGGTTGGCGTCACTTTTCTGGGATTTAGGGGACAAGGCAACTTGCAGCAGATGATACTGCGGCAACCCAACCCACAGTTCAGTATGGTCGAGGATTGAACTGAGTATGAAATCTATCTATTATATATTAAAAGTAAATTAAGGGCTAACCAGAAATTAGAGAATTAGACTAGAAAATCCCACAATAATCAGAGAAATCTATCCATTAATCTGAGAGAGCAGAGAACCTCAACCGATAGATTACAGGAAAAAAAAACTAACTTTAAAGTTTAAAGAAATTACCCACCTTTTGCCACGGTACATATATCTTAAACCTCTTCCATCTCCGTGGATCACAAGTTCATATCTGCCCTAAAGATCGTTTGCGGTTTTATTTTGTTTGGCAAGCCAAAACTATACGCCGTTCGCCGCCGCCAAAGCCGACCTAACCTGAGTTGCTATCATCCTCGAGCTGCTCCTCGCATGGTCCCGTTCGCCGTCGCCAAAGCCCACCTGACGTGAGTTGAGTTGCCATCATACTAGAGCTGCTCCTCTGATCAAGTTACCCGAACCTCTTTTTTTTTAGATCACGAGAGAAGTCACATGGAAGCACAAAGCTGATCGATTTTGAAGAGCTAATTCTGGGTTTGCTCCTGATATATATGGCCGTTCAAAGGATCTGGTGCAGAGGTAGTTAGCTTCATACGTGTTTTATATGGTGCTGCTAACAAGATGCAACTCGACTAGCGTGGCGATCCTGAGCTAGCTTCTCCGCACGCGGACTTGTCAAAGAAGGATTCAATCTACTCCTTGGCGTAATCACTTTGGCGATGTATACCGACAACATGCAAATCGGGTCTGATCAGCGGACACTCGCATGTTATCATGAGGACTTGATGCCGGTATGCCCAGCTGCATGCATGCGTACTTAAGGAGTTGATGCCAGTATGGTCAGCTGCATGCATGATTCTGCTATCCAGTTCGTTTGTTCAGGAACCTAATCAGGTGTGCGAGTGGGGACCATGTTTCAAGTCTGTCAGTTTGGAGATTACACCTGATCTTCCACCTATTTTGCAAGCTCTAATGTATTGATATAGTCTGAATATTTTTTCTTAACTACGAGCTAGAATACTATTACAAATATATACCAGATGCGTACGCAACTTTAAAGCATTATTTTATTTCTGTAAATTTATCATGATATGGTGGTTGGGGTTAATGTTTATGCATGCTTACTTGGCAACTGCAGGTCTACCGTATAGAAAGGACATGAATACAAGATCCCAAACACATGACTCATGTCTTCTGAAATAGCATTAAGAACTAAACTGTGGTACGATCACTAATAATATACTGTATTCTTTTTTGCTTTAATTTCGAACTACTCATGCGCAATGGTTCACATATGTTATCTATCAGTAGGTGTGGAGTGTGCAGTTACGCTACTAAGTTTTCCTTACGTCGTTTAATCCCATTGTAAAAAGGCCATCTATAAATTACTTATATATTATGTCGATAAATGATTGTAGGTTAACGAATGTATTTTTAACTGGTACAGCATAACCATGTTGATGTAATGTCAATATCTTGCAATTTGCTTGCCTTTAGTAATATATATTAAGCCTTTACAATGTTTACTCAGAATAACTTTTGTTATCCCTTTCCAATTGCTTGCAGATGCTGAGGTGCTCATAGGTAATGACAACCATGCAATTAGTGATTTGTCCTTATGTTGATAAATTGATTTTACATTCAACAACATCACATGTTGTTACTTTAAGATTGAACTTGACAGGTAATATTTCCCCAGTCTGCTCAACTGGGTCTTATGGACATCATCGTTGATAAAGGTATGAACCTGTTACATTGTTTGATTTTTTCCTCCTTTTCAGTGTCAAATTAATTAGTATGTATGGTTCCTTCCATTTAGATTCAGTTTGTGCACGCTTCATTCTTAGTAATTAGCTTCTGTACGTATTATCTGGATAAATGATCGATTCATGTTGTTTATTGATTGTACAATGTTTACTCAGAATAACTTTTGCTATCCCTTTCCAATTGCTTGCAGGTGCTCATAGGTAATAACAGCCATGCAATTAGTGATTTGTACTTATGTTGATAAATTGATCTTACATTCAACAACATTACATGGTTGTTACTTTAAGATTGAACTTGACAGGGTAATATTTCCCCAATCTGCTCAACTGGGTCTTATGCACATCATCGTTGATAAAGGTATGAACCTGTTACATTGTTTCATTTTTTTCCTTTTTAGTGTTAAATTAATTAATATGCATGGTTCCTTCCATTTAGATTCAGTTTGTGCACGCTTCATCTGAGTAATTAGCTTATGTACATATTATCTGGATAAATGATCGATTCCTATGGTTTATTGATTGTACCAAAAAACAGCTTGGTTATTTTAGCTTAATTATTTTTCACCACACGCTGAACCTCATGTGGTACATACATAGTAAACCACACTACATGCTTGTCACACCTCTGTTGAGTTAGAAAGTTCATCAAGATTTACTATCTGAAGCCTATATCATAAAATTGTAACTGCTTGCCAAGCTTTGCCACCTCACAACTCTTTATGAAAATGTAAAAACATTCAATATATAATATAATAGAAGTTTCAAGGTTGCACAAAATTTTGTTATAACTGAACAACATTTTTTTTTTTTTTGAAAGCCGTGGTGGTTAAGCTGGTCAACCACCATGGCGGCCACGGCGGCGGAGATGACAAACTTGTCGAGACATGGCATGAAGATCTTATTCATGAGATTCATGAATATTGCTGGGGCATTGGTTAGTCCAAAAGGTACTACGAGATACTCATGATGTCCGTATCTCGAGACAAAGGCTGTTTTCGGAACGTCTTCCTTCTTGATCTTTATCTGGTGATAACCGGATCTTAGATCAATCTTGGAAAAGACTCCCGCGCCTCTAACTTGATCAAAAAGATCTTGGATTCTAGGAAGTGGGTACTTGTTCTTGATTGTAACATTGTTCAAATTCCTGTAGTCTCCGCACATCCGTCGACCTCCATCTCTTTTATCCACAAATATCACAGGTGATCCCCATGGTGAGATACTCTCCTGTATGAATCCTTTCTGTTCTAGGTCATCCAATTGTTCCTTGAGTTCCTTCAACTCTTTAGGCCCCATCTTGTATGGTGCTTTAGCAATCGGAGCTGTTCCTGGAATTAGGTCGATAGTAAATTCTATCTCCCTATCTGGTGGCATTCCAGGTAATTCCTTAGGGAATACATCTTGGAATTCATTGACTACTGGAATATCTTCTAACTTCACCTCCTTCATGCTGTTCAGCTTTAACTCCACTTCAATCTGAGTATGCTTATCTCCTTGGTAAATGATTCTATCTCCACCTGGGCTTTTCAAGGATACTGTTTTGTGGGTACAATCTATAAGTGCGCCATTTTCCTCTAACCAATTCATACCAAGAATGACATCAATGTCCTTCATCGGTAAAATGAACAGGTCTGCGTCAAACGCACACTTATTGATCATGATGACTTGTCCAGGTTTAGTATGGGTTACTAATATCGTTCCCCCCGCAGAAAGTATGGTGATTGGTTTATCTAGTTTATTGCATCTAATCCCATGTTTGATGATGAATTGCTGGGAAATGAAGGATGTAGTTGCACCAGTATCAAAAAGTACTTTGCCAGGATGAGTGAGTATCTGGAGCGTACCTATCACCGCCTGGTCAGAGTTGACCACCTCCTCCAGACTGGTACAGTTCAGCTTGCCGAAGGGCTTCTTATTCTTCCAGCTCCCTCCGGTGTTTCCTCGATTTCCTCCTCCTCCAGATTGACCTCCTCCGGAATTCCTCTTGGGACAGTCTTTCAGCATATGTCCCTCCTGGCGACAACCAAAGCATATTATCTTGGGCTTCCTGCAATCCTTCGAGGTATGACCTCGGAATCCACAAACGCGACAGACCATCTGGTTTGCAGTCTGAAACGCTTGGTTCCTCCTACTACCGTAGTAGTTGCTGTTGTTGTTGTTGTTGTTGTTGTTGTATCTGGGTTTAAAGCTCAAACTCATGTTTGGCTTGTTGTTGAAATACCTCTTAGGCTCATATTTGGCCTTCTTCCGCTTCTCTTCCTGCAGTTGCTTGAAGTCATCTTCCAGGGTGATGGCTGCATCCACCAATTCCTGGAACTCTGTTGCTCTCATCATTCTGAGTTGTACCTTAAACTGGGGACTTAATCCCCGCAAGAACCTCTTCTTCTTTTTATCCTCAGTATTGACCTCCTCAACGGCATACCGAGACAGCTTCGAGAACTCTCTGACATAAGTCAGAATAGCATTGTCTTTCTGCTCAAGACTCTCAAATTCTCGACGCTTTAACTCCACAATGCTTTCAGGGACATTGGACTCCCTGAACTTCCTCTTGAACTCTTCCCAGGTAAATACCTTCTCTGCCGGATACACGGCTACTATATTGTCCCACCATGATGCGGCAGGTCCACACAGCAAGTGTGTAGCATAACGAACCTTCTCCAGGTCGTTGCAACCAACAGTATTGAGCTTTCGCTCGGTGTCCATAAGCCAGTCTTCCGCGTCCATTGGCTCGGGCGCGTAAGCAAAAGATATTGGCTTTGTGTTCTGGAAGTCTGCCAAAGTGACTCCCTGATTCTCAACTCTGTTCTGTTGCAGCAGCTCTTGGAAGAATCTATTTTGCTGCTCCAGCGTCACACGCTGTCTTTCATCCATCATCTGCATGTACTGGACAAAGTTCTGCTGCGTCATGGGTGGTGGTGGTGGTGGAAACTGAGTTCTGGCTGCTTCATCAGCTTCAGCCTTCTGTCTGGCCTCGCGCTCGATGCGCTGCTCTTCACTCTCCTCACTCGGCGTTCCCGACATATCCCCCTAGTTCTGCAACACAAAGCGGTACTCATAGTTACTCCATGCGCAAGTTTTCTGAGCTCAACTTTGTGCACAGAACTAGTCACGCAATGGAAATCAAGAAGCAAATGCAAATCATACAAAACATATACCCTGTATATACATACATAAGTGGTCTTATTACAATACTCAAGTCGATGTGAGTATGCAAACTCACTTATTAAAGTATATGTACAAATTTATACAAATATTACAAACTATAATACACATGGTACTGGTGTATTATAGCCTCGCCTCCCTTGGTGGACTCTAGTCGTGCTTCACTCCCGGTACATCCCAGGCTTCCATCCGGTCGAACGTGTCGTCCTCCTGATAGACCCTGGAACATAAGGTCTCCCCGTTGGCTTGTAATCCGAATCCGATGATGATCCTAAGGAGAAATCAGTGTTCACAAACTGATCATTGAGTGCATCATAGTCCACCCATCGGGTGTACTCTCCTGTAGCCACACCATAAGGGTTACCAAAACCCATACCCGACTCAACTTGGGTCGGATATCCTTCATCCACTCCTTCATTACTAGGATAGCTCTGGTTCTGGGTTGTTGCGTCATCATTCATCTCCCCATCATAATACTCAGTAGTACTATGGGTTCCAGTATCACATCCCCAACGCCAACCCCTGGAATTCTCGATAGGAGTCTCGGAACGCTGCATGTTTCCGGATTCCTCTCCGCCCTCGTATCCCCCATAGGAACTACCCAGGTAGTTCCCAGGTGTAGCAGGTGTAGTTTCACGTGCAAGTGGATCAATACTGATGTAGTCACCAGCTGAATAAACTGGTGTGTGCACCACATTCTCCATAGGTTCTTTCCCCCTACTGTCCTCCTTGGGTTCAGTGAACTCTTCTAGCATTGTATCAATTGCTCCCGTCAAATGACGGTTCAACTGAAATAACAATGATAGCAAGTTACGGCTATTGTCCATGTATTTTGCAGCTTCGGCTGGTTTACGTCTGGCGTATTTAAAATGGTCCAGCATGAGGTCTTCCTCTTCCTCCAGGTGAGGAATGTGGGTGAATTCGGAACCCATAAGCTCTTTCGTCTTATGTTCCCGGATGTCTGTTATGGCTCTCATAACAGCTATATGATAGGCTGTGTTGATGGTTCGGGCTTCTCCTGCTGGCATAACTACGCTCATTCCCAAAGATTCGGGAAGTCGTAGCCCTACTCTACACTTTGCCAATACTGGTCCATCATAGAACCAGTATTTCGTCGCTTGGATTTGGGGATCGCACCCCAATTCAAGTAACATGGCACGTAGGATGTCTGCAAGTCCTCCGTCGTATTCACTCAAGTTTGAAGTCTTCACTTTCACATTTCGTCCCGGGCGTGAACTTGCCATTGTTGGCTGTAGAAATAGAGAGAATATAAGATTAGTTATAATGCATCATAATAGAGATAATAAAGAATTATCGCACTAAAACATATGATTGTTGTATTCTCAAGTGAATATACACCATATTTTTAGAGAATTCTTTACTAGTCCTATTTGACTCCTAACGTTTTCGTCCCATTTACTAGGTTCCAACCTAAGGTCAAAGCTTTTGCTCTGATACCAACTGTGGTGACCCTGCATACCACTGCATGTTGTAGTATGCCAGTCGTTGATATAACATTCGCGAAGTACCAATCCGCAAATATTACATCCCTCAGAGTAGTACAACAGAACATAGCAGGTCCAAACTCATCCATACATTATTACAAACCATATGTACATATCATCTTGGAGCTCCTCCTGGGTCCAAAGAGGTTTACTCCTGGGTTCGAGGTGAACCCAACTTAGCTTACAATATAGGAGTTTCACTAGACTTAACATTTATTCTCTCGAGCAGCTAAGTATTAAGAGTTCGCGCTGCTCGGCTTCTACTACTAATACTGGGTACTTCTAGGCTTGTTCTCCTCCGGAAGCCTCCCCGGTTCCGTAGACTATGAGGTAGTCTACGCCTTCAATACCTCCAGAGAGGTCTGGTTCTTCATAGCCGATGAGGTCGGCTTCTTCAGGGTTGTTGTTGTCCTCCTCCAGATGATTCAGACAGTCTAAGCAGGGGATTTAAGAGTGGTATGAGTACGAGCGTACTCAACAAGTTCATATTAGGAAAGAGGTGTTTAATGCTCTAACTACGGCACCAGACCAGAAAGTCCGATACCATGCAAGTTTTGATAACCATTTCTTCAAAAGGTTGTTTTTATTCGAAGAACTATGTCCGTCAGCCTTCACCGGTTGACTAGAACTTCATGGAGTTCCTTTCCGGCAGCGTTCGCACCAAATCCCGAACAAGGAGTGACTGGTCACGATTCGTTACACTCTGCAGAGGTGTGTTTCTTTACCCATAAGAGATCTTAACCTTGGTGCCAACCGGGCACACTTCCTTTGGTGTGAGGCCCGGTATAAGGTCATAGTCAATCATGTTCCTCCGCTACCTCGAACACCCACCCTTTGTTGCATGCCCCGACCCTGGGTCCTCGCCGGTCCCATTATTCCCGTAATTTCAGGGTGGACCCCGACCACGACGACAGTTTGGGATCGAACCAAACTCCTTCGCCGGTAGCTGCAACCCATCATAGACCACATTACCGTGGGGAATTAGAAGGGGATCCCCACCCACCAATTGTTCCGCAAGCAGCAACCGTCTACGGTAAGCAACAGCTATACCGTGGGGAATTAGAAGGGGCTCCCCACCCACCAATTGCTCCGCAAGATACAACCGTCTACGGTAAGCGCATCCGTTGATGAACGAGAGGTGGAAACACTTTTGACTACTCCGTCCCATTCCAGATCTTATGGTTAACACGGGTTTTACGGCACAAGAATCACTGGACGACATTTGTTGTTTAATCCTAGATGGATATAAACCCTTGCAATGGAACCTCCACCATATCAACACAATCCATGGCTCCATTGCCCACCACATAGTCATATTCATAGTTATGAAAATAGTGGTTTTGCTTTTTATGCAATAATGATAAACATAGTACTTTGCAAGTAATTTGGTAAAAATACTCAAATGACATGAGCAAGCGATGAACTTGCCTGAACTGCAAAGTGTTGCAGTTGGATGGTGTGGACTGACCCTTGTCCTCTGTTTCTGAAAAATAGCATCATTGTCCGATAAGGGCAATGGTTAAAGAAGCAATTATGCATGATTCCAGTTTTAGGGTTTGTTCCCCCCTTTCCCGGTGTTTATTATTTTTAGATAGAAGGTTAATACTAAGAATAATTTGGGGATATTTGTTTAGGGAAAAATACAACCTTGAAATGTTGTCAAGGTGTTTTTAAAGTCCAAATTTATTAATGGACTTAATTTTTATTATAGAAAATAATATGTGTGATTTAAATGATTATTTAAATCATCATATTAAGACTTATTCTTGATTATCTTCAAAAATCCTCTTTCATATTTTATTTAGATAGGGAATTTTATGCTGATCAATTTTCATATTTTTAATTATTTTTTTAGAGCTTTTATGAATTTTCTATTGAATTTCCAATTTCCTGGTTTTTAATGAAATTTGGAAAAGTCTGTTTTGCCCCTGGGCCCACCTGTCAGTGGAGCCCAGTGGTTTGGCTAGACCAGCTCGGGTCCAACCGACCCGAGCGGTCGGTCGCTCACTCCCTCACCACGCGCCGCTCGTCCTAACCCTAATCCCCTCCGCTCTCACTGGCGATCTTCGTCGCCCGCACCGTCGCCGGCCGATTCCGGCGGTCACTGGCCGCCATGGCCTACGCCATGGGGCGCAATCGAACCGCCAGTCGACGGCGATTCGTTCTCTCCGCGTCGATTTGAAGCTGACGCCGTCCCTCACTCGCCATCGACCCTCGCCGCCATGCCTAGGGTTCGGGATCCGCTTGATCCCGTGGTTTCCCCAAGCCCCGGGCGAGATGGTGCTGTGGCCGCCACGATGGGGTGATGCTGTGGCGCCGCCATGGCCTGGCTTGGCCTGGCGCCGCCGCGCCCTGGCGTGTGCCGCCGTGGCCGCCATGGTGGTTGACCAGCTCGACCCTGGTACGTCCCCCAACTCTTCTTCTCCCCTGTGTGCCTCTCTTCTTCCTCTCTCAGCAACTCTAGCCAATGCTTTCCTCCCAATGGAGGGCCTGTCGTGCTGTTGCTGCTGCTCTGTTGCGCCTGGCTTGCTGTGTGGTGTGTGCTGCTGCTGCTAGAGCTACTGCTATGATTCCTAGCTACGGTGCTGCTCTATTCTGTCTAGTAGCTGAGCTTAAATCTTGTTATCATGATTGTGCACAGTTCTGTGCATGTTCCCGAGCCATATGCTTGCTGAATCTTGCATATCTGGCTTGGAACCTTCCCTGTGCCTCTGTTCTATTTACTGTTCTGGCTAGAAATTCATGTGTATTCAATTTGACTGCCCTGGCTTGATTACCAAGTGTAATCCTTGCAATTTGCAAGTTCCAGGGCACTGAGATGCTGTCCCTTGTGCTCAATTTCATGTGTAAGCTTGGTTGGGCATTACTGCTGGTTAACTGCATGTTTCAGTGATGAGCACCAAGTGCTGTGCTTATTTACCTTGATCTAGAGGTTCATGCTGCCTTGGGTGTGCTTCTGGATATATTCATTTAATTATCTATTTGGTTGCCTGTGAAGCACTTGTTGATTATCTGTGGCCAGTTAACTGCTTGGTTTATGCTCTGTTGCTTAGTGATGTTCTAGCATGCTATGACCAGCTCTGATGATCATGTGATCATCAATAACTGATGATTTGGTTTACTTTCCTGTGCCTGTGCATTACTGTTACCCTTTTTATGTGTATGTGTGTGGCACAGATCAGTGCTGGTGCTAGATCAAGCATTAGCTGATGCTTGCAGTGATCTACTGGTTCATTAGCAATGATTTACTCCAAGGTTTGCTTGTTAACATCAATTATCTGTGTTGTCTTAATTGATGGAGTGGATAATTGATGTGAACTGTGATACAGTGATGATCATCACACTAGGTTGGCTTAGACTAGATGGATGCCCACAGTGGTTGGGAACCCTAGCCCTCATTTGAACCCCACCAGGGTGATGATATATGTATCTGGCTTGTTGGTTTGGCTATTCTAGGGTGTGAGGTGACCCTGGCAGTAAACTTGTGCTGCCCTAGGGTAGCTCCCCTGTTTGTTGGTTGGCTGTGATTTGGTGGATCTCTCACTGGAAGTAACCATGTTGGTTTTCCAGTACCTTTACTGTTGACAACAGAAATAGACAGGATCTGTCTAATATCTGATGGCTTGCTTGGCTTTAGGTGCTGGATGATTTTGGAATGGCTAGTTAGGGATTAATCCAGGTTGGATTTCTCTGGTATGTCACTTTGTTGACATGCCAATGTTCCCCTTGGAATCTCTCTCTGTCTGTTCTCTAGTTTGCTTGCACCAAAAGGCTTAGTAGCCAGATGATGATACAAACTGGGTTTCATACCCACTTTGCTTCTGTGATGCAAGTGTATGCTTATTTATGAACAAAACAGAGTTTTGCTCAGGTTCTTTTATGTATACCTCACTCCAGCTCCTAGAAAATGAGTGTTGGTGTAGAGGATTGCTTCTGTGTTGTTCTTGTGGTTGATTTACTTGCCCTGCTCCTCCTGGTGATCTTGTGAGGCTTGATTCAGTGTTGTTGTGAGTGAGCAGATTGAACAGCAGTGGCTGTTCATGTGTTCTTGAGTTCTTGTGTTCTTACCAGTGAAGCCTGCCGATGGATATGGCTTAGGGTTTGGCTGTGAAAAGCTTATATGTGGTGCTCCCCTAGCATCCCTGGTCGACAGCTCCAGCTTGTCACTTTGGTGACTCACAGAGTATGTGTGCTGCATGCACACCACCCTGTGAGCAGGCTGTGTGTGTGTGTGTCCCTATGCTATGCACCTGGACCTGAATCTTGGCTGTGGCATGGATCAGCTCGGCCACTTTGATCATATCTGCTCCTTCCTAATTTTATTTGATTTCTAACCTGCCAAGTGGCTTTGCCACTTGGCATAACTACTTGTCTTGCTTTGTTTGTGCAGGGAAACAACAATTGATCAACATGGACATGAAGATCAACAAGTGAAGGATCACATTGTAGTTTAGGATTTATTTTCATTACTTGTAATTTTCTTTATCTTTTATTATTCAAGCAATTCTTGTATTATGTTGTAGTATTCATTTATTTACTTGTGAATATTGTAAAGACAATGTAATTTGTGTGTTGATCAATAAAGCTCAAGGTTTCTCTAATGAGCTTTATTTATTAAGTGCATTATTTATTATTTGTGTTTAAATTATTTACTTAGTGAATTTCCTTTCAATTAAATAATGAGATATTTGTTTGATGTTTGTATTTGAGATTCAAATTCATCTTTGAGTTGATTTCAATCATGTAACTTGACTTTGTGATGCAAACTCTTCCCTCTCATCTCAAAAACCCTAATCTAGTTAGGTGAGATACAAGTCTGTCGCACTCTCGAAACCCTAACCCTGTAAGGTGTCGAGAGAGAAACTTGTCCCCCCTTTGATGCAGTTTTTGTTTAAAAGCGCGAAATTTCCCCAGAATTTACAATGCAATGCACATCCCTTTCTAAAATCTACCCCTCGATCGTCTCTAAACCTGGGACATTACAGCCTTTCCCCCTTAAAGAAAACTTCGTCCCGAAGTTGTGGTTGTAATACCTGAACAGTTCGGGGTATGTTTCCCTCAAGTCTTCTTCCTTTTCCCAGGTGGCTTCCCTCTCGGGGTGATGCTTCCATTGTATCTTACAGTACTTGATAGCTTTATTTCTGAGTTGTTTCCAGCTCTCCTCGAGAATCTTGGCTGGCTTCTCGATATATGTCAGATCTGGTTGTAACTCGAGCTCAGCATGTGATACTGGCTCATCTGGGGTCTTTAAGCATTTTCTGAGTTGTGATACATGGAATACATTGTGAACTTGAGCTAGCCTTCCTGGTAGATCCAATTCAAAAGCTAAACCTCGGTTCTGACTCAGTATCTTGAAAGGTCCTATATACCTAGGACTGAGTTTCCCTTTTACTCCAAACCTTTGGAGTCCTTTCATCGGGCTTACCTTAAGATAAACCATGTCTCCAACTTGTGGCTCCCAAGTCCTTCTCTTTTGGTCTGCATAGCTCTTCTGTCGACTTTGGGCTATCTTCAGTCTATCTCTTATGATGTCAATGATGTGTTGCTTTTCTTTGACATAATCTGGGTTGAACTCCTTGCTTGATCCAGCTTCATACCACATATCGGTGATCTACACTTTCTTCCATACAGAGCTTCGAATGGTGCCATCTTGATACTACTTTGATAGCTATTGTTGTATGAAAATTCTGCTAATGGTAAGTGTTCTTCCCATGATCCTCCGAAATCTAGGGCACAAGCCCTAAGCATGTCCTCTAGGATCTGGTTAGTTCTCTCGGTTTGTCCACCTGTCTGGGGATGATAAGCGGTACTATAGTCCAGCTTGGATCCTAAAGCTTCATGTAGTTGCTTCCAGAATGCTGATGTGAACACGGATCCTCGATCCGACACGATCTTCTTGGGCACTCCATGTTTACTCACGATCTCTTTGATGTAAAGATCGATGAGTTTCTCTCCTTTGTCTTGCTGATTTACCGCTAAGAAGTGTGCACTTTTCGTCAACCGGTCCACGATTACCCATATCATGTCCTTCTTTTTATTGGTCATGGGTAGCCCGGTGATGAAATCCATTCCTATCTCCTCCCATTTCCATTCTGGAATGGGTAAAGGTTGTAACTTTCCTGCCGGACTCTGGTGTTCGGCCTTCACTCTTTGGCATGGCATTCCGCCACATATGTGCTATTTCTCTCTTCATGTTGTTCCACCAGAATAGCTCCTTTAGATCCATGTACATCTTCGTACTTCCCGGATGGATGGAGTATGGTGTTTGATGGGCTTCCCGGAGTATTACTTCCTTTATCTCAGCAATATCCGGAACACAAATCCTCTTCTGGAACCATAATGATCCCATCTCTCCACGGTGAAATTCTGATGGTCTTCCTTCGTCAATCCTCCTCATCTCTTCTACGATGAATGGATCATCTAGTTGGCCCATGATTATTTCATTCTTGAGGTTGACATTCATCTCATCAGCTACTTGTAAAGCGGATAATCCTTCGTGAGCTTCTTTCTCCCAAAGTTGGATTTGGGCTTGACTTATTTCCTTCTTCAACTCTGGTGAAATTTCTGGTTCTATTCCGCCAGTACTCTTCCTGCTCAAGGCATCTGCTACAACATTAGCCTTTCCTGGAGTATAGTTGATGGTCAGATCATAGTCCTTGATCAGCTCAAGCCATCTTTTCTGCCTCATATTGAGTTCCTTTTGAGTGAAGAAGTACTTGAGACTCTTATGATCAGTATAGAGCTCACACTTGGCTCCATAGAGAAAATGTCTCCAAGTCTTAAGTGCAAAAACAACTGCTGCTAGTTCTAAATCATGAGTTGGATAATTTACTTCATGAGGTCTGAGTTGCCTTGATCCATAAGATATTACTTTCCGATCTTGCATTAGTACACATCCCAATCCATGTTTGGATGCATCGCAGTACACGGTGTAATCCTTGCCATCTTCCGGAACTGCTAACACCGGTGCTGTGGTGAGTTTTTCTTTCAGAGTTTGAAAACTTTTCTCACACTCATCAGACCACACGAAAGGTGTGTTCTTCCTTAGCAACTTGGTCATGGGTCCTGCTATCTTGGAGAATCCTTCAATGAATCTCCGATAGTATCCTGCCATTCCCAAGAATCCTCGGATTTCCTTAACATTCTTGGGTGCTTCCCAGTCCAAAACTGAGGCTACTTTGCTTGGGTTTACTGCTATCCCATCCTTGCTAATGACATGACCAAGAAATTCTACTTGATCAAGCCAAAACTCACACTTACTGAACTTGGCGTACAGTTGGTGTTCCCTTAGTGTTTGCAATACTATCCTAAGGTGTTCAGCATGTTCAGCTTTGTCCTTGGAATATATCAAGATATCATCGATGAATACGATGACAAACTTGTCGAGACATGGCATGAAGATCTTATTCATGAGATTCATGAATATTGCTGGGGCATTGGTTAGTCCAAAAGGTACTACGAGATACTCATGATGTCCGTATCTCGAGACAAAGGCTGTTTTCGGAACGTCTTCCTTCTTGATCTTTATCTGGTGATAACCGGATCTTAGATCAATCTTGGAAAAGACTCCCGCGCCTCTAACTTGATCAAAAAGATCTTGGATTCTAGGAAGTGGGTACTTGTTCTTGATTGTAACATTGTTCAAATTCCTGTAGTCTCCGCACATCCGTCGACCTCCATCTCTTTTATCCACAAATATCACAGGTGATCCCCATGGTGAGATACTCTCCTGTATGAATCCTTTCTGTTCTAGGTCATCCAATTGTTCCTTGAGTTCCTTCAACTCTTTAGGCCCCATCTTGTATGGTGCTTTAGCAATCGGAGCTGTTCCTGGAATTAGGTCGATAGTAAATTCTATCTCCCTATCTGGTGGCATTCCAGGTAATTCCTTAGGGAATACATCTTGGAATTCATTGACTACTGGAATATCTTCTAACTTCACCTCCTTCATGCTGTTCAGCTTTAACTCCACTTCAATCTGAGTATGCTTATCTCCTTGGTAAATGATTCTATCTCCACCTGGGCTTTTCAAGGATACTGTTTTGTGGGTACAATCTATAAGTGCGCCATTTTCCTCTAACCAATTCATACCAAGAATGACATCAATGTCCTTCATCGGTAAAATGAACAGGTCTGCGTCAAACGCACACTTATTGATCATGATGACTTGTCCAGGTTTAGTATGGGTTACTAATATCGTTCCCCCCGCAGAAAGTATGGTGATTGGTTTATCTAGTTTATTGCATCTAATCCCATGTTTGATGATGAATTGCTGGGAAATGAAGGATGTAGTTGCACCAGTATCAAAAAGTACTTTGCCAGGATGAGTGAGTATCTGGAGCGTACCTATCACCGCCTGGTCAGAGTTGACCACCTCCTCCAGACTGGTACAGTTCAGCTTGCCGAAGGGCTTCTTATTCTTCCAGCTCCCTCCGGTGTTTCCTCGATTTCCTCCTCCTCCAGATTGACCTCCTCCGGAATTCCTCTTGGGACAGTCTTTCAGCATATGTCCCTCCTGGCGACAACCAAAGCATATTATCTTGGGCTTCCTGCAATCCTTCGAGGTATGACCTCGGAATCCACAAACGCGACAGACCATCTGGTTTGCAGTCTGAAACGCTTGGTTCCTCCTACTACCGTAGTAGTTGCTGTTGTTGTTGCTGTTGTTGTTGTTGTATCTGGGTTTAAAGCTCAAACTCATGTTTGGCTTGTTGTTGAAATACCTCTTAGGCTCATATTTGGCCTTCTTCCGCTTCTCTTCCTGCAGTTGCTTGAAGTCATCTTCCAGGGTGATGGCTGCATCCACCAATTCCTGGAACTCTGTTGCTCTCATCATTCTGAGTTGTACCTTAAACTGGGGACTTAATCCCCGCAAGAACCTCTTCTTCTTTTTATCCTCAGTATTGACCTCCTCAACGGCATACCGAGACAGCTTCGAGAACTCTCTGACATAAGTCAGAATAGCATTGTCTTTCTGCTCAAGACTCTCAAATTCTCGACGCTTTAACTCCACAATGCTTTCAGGGACATTGGACTCCCTGAACTTCCTCTTGAACTCTTCCCAGGTAAATACCTTCTCTGCCGGATACACGGCTACTATATTGTCCCACCATGATGCGGCAGGTCCACACAGCAAGTGCGTAGCATAACGAACCTTCTCCAGGTCGTTGCAACCAACAGTATTGAGCTTTCGCTCGGTGTCCATAAGCCAGTCTTCCGCGTCCATTGGCTCGGGCGCGTAAGCAAAAGATATTGGCTTTGTGTTCTGGAAGTCTGCCAAAGTGACTCCCTGATTCTCATGCCTCTCAACTCTGTTCTGTTGCAGCAGCTCTTGGAAGAATCTATTTTGCTGCTCCAGCGTCACACGCTGTCTTTCATCCATCATCTGCATGTACTGGACAAAGTTCTGCTGCGTCATGGGTGGTGGTGGTGGTGGAAACTGAGTCCTGGCTGCTTCATCAGCTTCTTCTGTCTGGCCTCGCGCTCGATGCGCTGCTCTTCACTCTCCTCACTCGGCGTTCCCGACATATCCCCCTAGTTCTGCAACACAAAGCGGTACTCATAGTTACTCCATGCGCAAGTTTTCTGAGCTCAACTTTGTGCACAGAACTAGTCACGCAATGGAAATCAAGAAGCAAATGCAAATCATACAAAACATATACCCTGTATATACATACATAAGTGGTCTTATTACAATACTCAGTAGCGATGTGAGTATGCAAACTCACTTATTAAAGTATATGTACAAATTTATACAAATATTACAAACTATAATACACATGGTACTGGTGTATTATAGCCTCGCCTCCCTTGGTGGACTCTAGTCGTGCTTCACTCCCGGTACATCCCAGGCTTCCATCCGGTCGAACGTGTCGTCCTCCTGATAGACCCTGGAACATAAGGTCTCCCCGTTGGCTTGTAATCCGAATCCGATGATGATCCTAAGGAGAAATCAGTGTTCACAAACTGATCATTGAGTGCATCATAGTCCACCCATCGGGTGTACTCTCCTGTAGCCACACCATAAGGGTTACCAAAACCCATACCCGACTCAACTTGGGTCGGATATCCTCCATCCACTCCTTCATTACTAGGATAGCTCTGGTTCTGGGTTGTTGCGTCATCATTCATCTCCCCATCATAATACTCAGTAGTACTATGGGTTCCAGTATCACATCCCCAACGCCAACCCCTGGAATTCTCGATAGGAGTCTCGGAACGCTGCATGTTTCCGGATTCCTCTCCGCCCTCGTATCCCCCATAGGAACTACCCAGGTAGTTCCCAGGTGTAGCAGGTGTAGTTTCACGTGCAAGTGGATCAATACTGATGTAGTCACCAGCTGAATAAACTGGTGTATGCACCACATTCTCCATAGGTTCTTTCCCCCTACTGTCCTCCTTGGGTTCAGTGAACTCTTCTAGCATTGTATCAATTGCTCCCGTCAAATGACGGTTCAACTGAAATAACAATGATAGCAAGTTACGGCTATTGTCCATGTATTTTGCAGCTTCGGCTGGTTTGCGTCTGGCGTATTTAAAATGGTCCAGCATGAGGTCTTCCTCTTCCTCCAGGTGAGGAATGTGGGTGAATTCGGAACCCATAAGCTCTTTCGTCTTATGTTCCCGGATGTCTGTTATGGCTCTCATAACAGCTATATGATAGGCTGTGTTGATGGTTCGGGCTTCTCCTGCTGGCATAACTACGCTCATTCCCAAAGATTCGGGAAGTCGTAGCCCTACTCTACACTTTGCCAATACTGGTCCATCATAGAACCAGTATTTCGTCGCTTGGATTTGGGGATCGCACCCCAATTCAAGTAACATGGCACGTAGGATGTCTGCAAGTCCTCCGTCGTATTCACTCAAGTTTGAAGTCTTCACTTTCACATTTCGTCCCGGGCGTGAACTTGCCATTGTTGGCTGTAGAAATAGAGAGAATATAAGATTAGTTATAATGCATCATAATAGAGATAATAAAGAATTATCGCACTAAAACATATGATTGTTGTATTCTCAAGTGAATATACACCATATTTTTAGAGAATTCTTTACTAGTCCTATTTGACTCCTAACGTTTTCGTCCCATTTACTAGGTTCCAACCTAAGGTCAAAGCTTTTGCTCTGATACCAACTGTGGTGACCCTGCATACCACTGCATGTTGTAGTATGCCAGTCGTTGATATAACATTCGCGAAGTACCAATCCGCAAATATTACATCCCTCAGAGTAGTACAACAGAACATAGCAGGTCCAAACTCATCCATACATTATTACAAACCATATGTACATATCATCTTGGAGCTCCTCCTGGGTCCAAAGAGGTTTACTCCTGGGTTCGAGGTGAACCCAACTTAGCTTACAATATAGGAGTTTCACTAGACTTAACATTTATTCTCTCGAGCAGCTAAGTATTAAGAGTTCGCGCTGCTCGGCTTCTACTACTAATACTGGGTACTTCTAGGCTTGTTCTCCTCCGGAAGCCTAGACTATGAGGTAGTCTACGCCTTCAATACCTCCAGAGAGGTCTGGTTCTTCATAGCCGATGAGGTCGGCTTCTTCAGGGTTGTTGTTGTCCTCCTCCAGATGATTCAGACAGTCTAAGCAGGGGATTTAAGAGTGGTATGAGTACGAGCGTACTCAACAAGTTCATATTAGGAAAGAGGTGTTTAATGCTCTAACTACGGCACCAGACCAGAAAGTCTGATACCATGCAAGTTTTGATAACCATTTCTTCAAAAGGTTGTTTTTATTCAGAAGAACTATGTCCGTCAGCCTTCACCGGTTGACTAGAACTTCATGGAGTTCCTTTCCGGCAGCGTTCGCAGTTCCAAATCCCGGAACAAGGAGTGACTGGTCACGATTCGTTACACTCTGCAGAGGTGTGTTTCTTTACCCATAAGAGATCTTAACCTTGGTGCCAACCGGGCAGCTTTCCCGTCCACACTTCCTTTGGTGTGAGGCCCGGTATAAGGTCATAGTCAATCATGTTCCTCCGCTACCTCGAACACCCACCCTTTGTTGCATGCCCCGACCCTGGGTCCTCGCCGGTCCCATTATTCCCGTAATTTCAGGGTGGACCCCGACCACGACGACAGTTTGGGATCGAACCAAACTCCTTCGCCGGTAGCTGCAACCCATCATAGACCACATTACCGTGGGGAATTAGAAGGGGATCCCCACCCACCAATTGTTCCGCAAGCGCAACCGTCTACGGTAAGCAACAGCTATACCGTGGGGAATTAGAAGGGGCTCCCCACCCACCAATTGCTCCGCAAGATACAACCGTCTACGGTAAGCGATCCGTTGATGAACGAGAGGTGGAAACACTTTTGACTACTCCGTCCCATTCCAGATCTTATGGTTAACACGGGTTTTACGGCACAAGAATCATCGACATTTGTTGTTTAATCCTAGATGGATATAAACCCTTGCAATGGAACCTCCACCATATCAACACAATCCATGGCTCCATTGCCCACCACATAGTCATATTCATAGTTATGAAAATAGTGGTTTTGCTTTTTATGCAATAATGATAAACATAGTACTTTGCAAGTAATTTGGTAAAAATACTCAAATGACATGAGCAAGCGATGAACTTGCCTGAATACTGCAAAGTGTTGCAGTTGGATGGTGTGGACTGACCCTTGTCCTCTGTTTCTGAAAAATAGCATCATTGTCCGATAAGGGCAATGGTTAAAGAAGCAATTATGCATGATTCCAGTTTTAGGGTTTGTTCCCTCCTTTCCCGGTGTTTATTATTTTTAGATAGAAGGTTAATACTAAGAATAATTTGGGGATATTTGTTTAGGGAAAAATACAACCTTGAAATGTTGTCAAGGTGTTTTTAAAGTCCAAATTTATTAATGGACTTAATTTTTATTATAGAAAATAATATGTGTGATTTAAATGATTATTTAAATCATCATATTAAGACTTATTCTTGATTATCTTCAAAAATCCTCTTTCATATTTTATTTAGATAGGGAATTTTATGCTGATCAATTTTCATATTTTTAATTATTTTTTTAGAGCTTTTATGAATTTTCTATTGAATTTCCAATTTAATGAAATTTGGAAAAGTCTGTTTTGCCCCTGGGCCCACCAGTGGAGCCCAGTGGTTTGGCTAGACCAGCTCGGGTCCAACCGACCCGAGCGGTCGGTCGCTCACTCCCTCACCACGCGCCGCTCGTCCTAACCCTAATCCCCTCCGCTCTCACCGATTCGTCGCCCGCACCGTCGCCGGCCGATTCCGGCGGTCACTGGCCGCCATGGCCTACGCCATGGGGCGCAATCGAACCGCCAGTCGACGGCGATTCGTTCTCTCCGCGTCGATTTGAAGCTGACGCCGTCCCTCACTCGCCATCGACCCTCGCCGCCATGCCTAGGGTTCGGGATCCGCTTGATCCCGTGGTTTCCCCAAGCCCCGGGCGAGATGGTGCTGTGGCCGCCACGATGGGGTGATGCTGTGGCGCCGCCATGGCCTGGCTTGGCCTGGCGCCGCCGCGCCCTGGCGTGTGCCGCCGTGGCCGCCATGGTGGTTGACCAGCTCGACCCTGGTACGTCCCCCAACTCTTCTTCTCCCCTGTGTGCCTCTCTTCTTCCTCTCTCAGCAACTCTAGCCAATGCTTTCCTCCCAATGGAGGGCCTGTCGTGCTGTTGCTGCTGCTCTGTTGCGCCTGGCTTGCTGTGTGGTGTGTGCTGCTGCTGCTAGAGCTACTGCTATGATTCCTAGCTACGGTGCTGCTCTATTCTGTCTAGTAGCTGAGCTTAAATCTTGTTATCATGATTGTGCACAGTTCTGTGCATGTTCCCGAGCCATATGCTTGCTGAATCTTGCATATCTGGCTTGGAACCTTCCCTGTGCCTCTGTTCTATTTACTGTTCTGGCTAGAAATTCATGTGTATTCAATTTGACTGCCCTGGCTTGATTACCAAGTGTAATCCTTGCAATTTGCAAGTTCCAGGGCACTGAGATGCTGTCCCTTGTGCTCAATTTCATGTGTAAGCTTGGTTGGGCATTACTGCTGGTTAACTGCATGTTTCAGTGATGAGCACCAAGTGCTGTGCTTATTTACCTTGATCTAGAGGTTCATGCTGCCTTGGGTGTGCTTCTGGATATATTCATTTAATTATCTATTTGGTTGCCTGTGAAGCACTTGTTGATTATCTGTGGCCAGTTAACTGCTTGGTTTATGCTCTGTTGCTTAGTGATGTTCTAGCATGCTATGACCAGCTCTGATGATCATGTGATCATCAATAACTGATGATTTGGTTTACTTTCCTGTGCCTGTGCATTACTGTTACCCTTTTTATGTGTATGTGTGTGGCACAGATCAGTGCTGGTGCTAGATCAAGCATTAGCTGATGCTTGCAGTGATCTACTGGTTCATTAGCAATGATTTACTCCAAGGTTTGCTTGTTAACATCAATTATCTGTGTTGTCTTAATTGATGGAGTGGATAATTGATGTGAACTGTGATACAGTGATGATCATCACACTAGGTTGGCTTAGACTAGATGGATGCCCACAGTGGTTGGGAACCCTAGCCCTCATTTGAACCCCACCAGGGTGATGATATATGTATCTGGCTTGTTGGTTTGGCTATTCTAGGGTGTGAGGTGACCCTGGCAGTAAACTTGTGCTGCCCTAGGGTAGCTCCCCTGTTTGTTGGTTGGCTGTGATTTGGTGGATCTCTCACTGGAAGTAACCATGTTGGTTTTCCAGTACCTTTACTGTTGACAACAGAAATAGACAGGATCTGTCTAATATCTGATGGCTTGCTTGGCTTTAGGTGCTGGATGATTTTGGAATGGCTAGTTAGGGATTAATCCAGGTTGGATTTCTCTGGTATGTCACTTTGTTGACATGCCAATGTTCCCCTTGGAATCTCTCTCTGTCTGTTCTCTAGTTTGCTTGCACCAAAAGGCTTAGTAGCCAGATGATGATACAAACTGGGTTTCATACCCACTTTGCTTCTGTGATGCAAGTGTATGCTTATTTATGAACAAAACAGAGTTTTGCTCAGGTTTTTCTTATGTATACCTCACTCCAGCTCCTAGAAAATGAGTGTTGGTGTAGAGGATTGCTTCTGTGTTGTTCTTGTGGTTGATTTACTTGCCCTGCTCCTCCTGGTGATCTTGTGAGGCTTGATTCAGTGTTGTTGTGAGTGAGCAGATTGAACAGCAGTGGCTGTTCATGTGTTCTTGAGTTCTTGTGTTCTTACCAGTGAAGCCTGCCGATGGATATGGCTTAGGGTTTGGCTGTGAAAAGCTTATATGTGGTGCTCCCCTAGCATCCCTGGTCGACAGCTCCAGCTTGTCACTTTGGTGACTCACAGAGTATGTGTGCTGCATGCACACCACCCTGTGAGCAGGCTGTGTGTGTGTGTGTCCCTATGCTATGCACCTGGACCTGAATCTTGGCTGTGGCATGGATCAGCTCGGCCACTTTGATCATATCTGCTCCTTCCTAATTTTATTTGATTTCTAACCTGCCAAGTGGCTTTGCCACTTGGCATAACTACTTGTCTTGCTTTGTTTGTGCAGGGAAACAACAATTGATCAACATGGACATGAAGATCAACAAGTGAAGGATCACATTGTAGTTTAGGATTTATTTTCATTACTTGTAATTTTCTTTATCTTTTATTATTCAAGCAATTCTTGTATTATGTTGTAGTATTCATTTATTTACTTGTGAATATTGTAAAGACAATGTAATTTGTGTGTTGATCAATAAAGCTCAAGGTTTCTCTAATGAGCTTTATTTATTAAGTGCATTATTTATTATTTGTGTTTAAATTATTTACTTAGTGAATTTCCTTTCAATTAAATAATGAGATATTTGTTTGATGTTTGTATTTGAGATTCAAATTCATCTTTGAGTTGATTTCAATCATGTAACTTGACTTTGTGATGCAAACTCTTCCCTCTCATCTCAAAAACCCTAATCTAGTTAGGTGAGATACAAGTCTGTCGCACTCTCGAAACCCTAACCCTGTAAGGTGTCGAGAGAGAAACTTGTCCCCCTTTGATGCAGTTTTTTGTTAAAAAGCGCAAAATTTCCCCAGAATTTACAATGCAATGCACATCCCTTTCTAAAATCTACCCCTCGATCGTCTCTAAACCTGGGACATTACATAAGTGTTACTAAATCGAATGTAAATCTTATAATTCAATTGAACCATAATTAAATTAGAAGTCACTCGAAACAGCTGCTGCCTCTGCCTCTGCAATTTGTGGTTATATGATATTATGCACGAACTAATAGCGCTATATGGCGATGGGCTTGAGTGATCCAAGCTGGTGATAATGTCCACCAAGATTTATTTAAAACTCATTCTATATTTGACATATTTGATTTGCATTATAAAAATGGGTAAAAAAAATTTAGAACCGGGATAAAAACATGTGAATCACACGGCAAAAAGCAATGATAAAAACTCCGTAGACTGGAAGTTGAATAATTTATACAAAATTTGCACTTGAGTTGCTTAAGTTTACATGTACAAATTACATTGGAAGGTTTTAGATTAGTTTATTTTTTTAGAGGGAGGCAGTATTCATAATTATAAAATAGGAAGAAGAAGACTTACAACTTAACGACACAATTTTAATGACTATAAGTATTTTCATATATAAAACACTATAGTTTTAAACTAATTCTTCAAGACTCTATGGATTGGCAATATTTTGTACAAAGAAGAAAAATCTACACGTAGATTAACAATATCAATAGCAATTTTGTCATAAATAAATATATTTTACATATATCAATTTTAATGATAAAGCACCAAATTTTATTACAATTCTCTATCATAAAAGTAGATTAAGAACTTGCCCGCGCATGTGCGCGGGCCACTGTGCTAGGTAGACAAAAGTCAGAGTAATGCCAAATCACCTTGTTCCTCTTCCTCTTCCTAGAATTCTTTTTTTTTTGACTGAAATGCAGTGCAGCGCTGCTTTTCATTGATAAATAGAGAAGTTTATATACACAAGAAGCATGAAACACAAAACTGAAACAAAATCTAAAGAAACAGCAACAACTAAGGAAAACAACTCAATCTAATCTGGCTCTCTACGTCTATGCAGCATGTCATTAGCCCCGCGGTGCCCCGCGGTGGCCCAGCTATCTGCCTCTTGGAGTATCACTGCAATTGTGCTTGCCATTGTGCTAGCATTTCCTTGGAAAATGCGTTTGTTCCTCTCCTTCCACATCGTCCACCAGATGAGCTGTGTGAGAGAGTTCCATGCCCTTCTCTTGTTCCTTGGTACCATCGTTTCCTAGAATTTTTGGACTTTGGGAAGTCATTTTTACCACGATTTAATTTCCATGCGGATTTCGCCGCCAACCTGTTATACCCCGTGGCCTCCGGCGATTACCGGCGGGACGTGAGGTGGATACAATAGCAACTTGTGCAGAGCTACTACACCTTGAGGAAGAAGAAGATTCACAGAAGGACAAGAGGAAGACACATGAAGGAGAAGCCGAGATGGTTGAGTCGTTTCTGTCTGATCCCCCATCTTGTTGTGCATTGCTGCTTTTGTAGCCACTAGCCCAGTCATTGTTAATTGGTTCCATGTCCGATGCGGAAATGGTTGGGGTGTAAAAAGTGTGCCTTTTGTTATCAGGATGAATCTATTGAGCACTTGTTTATTAGATGTACATTTGCTAAATTAGTATGCAGAGTTGTACATTTCACTTTCAATTTACACCCACCGAATAATATAAAAAATTTATTTGGAAATTGGTTAAATGGTTTAGATAAACAAAGTAAAATGCATGTCCGCATTGGGGTATGTGCTATAATGTGGGCAATTTGAAATTGCAGGAATGATGTTATCTTTAACAAAGCCAGTAATGCTCAATTTCTGCAGGTTGTACACAAGGCTACTTATTGGATCAATGCTTGGTACCTTTTGCTACCCGAAGACCAACGAACACATATGGATATTGGATGTTCTCGTATGATGACGATCGTTCGGGCTATCTTCAACCTGGGTGGTTGGCAGCTTTTAATAGGATACAAGATGCATAGTGCGATTCTGTATTCTCTTTTTAGATGGCTTGTTCATGTGGAGACACTTTGCGACCCATGAGTTTGTAATACGTACTTAAATACTTTGTGGATGGATTTTTAATAAAATGGTTGTGTGCTTCGATTGATGCAGAGGCCGAGAAGCCCCATTTCTACAAAAAATGTCCGATTGGATCACATCACATGGACACCAAGCCGGCGAGGTCCAAGTGAACAAGTCGACCATATGAAGAGCCTGAAACTTACAAAGGTGCAAGACAAAGTGACCGCAAGTCTGTCAATAGCATCCATAAGAGCATTCAGGATGATCGCTGAGCCCACCGAAAACTTAGCTTAGTTGCTAGAATTCTTTCTTTTTTGAATGGTCAGTTGTTCTGGATTGGCTACCTTTCCAAACATCCACATGCAGCAACAGATTCGTACAGCTTTGATGGTTGCATCAACATTTTTGCTGCTCGGTATCCAACCTAGGTGCTTTGAACCTCTAGAATCCAAATGCCAAGTTAAACTATTGGCTAAGAGGCACTGCACATGAAAGAAGGAAATAGCAAGGGAACTATGAAAATATGGTAGCAACCGCATCACGTCCATGCATATAGGGAAACCTTGTGTGAGATGAAGGTTTTGTCCACACTTGAGCCGAGGCTTGGCCCACCATGACCAGCGACGTGGTTGTAGCGGTGGGCATGAGCGCCGCCGTGGTCTTCCTCAAATCCAGCAGCATTGTCTTCTGCCTCACACCAATGCGACCCAACATCACGCTAAGGTGTGCCAAGCTCTCCTCGATGGCGCTCAGGTTCTCCATCGCTGTTGTCGCCGCTGACCCCATTACCTTCACACGACATAATCAGTTGGGATTTTTTATGGGGAATTTTCGGTGGGATTCTTTTGAGTGTGGAGGGATTTGTAGCTATGATACCAAATGTTATACCCTGTGGCATCCGGCGATCACCGTGACGTGAGGTGGATACAATAGCATCTTGTTGAGAGATACTACACCTTGAGGAAGAAGAAGATTATGGGGAGGGAAAGAGGAAGACACGGTTTACTGGTTTCTATTTTTGTCTAGGAAAATAACTGTTGTGCACTGCTGCTTTTGTAGCCACTATCCTAGTCATTGGATTCATGTTCGGTTGGGTCACGGCCCATGGACACCAAGCCCAGCGAGGTCCAGGTAGGGACATGACACAACCAGCTGCTCTGCCACATCACCGTTGTCGCCGGTCACCACCTATGTCCCCTTGTCACCATCTTCACCGCTTCCCAGATCCGGTAAGGTAGGAAAAGGATGGAGTGAGAAGGAGATGAATAGGCGAAGGGAGGAGCTACATCCCACAGAGCCGGAAGAGGAGTGGCTGCCATGGGGAGCTAGCTAGCCGGTGGCGCTCCCCCTCTTTCTCGCGACCTAGGATGGGCGGCGACAGGTGTGGCTGCCATGGGGAGCTAGCTAGCCGGTGGCGCTCCCCCTCTTTCTCGCGACCTAGGATGCGCTATTGCCTGGCCCCACGCCGCTGCTTGCTCTGCTCATGCTGCTCCTTTCTCTCTCCTGCTTGCAGATTCAATTTCTCAGATTTGGCACAAGCGGTAGTACCGCTCTGCGGAGCGGTACTACCGGTTTGGGCCGTTTTTCGTCTGTTTTCTGCTCAGTTTGCGCGCGAGCGGTAGTACCGCTTTGACAAGCGGTAGTATCGCTCGGGCGCGAATCTGACCGTTTTTCCAGCCCAACTGCTATATTTTGGAGCCCCTATTTATACCTCTCTTCCACCTCCGACCCAACCACTTCTTCCCCTCCATTTTCTCTCCTCCATTGTTGACCTTGAGGAGTTTGTTCCTCCTCTTGATCCCTCCACTATTTCTTGCATATTTTTGGGGAAAAGAGAGAGGAGATCTAGATCTAGAGCTTCACCAATTGAATCCCTCTCCAAGTGAGGGGATCTTGCTAGATCTAGATCTTGGAGTAATTTGGTGTTCCTCCTCTATTTTGTTCTTCCTCCCTTATTCCCCCAATAGCTTTTGTAGATTTGTTGGAATTTGGGAGAGAAGAACTTGGGCATCTTAGTGGTGTTCTTAGCCATTGCATTAGGTGCATCGGTTTGTGTTCTCTCCGGGGTTTCGGTCTCATAGAGGGCTTGTTGACCTTAGTGGTGTTGTTGCCTTCGTGGCCTTGTTACCTTTGTGGTGTTGTAGGCTTTGTGGCCTTGTAGCCTTTGTGTCCTTGTCGTCTTTGCGGCGTTGTAGCCTTTGTGGAGTTGTTGCCTTTGTGGAGTGTGGTAGCCTTTGTGGTTTTGGAGCCGGTTGTGGCGCGTTGGAGTCTTTGTGGCTTTGTTGCCGGTGTGGCGTGTTGTAGCCTCTTGTGGCCTTGTGCTTAAGAACCTCCGTGTTGTGGAGTTGCCTCAAGCTTGATATTTGGGAGTTTGCCCAAGCTTGTACGGGTTCGGTGACCATCCTCAAGGGTCCCTTAGTGGATCGAGGCTTTCCCCCTTGGTGGAAAGGCTCGAGGATAATATGGTGGCCCTAGTGGCTCATTGGAGTGCCTCGTGCCTCCACACCGCTTCAACGGAGACGTAGCACCCTTGGGTGTGAACTTCGGGATACATCGTCGTCTCCTCATGCACCGGTTACTTCTCAACCGAGCCCCTTTACCTATGCGCTTTACATTGTGATATCTAGCATGTTTGATGTTCTATACCTAGCTTGTTATCACTTTATTGCTCATCATGCTAGCATAGGTTGTTGGTGCACTTAGACAAACCCCTAGTTGATAGGTTTTGAGCTAAACTAGTAAACACTTAGTAGTTTTATTCCGCCTAGTTTAGCTCTCAAGTAGAAGTTTTTATAACCCGCCTATTCACCCCCCCCCCCCCCAGGCGACGTCCTTGTACATTCAATGAAGATTTTAATTTTTGCCAGAAATTCAGGCTTTTATATTTTTTTAAAAAAAATTAAATTAATAATTTCTTCCTGCATAAAGATTACTATTACTTAAGCATAAAGGAATCCAATTTATTGTAATTTTTCGATGGATGACTTCACTTGTGATGATTTTGTTGGTTTTAATAGCAAATTCGTTAGTTCTTAGCCTGAAGCCGAACTTGGACTGATAATGTTTCTGATGGTATATCATAGGAGCGAACGGATGCTACTGCAGCTGCAAAGGAGGTCCGGCTATTGAACTTTTCTAGACCTACTGAATAGGTATACTCAATTGTTGGTTAAACTACTATACCTGCTCGTCTCTGTGATCATCTGATGCAAGCAATGAATAAGAATACTTAAGACAGTGACATCCTTAAGTACGATTTTTTAACAACCATATTTCCTCTCTAAGTTACTTTTTCACCGAGTTGTAATCTTTCTATCAGATCTCAACAGCTTGGACTCCCAATCCCAGTTACAGTGGGATTCTCTAAACACGTTAGGTTTACTGTGCCTTATGCTTCTTTGGTTTTTGCCGTGCTTTGTTCTTCCCACCACTATGCAAAGGCGATGATAAACACTACTCACAAATCCAAGTATTTGGTAAAGAGGGTTGCTCAAGATATTGTTAGTAAGAATTCAACCCTTAAGTAGTAAGTCATAAAGGGAATAAATTCATGAAGCAAACCATTTATATTGATATAGGGCTCCTCGGGCACAAGTACGTTCAAGGCTTCAACAAGCCATTGGTTCAGCTCGAAGTCATGAAAGAAGGTAGTGCTCACGTTATTCCTTCTACTTTTATTTGTTGAATCGAAAAACTATGTGAAACGTCAAGCTCATGCTGCATGTTAGCAAGTTTAATTACCAACATGTTTATTCTTGCATACCCTGTAATATTGCTGTTTTGAATGACTACATGAACTTTTGAATTTTCCACAAAGGTAGAAGTTCTTCCTACATCAAACATTAGTGAGGTGAAGCTTTCACATATAATTGAAAGCAAAAATGGAAATGTTTTGTTAATTGAATATAATTATCCTCCTATAAGATGTACCTTTTTCAGCAGGGCATATTTCCTCCAAAATAAGCCAATGGTCATGCTCTTCAATCAATGCTATAGGGAAAGCAACTTTGACCAAGCATCTCCTAAAAACAAGCTCTATCCAGGTCATGTACTTACCACTTTTATTTTCTGTGGTTTACCTGGTTAATTCAATGACATGTAGAAGCTGAACTGCAATTGCAAGTGCCAATATTATGCCAGAGAGCCAACAAACGATAGGTTTTGGTTGTTATGGTAAGCTCAGCATTCTTATGTCTTTTATTGTAAGTTCTAGGCGGGCAAAATTATTATACCCTGATTGTCATTATGCCGCCTTCATAGTGGTTTACGTGAATGAATCAACTAATCGCATGCATTTCAAAGTATTTTTCAAACCGTGTTGCTGGTAATCCGTGGGTTTGCTATTTGGTCATGTATGTGCTTTCCAGTTTGTTCCTGGTGTCCTCAAAAGTTACTTATTTCAGTTCATTGCCTCCTCTTATCGATGTCCAGGTTTGTGCTTAATGCCCTCTTGTTAAGCTGCAGTTTAATGCTCTTTTTCTGCTATTGTTGGGGTAAAATAAATAAGAGGTTAAACCGTCATAGATCAATCATTTTATTATTTAGTTTCAGATAATGTTTTAACATTCTGCTACTCTTCTATGCTTCTAACAAAGCCATTGTTGTTTTGGCATTACAGAACGAGAATGGAACCAAGGCTGAGTACATGGTGTGTGGAACCCCTTTTGACCCAAGTTTTCTTAACTTCAGAAATAAACCTATCAGTATTTGTTTATGGCTGCTTGAGCCTTTAGGAGCCTTTTTTTAATTTATCATACAATGCCAACATTCATTCTACACAAATTGACAGAAATCATCTCAATTCAAACGCGAGCTTCATATTTGGATGTGGATATATATTATGCATTTGTCATACATATTATTGTGTTTGTTATAAATTTTGCTAGACAGTGTAAATCATTGTTGTACTGATGTATATATAAATATGTTTTCGTGTAGAAACTTTTAATTTATAGGACGTGGATTCATTACCGCGTCTTCTTAATCTCTATTTGTGATGTCAGATTGACAGTTGAATAAATATCCCCTACCACCTACATTATGGGATGAATTGTTTGAATATTTCTTACATGAACGCGGGCGGGCGCAGCAACGCGCGTCTTCACGGTCTAGTTGTACATAGTAGCTATAGAGCTGGCTATAGCTAACATGGCAAGATCTTATAGCCAACTATTATCTCTACTATTAAACTTGCTCTAATTAGGAGTCCTGATCGTAACGGAGGGCGTTTCTCTCGAAATTCAATTTAGGGTGCGGGACGGTTTGGAATTCTTTGATCCCTTCATTTTTTATTTGGATAGGCATCTACTTAATTGTGGATCGATTAATTGAGGGTAAGATGAGTTACCATCCATCTTTTCCTCCTGTCCTACTTGAAAAATCGAAACCGACGTCCGGTCGCGCGTTACATCGGCAGTGAAACCCGTGGCTTGGAGAGGGAAAAGTGACACGGTGGACCCAAACGATCGTTACCGGCCAAACATGTCTAACCGGAGGCAGAGCAGTCAGATCAGCGTCTGAAACTTAATTTCGTCTACCTGTTCCGCAAACGATACAAAATAGTACTACTATTACTGTAGCATGTTTTCATGAACAGGGATGAAAGCAGGGCAATCTTATTAGGTCGGTAGCGACTGTTGGATGCCAAGTTGCTCCAAGTGGCAGTACACGTTTCACACACCGACCGATCACGTAAATGTGTTAGGCCCGGTAAAACTAGCAATATTCGATCGTAACGTAGGAAGATAGCGATTTTGATTTGATTTTGTTTCTAGAGAAGAAATGTAGGGGTGCTAGTTTCGTTCTGCTTTTGTTCTCGGCAGGGTTTGCTTCGTCAGTCTCTAGCTTTCTTCTGGGTCTTTCGTTTTGCAGGCCGGTGATGCCGTGTTGGTACTGTGTAATTCTGTTTTACTTTCTTGCTGCTGGTCGTATAGTTCTGAAGACTCGTGGTTTCTTTTCTTTTAATGAAGTAGAGCCGAAGAGAGACCTCTGTTCACCAAAAATGAAAAATGACCAGGTATTTGATCTCTAGCTAGCACATGGCAGGTGCCGGCCGCGCATTGCAACACTCACAGTCCACCGGTTTTGGCGGTTGAAAGTTAACTTGGACTGTATAAACTAATGCTCTCTTCAATTTAGATACATTTAAAATTTCACAAATCTCAGATAACTTTTATGAAACGGAGGGAGTAGTAGGAATAACTCGTTTTGTGTCCTACATAGGCTGGTTGGTCTTATATCACATGATTAACCGCTAGCTATTTTTTTGCATGTTGTTATCGCATAGCGTGTAGTTATGTTCGCGTGCATGATTAATTTTTATATTATAAAATACTAACTTGTTAATGTTATTTTTTCTGAGCGATTGATCATGCGAACCGTTTTTACAACCACGAACATTAACAATACTAACACTAAGGAATTTTGTAATTTGAGTTTTTATTTGTAATTATGGTATTTTACTTATGTAACAATCTAGAACTTGTATGCATAGTATGCTTAAAACACTGCCATAACTTTTTGATTCATGCTTTACTGCGTTTCTAGCTATTTCAAATGCTTAAGCCATGTAGTAAATGTTAAGTTGGTTTAAATCTGACATCTGGTCATTTTTAATATCAGTTACTTATGTTATAAGTTATAACTTGTATGCATGATACCTTCTGCCCAGTGATAAGTCGGAAAACCTTTCCATAACTATTACAGTCACGCTGAACTATATTTCTGACAATCTGAAATACTTATGTCATGCATCAACTATTTAATTAGTTTAAATTTGGTATCTGATCATTTTTATTGTGATTTTGTTTTGTTAGTTTAACTGCTTCCACCTGTAAGCATGGTACCTTCTGCTAGTGATGACTTATAAAACCTTGCCATAAGAATTATATTATTTGACTATCTGAAATGGGTATGTCACATGCAGCAAATGTCCAGTTGGTTTAAATCTGATATCTGGCCATTCTTAATGCATTTTTGTTTTGGTAGTTCAATTGCTTCCATCCTTCTAAACCAACTAACTTGGTCTTAAATGTGATACCAAAAGGCCGATTAAAGATAATGAAGTGTGTGGATTAGAATTTCAACTACTGGCTGAGTCTAACATGACAAGAATATTGACTAGGGGAATACCCAACCGGGTAAGCCCAAGGAATCGAGTCATCGAGCAAGACCTGGGTGGACCATTCAGTCACCACCTGGCCGGACCCATTGATCAAGGCCACCACGACATGAAGGCTAAGTCGGTCCACTCAAGACCATCGTGGAGAATAAGCAAGTGGTCGTCGACTAGGATTTTAGATGACTCGTTTGAATGATGTAAAACCCTAGATCAAGCAGCCTATCTAAAGCTTGGCCATAATATCATAGAGAAGACATCCATTCACCCCATAGCCTCTCATAGCCGTTGTAGCTTCCATAGCCATCATCTACGCCATCGGAAATACTCTAAACATATAGACATCAATACAATCAAACAGGATTAGGTATTTACCTCCACCGAGAGGGGCTGAACATAGGTACATCGTGTCATGTGCCAATTTCGTCCAGGTGCTCAATGTCGTCATTGTCAACCACCTCTTGTAAGCTACCCCCGGTAGCATATGTCTCAATAATACCACGACCGTTGGCGCCAACCGTGGGGCGAACGACGGCATATGGATTCGTGTTCCTGGCGGGATACCTTCCACCAGTTAGCAAAAAAATTGCCATCGGACGCATGATCACCATAGGCAACTACATCATGATTCTACGAAGCGGCTATCTCCAGGTCCCAACGTCAATCACGTGCGCCTCGATCATCCCAATCGGCTGCATCAACACCTTCGTTGGATTCACCAGCTCGACTAAAAGAACCAGGATTAAGAACCCTAGAGATTCGATCGCAGCAATGGTCCTCACCGACGACGTCAGCGAATCGGTCAACACGCCCACCACGATGGACAACATTGACGTGGCCTTCAGTTCTCCCATCGACGCCAACTTCGTTACCCTTTCATTGACGTGGCCTTCAGTACAACAAGAGGCGCGCCTCTTGTTGTACTGAAGGCATAACTATACTCCGAATCAAAATAATTAAGTTGTATACAAAAAGGATGCGTGTCGATGATATGAATCAATTTCGACAATCGGTTTCAAATTTCGTCGGTCGTAAATCGTAAATCTCGTGTATGAAGTTTTAAGCGAATTTTGTCAAATTCGTCGCACAAGCTCAACCATTTGAAATTTCTCCGAGAAGTAGGTTCACCTCACCATTCGGCATGACTCTTGTGTTGTATGGTTTTTGTTTCGTGGATATAGATGGATAGATAAATGACTTGCTAGTATACTGTAATTCGTACGGATGTCTGAGTATATTTTGGAGTACTCTTCCTGAATTTCTCACTTTCAATCTTCATGAACGGCGATGCGCTGATTTTAGGTGAGAAGTGAGAGGTGATAATCCATGGTGTTGGCCATCCTCGCCATCAGTGGTGACATGGTGATGTTCGTCTTCGTGGTGATACTTGTGGCAGGCGTGAACGGCGGTGTCATGGTGGTGTTCGGCTTCGTGGTCGGCGACATGGTGATGCTTGTGACGGGCGTGAACGGCGGTTTCATGGTGGTGTTCGGCTTCACGGTCGGTGACATGGTGATGCTTGTGACGGGCGTGAACGGCGGTGTCATGGTGGTGTTCGGCTTCATGTTCGGCGACGTGGTGATGCTTGTGACCGGCGTGAACGACGGTGTCATGGTGGTGTTCGTCTTTGTGGTCGGAGACGTGGTGATGCTTATGACCGGCGTAAACGGCGGTGCCATGATGGTGTCTGGCTTCGTGATCGCCGACGTGCCGATGCTTGTGATAGGTGAGGTAAGGTCACCATGTTACCATCTAGATTAGGCTAGAAAAAACTTACGACCAACCAAACAAAGTGGCACTTGTGTACCACTGTTTGCAATATAGGCTAACAAACAAAGTCTCAGTGAGACGGAAAACTAACCTAAAATACCAAACGCTCTAAAGATAAATGGCCGTGGCAACCAAGCGCATGCATGTTTGCACGGATTTTCCCTCATCAAAAGGTCAGTTGCGCAACAACTTCAAGGAGAAAATTCAGAAGGAGGCAGAGCAGTCAGATCAGCGTCTGAAATTAATTTGGTCGACCTGTTGCGCAGACGATACAAAATACTACTAGTATGTTTTCATGAACAGAGATGAAAGCAGGGAAATCTTATTAGGTCGGTAGCGACGCCTGGATGCCAAGCTGCTCCAAGTGGCAGTACGCGTCTCACAGCCCGACCGATCACGCAATGTATTAGGCCCGGTCAAACTAGAAATATTCGATAGCCACGTTTCCTAAACAATAGGGGACGCATTTTCTTCGTGTCGTGTTTAGAGAACATCGCTTCCCAACTGTGTCCCTTAAACGTGGTCCTAATTTTTTTATAGGATTTTTATAAACACAACCATTTTATTAAACATATCATACAAATAAATATGTTTGCTAAAAAAAATCAATTAAAATACAACAAACAATAAAACAACTAAATAAATATAATAGTGCCGCGGCATTTGCTGATAATCTTTTGACCATTCATATATGCTCAACAAGATTATTATAAATTTGCTCGTGAACATTGCTCTCATGGATCTCTGCGTGCAAGGCGAGGATATCAACAAAATCTGCAGGCACTTCATGATCAACCTCCGCAAGAGGGCTCTGACACTCATAGGGACCAGCATGTCTCCTGATCTGATTATGCGGTCATCCTCGATGATCATGTTGTGCATGATCACACAAGCCTGCATCACCTCCCACATTTGGTCGTGAGACCAACTTAGAGCAGGGTACCGGACAATTGCAAATTGAGCTTGAAGCACACCAAATGCCCGCTCAACATCCTTCCTGCAAGCCTCCTGTCGCGAAGCAAAGTGGCAATTCTTCTGAACTGATGGAGCAAGGATTGTTTTGACAAAAGTGGTCCATTTTAGATATATATCATCGGCTAGATAATAGCCTTTGGTATATTGGTGCATATTGATCTCATAGTTGCATGGTGGAGCATGACCTTCCACTAGTTTGCTGAACATCGGAGACCGTTGCAACATGTTTATGTCATTGTGTGATCCCGCCATAGCAAAGAAAGAATGCCAAATCCACATGTCATAATGTGCCACAACTTCAAGCACCACACTGTACTATCCATGACACCCTTTGTATATACCTTGCCAAGCAAACGAGCGGTTCTTCCATGACCAGTGCATGCAATCGCTGCTTTCAAGCATCCCAGGGAATCCTCTCACATCATTTTGTGTCATGATCCTTGCAGTCTCTTCTTCAGTTGGCCCTCTCATGTAGTTTTTGCCGAACTTTCCCACCACAGCTTGGCAAAACTTGTACATGCACTCAATGACAGTAAACTCACTCATGCGAATGTAGTCGTCCTGTGTATCGACAGGTGCTCCGTATGCAAGCATCCTCATGGGGCAGCGCACTTCTGAATCGACGAGAACCCGACAACGCCTACAGCAGCTTCAGCTTGAAGTAGGGTCGAACCCTCGAACGCCGTGGAGGATATTCATGAACAAACCATTTCTCATCCTATACCGGCGCCTAAAATTGTCGGCTTGTGTTGCGCCATCTTCGAAGTAGTCGTGCAGATGGTATGCCCCTCCATCCTTCTGCCGGGTCTCGACTTCTTTCTTCCGGCCTTGAATCTCCGCGGAGCGGCCTCTTCCGCTTCTCCGCCTCGACGTCAAACATTTCTGGAGGGACGCGATGATCGACAAATGCTCCCGAATGGTGTCGTCGAAGGCTTGCTCTTCCTCCAACAGTCGGACAATCATCTCGTCGTCGCTATCCATGTATGAAAATAAATAAATTTTAAAATTCAGTCGCGATAGAGGAGGCAACAAATAACGTCCTATCACGCCTACCTGACAAGGCATCGAACACCTTCTGTTCGTGGAGATGGAGTGGATTTGACGGAGCGTTATGGGACGCGTTGGCGAAGTGGCGGCAGCGAAAAGGCCAGCGAGGGAGCCAGCCGCCACGACGGTGCCCGACTCAGAAGAGATTTTCCATCGAGATGGCCGGCAAATCGAGCGGCGGCGGAGGGGTGGGAAGCGCGGGAGGGGAGGCGCGATGAGAAATAAAAGGCGGGAACCAACTGTTGTGGATGTAGTCGCCGACAGGTGGGAGCTCGCCTCGCTTCTCGTTGTGTCCGGCGTGCCCAGAGCGTCCCATGTGGACCTGGGACGGGCTCGGGGCACCGGACACAGTATTGGGCCGCGCCGGACGGAAGGAGGCTCTAGGGCACGTGGCTGGGAACGAAAAAATTTCCGACGCACCCCAAATACCTTTGGGGGATGCTTTGGGAGACACAGCTGGAGATGTTCTAATGTAGGAAGATAGCGATTTTCATTTTCATTTTGTTTCGAGGGGAGAAATATGACCAGATGGGTGTTTGTTTAGTTGTGCTTTTGTTGTCGGCAGGGTTTGCTTCCTCAGTCTCTAGCCTTGTTCTAGGTCTTTTGTTTTGCAGGCCGTTGATGCCATGTTGGTACTTTTTTTTAGGTAGAAGCTTTTTCTCATTCATTATTAATTAAGAAGAAAGTTTCAGTTTTTAAATAAAACCAGACAAAAACCTACAATAACAGGGCTAAGGCTGCCCAAACACCAACCACCCACACTCACCAACAGCCAAGCCTAACGGAAGATCAAAACAATAAGGCCGCACCCACTCATGCCAACACATGATACCCCAGAGCCACACAAATGAACACCCCAGACACAACACACCTACACCCCGTCGACAATGGCATGCCAGGGCAAAGGGCAACCATCAAGCAACTGGAGATGCCTTTGGGCTAGCACCCCTCTTCTTGCTTCTACACGACTACACTCATTAGGTTTCTCCTTCCCAAATGCTGATTTTGGGCTAGCACCATCGCTCTTGGACGAAACCTTACACCTAGAGTAGGTAGCAGCCAAGGTGGCAAGAAAATCGCAAATATCCCTAGAAACGAAAGGTCGAGGCACATGCGGCCCATCTACAACCGACAAAGGATTTGTCCCTCATCGAGGTTAGAAGGCTTCGCGAGCTTGAAGCCCCACGAGAGGCACCCCTCGCAAGGAAGTCAAGACTTGGTGTTTCCAGAATACATGAAGCCCTCGCGAGGCTTCCCTGAGGGGTGCGTGCCAGGCACCATGAGGTGTTGCGCAAGATCCCTCCGCAATGCAGGCTGCGTAGGGATGAAGCTAACGAGGATGACGCAAGCCATGACGTGCCTAATACGTCTCCAACGTATCTATAATTTCTTATGTTCCATGCTAGTTTTATGACAATACCAACATGTTTTAGTCATACTTTATAATGTTTTATGCATTTTCCGGGACTAACCTATTAACAAGATGCCGCAGCTGCCAGTTCCTGTTTTCTGCTGTTTTTGATTTTAAAAGTTAGTTTACAAATATTCTCGGAATTGGACGAAACAAAAGCCCACGGTCTTATTTTCCATCGAGACCCTGCAACACGAAGAGGAGACGGAGCGGCCACGAGGCGGCCACCCCTGCGCGCGGGGGGGGGGGCGCCGCATGGGTGGGGCCCCTCGGTGCCCCCTCGCGCTGCCCTTCGCCTACTTAACTCGTCGCAAAACCCTAGTACCGAGAGCCACGATAGGAAAGTTCGAGATTCCGCCGCCGTCAACCCCACTCGGGGGTTCAGGACATCGCCTCCGGCACTGGCCGGAGAGGGGAATCATCTGGAGGGCTCTACATCACCATGCCCGCTCCGGACCGATGCGTGAGTAGTTCATCCTTGACTACGGTCCATAGCAGTAGCTAGATGGTTGTCTTCTCCTCTTGTGCTATCATGTTTAGATCTTGTGAGCTGCCTATCATGATCAGGATCATCTATTTGTAATGCTACATGTTGTGTTTGTTGAGATCCGATGAATATTGAATACTATGTCATGTTGATTATTGATCTATCATATATGTGCTATTTATGTTCTTGCATGCTCTCCGTTGCTAGTAGAGGCTCTGCCAAGTTGATCTAGACTCCAAGAGGGAGTATTTATGCTAGATAGTGGGTTCATGTCTCCATTGAATGGGGGAGTAGCAACCTAAGGTTGTTGTGTGTTGATACTAGGGATAAAACATCGATGCTTTGTCTAAGGATATTTTTGTTGATTACATTACGTACCATACTTAATGCAATTGTCTTGTTTGCAACTTAATACTGGAGGGGTGCGGATGCTAACCCGAAGGTGGACTTTTTAGCATAGATGCATGCTGGATGGCGGTCTATGTTCTTTGTCGTAATGCCCTAAGTAAATCTCATAGTAGTCATCATGATATGTATATGAATCTCTATTTGTCAATTGCCCAACCGTAATTTGTTCACCCAACATGCTATTTATCTTATTGGAGAGACACCACTAGTTAACCGTGGACCCCATTCATTCTTTTACATATGAAATACAATCTATGCAATCATTGTTCTCTCTGTTTTCTGCAAGAAAACATAATTCTCCACACCATACGTTTAATCCTTTGTTTAAAGCAAGCCGATGAGATTGACAACCTCATTAAGTTGGGGCAAAGTAGTTTGATTGTGTTGTGCAGGTCCACGTTGCGCCGGAATCACTGGTTTTGCGCCGCACTACACTCCTCCACCAACAACCTTCACGAGGCCTTCATCTCCTAAGTTCGATAAACCTTTCTTACCGAGGGAAAACTCGCTGTCGTACTCATCATACCTTCCTCTTGGGGTTCCCAACGGACGTGTGCTTTAACTGTCACAAGGAGCTGCCTCACACAAGCAACAACGTTTCTCGGGCCATTGCCGGGAGATCAAGACACGCTGCAAGGGAGTCTCTCACATCCAATCTCTTTACTTTGTTTATTGTCTTGCTTTCTTTTATTTTCTGTTTGTTTGCTTTCTTTATATCAAAACACAAAAATAGTTACTTGTTTTACTTTATTTTAATTCGGTTTGTTTAGTTTATCTTTTATTATTGCTAAAATGGGTACTCCTGAGAATACTAAGTTGTGTGACTTCACTAGCACAAATAATAATTATTTTATATGTACTCCTATTGCTCCACCTGCTACTACAGCAGAATTTATGAAATTAAACCTACTTTACTAAATCTTGTTATGAGAGAGCAATTTTCTGGTGTTAGTACTGATGATGTTGCTGCCCATCTTAATAATTTTGTTGAACTTTGTGAAATGCAAAAGTATAAGGATATAGATGTATATTATAAAACTGAAATTGTTTCCTTTCTCCTTAAGAGGAAGAGCTAAAGAGTGGTTGCTATCTTTGCCTAAAAATAGTATTGATTCATGGACTAAATGTAAAGATGCTTTTATTGGAAAATATTATCCTCCTGCTAAGATTATATCTTTGAGAAGTAGCATTATGAATTTTAAGCAATTGGATAATGAACATGTTGCCCAAGCATGGGAGAGAATGAAATCTTTGGTAAAGAATTGCCCTACCCATGGACTAACTACTTGGATGATCATCCAAACCTTTTATGCTGGATTGAATTTTTCTTCAAGGAACCTATTGGATTCAGCTGCTGGAGGTACTTTTATGTCCATCACTTTGGGTGCCGCAACAAAGCTTCTTGATGATATGATGATCAATTACTCTGAATGGCACACTGAAAGAACTCCTCAAGGTAAGAAGGTAAATTCTGTTGAAGAAACCTCTTCTTTGAGTGATAAGATTGATGTTATTATGTCTATGCTTGTTAATGGTAGATCTCATGTTGATCCTAATAATGTTCCTTTAGCTTCATTGGTTGCTCAAGAAGAAAATGTTGATGTGAACTTCATTAAAAATAATAATTTCAACAACAATGCTTATAGGAATAATTTTGGTAACAACAACTATAGGTCATATCCTTCTAATAGTGGTAATGGTTATGGTAATTCTTACAACAATAATAAGAGTGTACCCTCTGATCTTGAAGTCATGCTTAAAGAATTTATTAGTACACAAACTGCTTTTAACAAATCTGTTGAGGAAAAGTTTGGTAAAATTGATGTTCTTGCTTTTAAGGTTGATAGTCTTGCTCTTGATGTTGATCTTTTAAAACTGAAAGTTATGCCTGATGAAGTTAAAGATACTAAGTCATTTGCTAAAACAAATGCTATCCAAGTTCGAATTAATGACAATATTAGAATGATGGCTGAATTGCATGCTAGATGGGAAAGAGAAGAAAGAGAAGAAAAACTTGCTAAAGAGAATAATATAGCTAAAGTTTGGACTATTACCACCACTAGTAATGCCGATGCTTCACATGTTGCTAAAACTCCTACTATCAATGGTAAATTAATTGGTGTTGGCAATGTTTCTACTACAAAGTGTGCAAAATTGCCTGAAACTGCTGAAACTGTTTGTGATAAAAGTGCTGAAATTTTTCAGAATGTTGTAGATCATAATGGTTTAGATTTTGATAGTTGTCATATTTCTGAAGTTATTAAGTTCTTACAAAAAATTGCTAGAAGTCCTAATGCTAGTTCTATAAATTTAGCCTTTACAAAACATATTACAAATGCCCTCATTAAAGCTAGGGAAGAGAAATTAAACTTGAAGCTTCTATTCCTAGGAAGTGAAGATGGTTGGGAGCGCATCATTAAAATGAAAGTCAATGATTTTGATTGTAATGTTTTATGTGATCTTGAATTATTTCTGTTATGCCTAAGAAATTTTATGATATGCTTGACTTGCCACTCTGGAAAATTGTTATTTGGATGTTAATCTTGCTGATAATTATATAAAGAGACCTTTTGGGGAGAATTGATAATGTTCACATTACGGTTAAAAATAACCTTGTCCCCGTTGATTTTGTTGTCTTGGATATTGAATGCAATGCATCTTTTGTCATATTGTTTTGGGAAGACCTCTTTCTTTCGAATCTATTATTGATATGAAAGAAAGAAATATTAAGTATCAATTCCCTCTTAAGAAAGGTATGGAACACTTTCCCAGAAAGAGAATGAAGATGCCTTTTGATTCTATTATTAGAACAAATTATGATGTTGATGCTTCATCCCTTGATAATACTTGATTTGCACTTTCTGCGCCTAGCTGAAAGCGTTAAAGAAAAGCGCTTATGGGAGACAACCCATTATTTTATTTCTGCAATTTTGTTTTATATTTGAGTCAAGGTGCTGTTACTACTGTAGCATTACCTTTGTATCTTTATTTTCATGCATTGTTGTGCCAAGTAAGGTCTCTAATAGAAGGTTGATACTAGATTTTGGATTTCGCTACAGAAACAGATTTGTTAGTTGTCAATTCGCTGCTTCCTCAGAAGAATCAGTAAAAATCAGCTTAAAATTCATGCATGATCCCTTTCAGATATGTACGCAACTTTCATTAGTTTTGAGTTTTTCAGTTTGGAAGTTAAGTGCCTCAGAAAAATTCGTCTCTCTACGGACTGTTCTGTTTTTGGACAGATTCTTGCCTTTTATTTCGATTGCCTTTTACTCGTGGCTTGATTGGATTTCTTGCTCCATTAAATCTCAGTAGCTTTGAGTAATGTCCAAGTGTTGGTAATGATTGTGTCTTTTTGAACATGTGAATTTTTATTATGCACTAACACTCTAATGAGATTGCTTTAAGTTTGGTGTGAAGAAAGTTTTCAAGGATCAAGAGAGGAGGATGATATGGTATGATCAAGAAGAGTGAAAAGTTTAAGCTTGGGGATGCCCTCGCAGTTCATCCTCGATACTTTCAAGAAGAGTGAAAAGTCTATGCTTGGGGATGCCCAAGGCATCCCCTTCATCATCAACAAACTTATCAGGTCACTTCTAGTGAAACTATATTTTTATTCCGTCACATCTTATGCGCTTTACTTGGAGCGTCTGTTTGCTTTTATTGTTGTTTTTGTTTGAATAAATTCCGATCCCAGCAATCCTTGTATTGAGAGACACGCCGCTTTTCATCTCAACACTTGTGTTTCGCTTTGTTTAATATTCATGGCTTAAATAAAAGCCGCAACACTTGTACTTGTTGTTATTTGGTTGGAAATATAAAATGCCTCATATTGTCTTGATAATTTTGATACTTGGCAATTGTTTTGAATTCTCAAGTAGATCATGTTTAAGCTCTGCATCATGTAGTTTAAATCTATAAGTGGAGAACTACCGTGTAGAGCTTGTTAAATTTGGTTTGCATGATTGGTCTCTAAAGTATAGATATTTTCGCTAAAAGTGTTTGAACAACAAGGAAGATAATGGAGTAGAGTCTTATAATGCTTGCAATATGTTTTTGTGTGAGTTTTGCTGTACCTTCATACTTGTGTTGCTTCAAACAACCTTGCTAGACAAAGCCTTGTACTTAGAGGAAATGCTTCTCGTGCATCCAAAAACCTTGAGCCAAACCTATGCCATTTGTAACTACCACCACTATATGGGTATTTTTCACATTCCAAAGTAAATTGTTTGCGTGCTACCTTTAAAATTTCATTCTTTTCTTGCAATACATAGCTCATGGGAAAGTAGCCTAAAAACTATTGTAGTAATGATGTTACATGTATCTTAGTTCTTATAAGTTGCTTATTGAGCGGTAACCATGTTTCTGGGGACGCCATCAACCTGTTACACCTTTGTTGAATATCATGTGAGTTGCTATGCATGTTCGCCTTGTCTGAAGTAAGTGCGATTTCATGATTAAATGGTTTGAGTATGCATATTGTTGTATACAACATTGGGCCGCCAAACTGCAAAGCCATAAGGTATCATGGAGGAAGTTTCAAACTTGACATTAATCTCACCCCTATGAGAATATTACTTGTTGCTGAATGCTTGAAGCATTGTGCAGGAGTCCATTATATGTTTTCTATGTTGTCCCGGTATGGATGTCCTCAAGCTGAGATCTATCAAAATCGAGAAATCAAATGCGATTTATCTCCTTTGTACAGGTGGCATAGAGGTACACCTTTGTGACACTTGGTTGAAACATATGTAATGCAATGATAATCCATGGAAATCCGAGCTAATTTGGCAAGGTGCGGGCACTATTTGTATTCGATGCATGAGGCTTGGCAACTTATAGGAAGTTTTATGCATAACTCATATGAATTATTACTACCGTGGGATACAATTGTTTCCATGTTTTCAAAATAAAAGCTCTAGCACATGAGTAATCCTTGCTTCTGCGAAAGGCCTTTCTTTTACTTTATGTTGAGTCAGCTTTACCCACTTCTTTCTATCTTGGAAGCAAACACTTGTGTCACTGTGTGCATTGATTCTGACATGTTTACTTATTGCACTTATTATATTACTTTGTGTTGACAATTATCCATGATATACATGTTAAAAGTTGAAGCAATTGCTGAAACTTAATCTTCCTTTTGTGTTGCTTCAATATCTTTACTTTGAATCTATTGTTTTATGAGTTAGCTCTTATGCAGTATTATTGATGCTTGTCTTGAAATTACTATTCATGAAAAGTCTTTGATTCGGTTGTTTAGTCATCATCTTTTTGTTAGCAAATCATTGCTTTGAATCACTTCATTCATCTCATATGCTTTACAATAGTATTGATCAAGATTGTGTTGGTAGCATGTCACTTCAGAAATTATTGTTTTTATCGTTTACCTACCTGAGGTTTCAGTAGGAACAGTTAGATGCTTGATACTCAACGCATCTATAATTTCTTATGTTCCATGCTAGTTTTATGACAATACCAACATGTTTTAGTCATACTTTATAATGTTTTTATGCATTTTCCGGGACTAACCTATTAACAAGATGCCGCAGTGCCAGTTCCTGTTTTCTGTTGTTTTTGGTTTCAGAAAAGTTAGTTTACAAATATTCTCGGAATTGGACGAAACAAAGCCCACGGTCTTATTTTCCGCGGAAGGTTCCAGAGCACCGAAGAGGAGACGGAGTGGGGCCACGAGGCGCCATTCCCACAAGGCGGCGGCCAGGAGTGGGGGCGCGGTTCATGGGGTGGGCCCACGGTGCCTCTGCGCTGCCCCTTCGCCACTTGGTCCTCCTCCGTCGCCAAAACCCTAGTACCGAGCCAATGATGCGGAAAGTTCCGTAGACGCGCGTCGTCAACCCCATCTCGGTTCTGAGACGTCTTCAAGACTCGCGGAGAGGGAATCATCACCTGAGGGCTCTACATCATCATGCCCGCTTCCGGATTGATGCGTGAGTAGTTCCTCTGGACTATGGGTCCATAGCAGGAGCTAGATGGTTGTCTTCTCCTTTTGTGCTATCATGCTAGATCTTGTGAGCTGCCTATCATGATCGTGATCATCTATTTGTAATGCTACATGTTGTGTTTGTTGGGATCCGATGAATATTGAATACTATGTCAAGTTGATTATTGATCTATTATAATATATGTGTTATTTATGTTCTTGCATGCTCTCTGTTGCTAGTAGAGGCTCTAGCCAAGTTGATACTTGTGACTCCAAGAGGGAGTATTTATGCTAGATAGTGGGTTCATGTCTCCATTGAATCTGTGGGAGTGACAGCAACCCCTAAGGTTGTGGATGTGCTGTTGCCACTAGGATAAAACATCGATGCTTTTTCTAAGGATATTTGTGTTGATTACATTACGACTACACTTTAATGCAATTGTCTCGTTGTTTGCAACTTAATATCGAGGGGGCGGATGCTAACCCGAAGGTGGACTTTTAGGCATAGATGCATGCTGGATGGCGGTCTATGTTCTTTGTCGTAATGCCCTAAGTAAATCTCATAGTAGTCATCATGATATGTATATGAATCTCTATTCTGTCAATTGCCCAACCGTAATTTGTTCACCCAACATGCTATTTATCTTATTGGAGAGAATGACCAAGAACCGTGGGACCCGGTCCATTCTTTGGCATCTGAAATACAGTCTACCGGCAATCATTGTTCTCGTTGTTTTCAGTAAGCAACATACCTCCACACAATACGTTTAACTTTGTTTTCAGCAAGCCGAGATTGACAACCTCACCGTTTCGTTGGGGCAAAGTAGTTTGATTGTGTTGTGCAGGTTCCATGTTCCGGAATCACCGGTGTTGCGCCGCACTACACCTCCACCAACAACCTTCACGTGGCTTCTTTATCTCCTACTCGGTTCGATAAACCTGGTTTCTTATCGAGGAAATCATTGTCAGACTCATCATACTCTCTTGGGGTCTCAACGGACGTGCTTTCACTGCCACAAGGGAGCTGCCTCACACAATCAGCAGTGCCCTAGAAGACAAGAGAAGCACTAAATTTTCCTGTATAAAGCGGGGTGGCCGTTGGTTCTTTTCTAAAGGTTAGGGGTGGACGGCGCAATACAGGGGGTGTCGACATCGTCCACAACCACTCCCGTGGACCAAGGCGCTTTTCCAAGCCATGGATTAGGTTCATGCGCGTAGACCGGTATAGTTGTCCTCCTCCTTGTGCACGCATGTGCTTAGGCCTCCCCCAAGTTTCCGCAGGGAGGAGGTTTAGTGCCTTTATAAAAGGAGGGGTAGTTGCCTTGTAGATAGGGGGCTCCTCTTCTGATCGACTTTGGTTGATCCTATTTAGATCCCATCTTCTTCCACCTAGAGCAGATCAGATCGAGATATGGGAGCGGATGAACCAAGGCATGATGCATGTAAAATTTATACATGAACTTTGCACTTTATTGACACATATTCCCACATATTTGCAACATATATGATGTTGTTTCCATGTTTTATATTGATTTATGGGGATTTATCAATGATCCTGTTATTTCGGTTATAACTCTGCAAAACAGAAAATCCTGTTTTGTGTATTTTCCACTTTCAGGGACCTATAGAGTAAAATTAAGCATTGATTTCGGGACGTCAATATTTCACCACAAGAAGCAGCTGGAGCACCTGGACCTCACGAGGGAGGGCCTGAGGCCCAAATGAGGGGTGGTGGCGGGCCCTGTAAGGGGGTGTGCCACCCACCTCCATTTCGCCATCGACCGTCTGATTTTCTTCACTCTTGCGCCAATCGACTTGGTTTGACCTAATTGTTGGAGATATGCCCAAGAGGCAATAATAAAGTGGTCATTATAATATCTTTGTGTTTATGATAAATGTTTGCATACCATGCTATAATTGTATTAACCGAAACATTGATACATGTGTGTTATGTAAACAACAAGGAGTCCTGATACGTCTCAAACGTATCCATAATTTTTGATGTTCCATGCTTGTTTTATGACAATACCTACATGTTTTGTTCACACTTTATATCGTTTTGATTTGGAACTAACCTATTGACGAGATGCCGAAGCGCTCTCCCTGCTGCTGTTTTTGGTCTCAGAAATCCTAGTAAGGAAATATTCCTAATCGGACGAAATCAACTCAAAGCATCTTAGAATTCCACGAAGCCTGAACCCGAGGGATCCAGAGGAGAGCCACAGGCCCACCACACAAGGTGGCGCGCGGCCCGGGGGCGTGCCCCGTTGTCCGGCTGCCTCGTCACCTCCGACTCCGCCTCTTCGCCATTTAAAGGTCCTGACCTAAATCTTCGAGACGGAAAAGCCACGGTACAAGAAACCTTCCAGAGCCGCCGCCATCACGAAGCCAAGATCTGGGGGACAGGAGTCTGTTCCGGCACGCCGCCGGGACGGGGAAGTGCCCCCGGAAGGCTTCTCCATCAACACCACCGCCATCTTCACCGCCATCGCTGTCTCCCATGATGAGGAGGGAGTAGTCCTCCCCCGAGGCTAAGGGCTGTACCGGTAGCTATGTAATCTCTCTCTCTGTACTCCAATACAATGATCTCATGAATTGCTTGCATGATTGAGATCCATATGATGAGCTTTGTATCGCTACTCAGTCTTGTGCTACTCATGTGATGTTATTAAAGTAGTTTATTCCTCCCGCATGGTGTAAAGGTGCTGTGTGCATCGTGTGGTTCTTGGCGTAGGCTATGATCATGATCTCTTGTAGGTTGTGGAGTTAATTATCATTATGATAGTATTGATGTGATCTATTCCTCCTTTCATAGCGTAATGTGGACAGTGTGTATGCTATGTTAGTTCTTGGTTTATTTTGCAAAGATCTATTATGCTCTAAGGTTACTTAAATATGAATGCCGAATGTTGTGGCGCTTGTTAACTCCGGCTTGAGGGAGCTCTTGTAGCCCTACACAACGAATGGTGTTTGTCATCCAACAAAAGAGTGTATGTAGCACAAATGAGAGAAGTTATTATTTATTATGCGATCAATGTTGAGAGTGTCCACTAGTGAAAGTATGATCCAGGCCTTGTTTCCAATACTGCAAACACCGCTATTTACTGTTCTGTTGCATGTTTACTCGCTGCCATATTTTATTCAGATTACTATTACCACTCATATACATCCATACTACTTGTATTTCACTATCTCTTCGCCGAACTAGTGCACCTATACATCCGAGTGTATTAGGTGTGTTGGGGACACAAGAGACTTCTTGTATCGTGATTGCAGGTTGCTTGAGAGGGATATCTTTGACCTATTCCTCCCCTGAGTTCGATAAACCTTGGGTGATCCACTTAAGGGAAAACTTTGCTGTTCTACAAACCTCTGCTTGGAGGCCCAACACTGCTACAGGAAAAGAAGCGTGAGTAGACATCAAGCTATTTTCTCGCGCCGTTGCCGGGAGGAAAGGTAAAAGGCACTCATACTCCGGTCCCAGGTAACTAAGTTATTTTCTATTGCCGTTGTGAGTGCGAAGCTATTTCCTTTAGATCCTGCAATTGCATCTTTTGGTTTCTTGTTTACACTAGTTAGGCATAATGGAAAGCAACAGTGAGCTTCTTATTCTATTTCCCGAGTTAAGACATGGATTGTTTGCTGCGAAAATTAAAAAACCTATGGAATCTTATTTGCATGCTAGTAGAAATGATATTAGTATGAACACTTTGAACACCATTGTTGCTAATGATATGGAAAATTCTAAGCTTGGGGAAGCTGGTTTTGATGAGCATGATATTTTTAGTCCCCAAGCATTGAGGAGAAAATTTTCTTTGATGATACTTTGCCTCCTATTTATGATGATTATAATGATAGTGGTATTTTTGTGCCGCCTACTATGGAGAGTAAATTTTATTATGATTATACTATGCCTCCTACACTTGATGAGAATAATAATGATAGCTACTTTGTTGAATTTGCTCCCACTACAACTAATAAAATTGATTATGCTTATGAGAGTAATAATTTTATGCATATGGCTCATGACAAGAATGTTTTATGTGATAGTTATATTGTTGAGTTTGTTCATGATGCTACTGAAAGTTATTATGAGAGAGGGAAACATGGTTATATGCATTTTAATAATATTAAGTTTCCCCTCTTTATGTTGAGAATCTTGAAATTGCGCTTGTGTTGCTTTTCTATGCTTACCACTTTGTTCTTCATGAATTTATTTGTGTACAAGATTCCTTTTCATAGGAAGTGGGTTAGGCTTAAATATGTTTTGAATTTGCTTCTTGATGTTCTCTTTTGCTTCAAATCTTAATTCTTGCGAGAGCATCATTAAAATTATGAGCCCATCTTAATGGCTATAAAGAAAGAACTTCTTGGGAGATAACCCATGTTTCATTTTATTTACTGTATTGTTGAGTCTTGGAAGTTGTTTACTACTGTAGCAACCTCTCCTTATCATGTTTTTGTGCCAAGTAAAGTCTCTATGGTAAAGTTGATGCTAGATTTGGATTGCTGCACAGAAACAACATTGTTGTCCCACACGCTACTCTCAGAAGAGAGTTTAAAAATCTGAAAATTTACGTGCGTGATCCTCGACATATGTACTGAACTTTCATTAGTTTTGAGTTTTTCCGTTGAGGAAGTTAAGTGCCTCAAAATTCGTCTTTATGACTGTTCTGTTTTTGACAGATTTCGGCTTTTATTTCGCATTGCCGTTTTGCTATGTTGAATGAGTTTCTTTGTTCCATTAACTTTCGTAGCTTTGTGCAATGTCCAGTGTTAAGAATGATTGTTTCACCGCTGAACATGTGAATTTTTTATTATGCACTAACCCTCTAATGAGTTTGCTTGAAGTTTGGTGTGGAGGAAGTTTTCAAGGGTCAAGAGAACAGGATGATATACTATGATCAAGAAGAGTGAAAAGTCTAAGCTTGATGCCCCGGTGGTTCATCCCTGCATATTTAAGAAGACTCAAGCATCTAAGCTTGGGGATGCCCAGCATCCCCTTCTTCATCGACAACTTATCAGTCACTTCTAGTGAAACTATATTTTTATTCCGTCACATCTTATGTATTTTACTTGGAGCGTCTGTGTGCTTTTATTTTAGTTTTGTTATTTTCATTCTCTGAATAAATTCATGCGGAGAGAGACACGCTCCGCCTTTTCATATGAACACTAGTGTTCTTCGCTTTACTTTTAATGTTCAAGGGCGAAAGTTGATCGCTTCACTTGTTGCTATTTGGTTGGAATCAGAAAATGCTTCATATGGTTTTGAATAATTTGATACTTGGCAATTGTTTGAGCTCTCATAAATCATGTTTAAGCTCTTGCATCATGTAGTTTAAATCTAGCAGTGGAGAACTACTATAGAGCTTGTTGAAATTTGGTTTGCATGATTGGTCTCTTTAAGGTCTAGATATTTTTTGGTAAAGGTGTTTGAGCAACAAGGAAGACAGTGTAGAGTCTTATAATGCTTGCAATATGTTCTTATGTAAGTTTTGCTGTACCGGTTTATACTTGTGTTTGCTTCAAACAACCTTGCTAGCCAAAGCCTTGTACTGAGAGGGAATGCTTCTCGTGCATCCAAAAACCTTGAGCCAAAACCTATGCCATTTGTGTCCACCATATCTACCTACTATGTGGTATTTCCTGTCATTCCAAGTAAATACTTCATGTGCTACCTTTAAACAATTCAAAAGTTATTATCTCTTATTTGTGTCAATGTTTTATAGCTCAGGAGGAAGTATGTGGTGTTTTATCTTTCGATCTTGTCATTTACTTCTGACAGACTTTCACAATGGACTAGTGGCTCATCCGCTTATCCAATAATTTTGCAAAAAGAGCTGGCAATGGGGTTCCCAGCCCCAATTAATTAACTTGCATTAATAATTCTCTTCACATGTTTTGCCCTGATCTATCAGTAAGCAACTTAAATTTGCAAATAGACACTCCTCCATGGTATGTCAATGTTGGAAGGAACCCGAGGATTCGGTTAGCCATGGCTTGTGTAAGCAAAGGTTGGGGGAGTGTCATCTAATAAATAAAACTAAAGTACATGTGTAAACAAAAGAGAAGAGGGATGATCTACCTTGCTGGTAGAGATAACGTCCTTCATGGGAGCTCTTGAAAGTCTGGTTGATAAGGTAGTTAGAGTACCCATTACCATTCGTTGACAACAACAAACACCTCTCAAAATTTTACTTTTATGCTCTCTATGATTTCAAAACTTGAAAAGCTCTAGCACATGATTTAATCCTGCTTCCCTCTGCAAGGGCCTATCTTTTACTTTATGTTGAGTCAGTTTACCTACTCCTTCCATCTTAGAAGAACACTTGTGTCAACTCTGCATTGATTCTTACATACTTCCTTATTTGCATTCATCATATTACTCTGTGTTGACAATTATCCATGGGATATGCATGTTGAAAGTTAGCAACTGCTGAAACTTATATCTTCCTTTGTGTTGCTTCAATGCCTTTACTTTGAATTTATTGCTTTATGGGTTAACTCTTATGCAAGACTTTTGATGCTTGTCTTGAAAGTACTATTCATGAAAAGTTTTGCTATATGTTATCTATTTGTTAGCAAACTATAGATCATTGCTTTGAATCACTCCATTCATGTCATATGCTTTACAATAATGTTGATCAAGATTATGATGGTAGCATGTCACTTCAGAAATTATTTTTGTTGTTATCAACCTACTCCGAGGGCTAGGAACTAAGCTTTCAGATGCCGATATCGCCCAAACGTATCCATACTTCGATGTTTATGACAATACCTACATGTTTTGTTCACACTTTATATCGTTTTGATGCATTTTCTGGAACTAACCTATTGACGAGATGCCGGCCAGTCCTGTTTTCATTTTTTGGTTTCAGAAATCCTAGTAGGAAATATTCTCGGAATCGGACGAAATCAACGCCCAGATGTTAGAATTCCACGGCTTCCGGAACACGAGAGGAGCGGGAGAGAGCCACAGCCCACCACACAAGGTGGCGGCGCGGCCCAGGGGGCGCCCCCGTTGTCCGGCTGCCTCGTTAGCCCTCCCCGCCCTCTTCGCCTATTTAAAGGTCCCCGACCTAAATCTTCGAGACGGATAAGCCACGGGACGAGAAACCTTCCAGAGCCGCCGCCATCACGAAGCCAAGATCTGGGGGACAGGAGTCCTGTTCCGCACGCGCCGGGACGGGAAGTGCCCCGGAAGGCTTCTCCATCAACACCACCGCCATCTTCACCGCCATCGTGCCTCCCATGATGAGGAGGAGTAGTCCTCCCCCGAGGCTAAGGGCTGTACGGTAGCTATGTGGTTAATCTCTCTCTCAGTACCAATACAATGATCTCATGAATTGTGCATGATTGAGATCCATATGATGAGCTTTGTATCGCTACTAGTCTATGTGCTACTCTGTGATGTTATTAAAGTAGTATATTCCTCCTGCATGGTGTAAGGTGACAGTGTGTGCATCATGTGGTTCTTGTCGTAGGCTATGATCATGATCTCTTGTAGGTTGTGGAGTTAATTATCATTATGATAGTATTGATGTGATCTATTCCTCCTTTCATAGCGTAATGTGGACAGTGTGTATGCTATGTTAGTTCTTGGTTTATTTTGCAAAGATCTATTATGCTCTAAGGTTACTTAAATATGAATGCCGAATGTTGTGGCGCTTGTTAACTCCGGATTGAGGGAGCTCTTGTAGCCCTACACAACGAATGGTGTTTGTCATCCAACAAAAGAGTGTATGTAGCACAAATGAGAGAAGTTATTATTTATTATGCTGATCAATGTTGAGAGTGTCCACTAGTGAAAGTATGATCCCTAGGCCTTGTTTCCAATACCGCAAACACCGCTTATACTGTTCTGTGCATGTTTACTCGCTGCCATATTTTATTCAGATTACTATTACCACTCATATACATCCATACTGCATTTCACTATCTCTTCGTCGAACTAGTGCACCTATACATCTCACAAGTGTATTAGGTGGGGACACAAGAGACTTCTTGTATCGTGATTGGGGTTGCTTGAGAGGGATATCTTTGACTTCCTCCCCGAGTTCGATAAACCTTGGGTGATCCACTTAAGGAAAACTTGTTGCTGTTTCTACAAACCTCTGCTCTTGGAGGCCCAACACTGTTTCATAGAAAAGAAGCGTGAGTAGACAACAAGGAGTCCCTAGTAAGCCGTATAACTAGCTTGTTGATTAATGGATGATCATGGTTTCGTGATCATGAACATTGGATGTTATTAATAACAAGGTTATGTCATTAGTTGAATGATATAATGGACACACACCCAAATGAGCGTAGCATAAGATCAAGTCATTAAGTTCAATTTTATAAGCTTTCGATACATAGTTGCCTAAGTCTCGACATGAGATCATGTAAATCACTTACACCGGAAGGGTACTTTGATTACATCAAACGCCATTGCGTAAATGGGTGGTTATAAAGATGGGATTAAGTATTCGGAAAGTGTGAGTTGAGGCATAATGGATCAATAGTGGGATTTGTCCATCCTGATGACGGATAGATATACTCTGGGCCCTCTCGGTGGAATGTCATCCGATTAGCTTGCAAGCATGTGATTGGATCACAAGAGATGACATACCACGGTACGAGTAAAGAGTACTTGTCAGTAACGAGGTTGAACAAGGTATGGAGATATCGATGATCGAACCTCGGACAAGTAAAGTATCGCGTGACAAAAGGAATCGGTATCGTATGTAAATGATTCAATCGATCACTAAGTTATCGTTGAATATGTGGGAGCCACAATGGATCAGATCCCGCTATTGGTTATTGCTCGGAGAGGAGTCTCGACCATGTCTGCATAGTTCGCGAACCGTAGGGTGACGCGCTTAAGGTTCGATGTCGCATAAGTAGATTTGGAATATGGTATGGAGACGAAGTTTGTTCGGAGTCTCGGATGGGATCCAGGACATCACGAGGAGGTTCGGAATAGTCCGGAGAATAAGATTCATATAAGGGAAGTTGATTTCTAGGTTTCGGAAAAGTTCGGGATTTTTCCGGTGGAAGACCGGGAAGGTTCTAGAAGGTTCCGGGGGTCCCACCAGTGGGCCCACGACCCTAGGAGGCCTAGCATGGGCCGAGGGGATGCTCCCTAGCCTAATGGGCCAGGGGCACATGCCCCCCAAGGCCCAGCCGGCCAAACCCCTAGGGTTTCCCCAAAACCCTAGGGGGGATCAACTTGGGGGGGAAGAAATCCTCTTCCCCCCACTTGGCCGCCGCCCCCCTAACCCTAGATGGGAAAGGGGGCCACCCCAGCCGACCCTCCCCCTATATAAAGAGGGGAGGGGGTGGCCGGCTTCATTTGCCCCCTCCTCTGGCCGCCTCTCTCCTCCACCATACGCTGTTCCGGCTTGGCGAAGCCCTGCAGCTTTTCTTCCTCCACCACCACCACCACGCCGTCGTGCTGCTGGATTGGAGGAGATCTACCACACCTCCGCTGCCCGCTGGAATGGGAGAGGAAGGAGCTTCATCGTACGCGCGACCGAGTACGGAAGTGTTGCCGGACAGCACCGGACGATCGTCTACACCAACAACGAGATTAATCTCATAGGCTTTGGAATCTTCGTATCTTATCCATCTCGTTGCTTCGATCTTGTAGATTAGATCTTGGCTTTTCCATAGATTAGATCTTGGATTTATTTGTCTTTGCGGTAGGAAATTTTTTGTTTTCTATGCAACGACCCTTCAGTGGTATCAGAGCCGTGTCTATGCATAGATCTGTTGCACGAGTAGAACACAATGGTTTTGTGGGCGTTGATGCTTTTGTTGCTTTAGTTAGTGTACTTTGCATCTTGCAGGATGGTGGGATGAAGCGGCCCGGGCTAACTTTACCTGACCGCGTCTCATGAGACTTGCTCCACGCTTGACATGCAACTTGTATTGCATAAGTGGCTTTGCGGGTGTCTGTCTCTCCTACTATAGTGAAGATTCCAATTTACACTTTCTATTGACAACACTAGTATCACCGTTGTGGTTCATGTTCGTAGGTAGATTGGATCTTACTCGAAACCCTAAACCACGTAAAATATGCAAACCAAATTAGAGGACGTCTAACTTGTTTTTGCAGGGTTTGGTGATGTGATATGGCCATAATGTGATGATGATTATATTTGATGTATGAGATGTTCATTGTTGTATTATGGCAACCGGCGAGCCTAATGGTTGTCTTTAATTTTTGTTAAAGACCTGTGTGTCTATTCATCATGTAATAGCTTTATTTCAAGTAGTTTTGATAGTAGCTATAAGTGATGGACAACCATGAAGCGGCGCCACTGACCTTGACGCCATGCTGGTGATGATGGAGATCATGCCCGTGCTTTGGAGATGGAGATCAAAAGCACAAGAAGAAAGGCCATATCATATCACACATTATGAATTGCATGTGATGTTAATCCTTTATGCATCTTATTTTGCTTAGATCGCGACGGTAGCATTATAAGATGATCCCTCTCACTAAATATCAAGATAATAAAGTGTTCATCCTTAGTATGCACCGTTTCTAAGACTTGTCGTTTCGAAGCATCTCGTGATGATCGGGTGTGATAGACTCTACATGTGCATACAACGGGTGCATTGCCTTGACGAGCCTAGCATGTACATGGTCTCGGAACACGGGATACCGAAAGGTAGAGCATGAGTCATATGAATGATATGATGAACACTTTGAGTGTTCGCCTTTGAAGCTACATCTTTTCTCGTGAAGATCGGACTTGGTGTAGTGGATTTGGTTCGTGTAATCACTAAGACAATGCGAGGGATGTTGTTTTGAGTGGGAGTTCACCTAGTTAATTTAAGAATTAAAATTGAACTCATTTTATCATAAACTTAGTCTAAACTCTTTGCAAATATGTTGTAGATCATGGCGTCCCCATCAATTTTAACCAGTTCCTAGAGAAAGAAAAGCTTAAGAGCAATGGTAGCAACTTCACTGACTGGTTCCGTCATGTGAGGATTTTCCTCACTGGTGGAAGCCTGCAATATGTGCTCGATGCACCGCTAGGTCCCCCACCTGCTCCTGTAGTATCTCAGGACGTAAAGAATGTTTATGAGACTCGGGTGACTCGGTACTCCAAAGTTCAGTGTGCCATCCTGTGCAGCCTAGAGGCGGAGCTCCAAAAGCATTTGAGCACCACGACCCTTGTCGATCCGTGAGCTCAAGGTTATCTTTGAAACTCATGCGGCCGTGGAAATCTATGAGGCCTAAACAATTCTTTGGCTGTATGATGGAAGAGGGCAGCTCCGTTAGTGAGCACGTGCTCGCTATGTCCGGGCACGCGAAGAAGCTCAGTGACTTGGGGATTGTGATCCCTAACCAGCTGGGTATTCATCGTGTCCTCCAATCACTGCCACCAAGTTACAAGAACTTCGTGATGAACTACAACATGCAGAACATGAACAAAGAGTTACCTGAACTCTTCTCCATGCTGAAATCTGCTGAAGTAGAGATACGGAGAGAAACCAAGTGTTGATGGTCAACAAGAGTTTCAAGAAGCAGGGCAAGCCTAACAAGGGCAACTTCAAGAAGGGTGGCAAGAAAGTTGTTGCGCCTCCTGAGAAGCCTAAGGCTGGCCCTAAGCCTGATACTGAGTGCTATTACTGCAAGGAGAAGGGGGGAAGCACTGCAAATACTTGGCCGATCTGAAGAGCGGCCACGTCAAGAAGAAAGGTATATTTGATATACATGTTATTGATGTCTATCTTACTGGTTCTCGTAGTAGTGCTTGGGTATTTGATACTGGTTCAGTTGCTCACTTTTGTAACTCGAAACAGGAACTGCGGAATAAACGAAGCCTGGTGAGGACGAGTTGACGATGCGCATGGCAAGGTCGATGTGATCGCCGTCGGCACGCTTCCTCTACATCTACCTTCGGGATTAGTTTTAAACCTTAATAATTGTTATTTGGTACCTGCGTTGAGCATGAACATTATATCTGGATCTTGTTTAATGCAAGACGGTTATTCGTTTAAGTCAGAGAATAATGGTTGTTCTATTTATATGAATAATGTCTTTTATGGCCATGCACCTGAGATGAATGGTTTATTCTTGTTAAATCTCGATAGTAGTGATACACATGTTCATAACATTGATGCTAAGCGAATTAAATTGAATGATAATTCTACTTATATGTGGCACTGTCGTCTTGGTCATATTGGAGTGAAGCGCATGAAGAAACTCCATTCCGATGGACTTCTTGAGTCACTTGACTTTGAGTCACTTGATAGATGCGAAGCATGTCTAATGGGAAAAATGACTAAGACTCCATTTTCTGGTACAATGGAGCGAGCTACAGACTTATTGGAAATCATACATACCGATGTGTGCGGACCAATGAGTGTAGCATCGCGCGGTAGTTATCGTTATGTTCTAACCTTCACGGATGATCTGAGTAGATATGGGTATATTTACTTTATGAAACATAGGTCCGAGACTTTCGAGAAGTTTAAGGAATTCCAAAGTGAAGTAGAAAATCAACGTAACAAGAAGATTAAATTTCTACGATCTGATCGCGGAGGCGAATATCTGAGTTATGAGTTTGGCATGCATTTAAAGAAATGCGGAATACTTTCACAGTTGACACCGCCGGGAACACCACAGCGCAATGGTGTGTCCGAACGTCGTAATCGAACCTCTTAGATATGGTTCGGTCTATGATGTCTCTTACCGATTTGCCGTTATCATTTTGGGGTTATGCATTAGAGACAGCCGCATTCACTTTAAATAGGGCACCATCTAAATCCGTTGAAACGACACCGTATGAATTATGTTTTGGAAAGAAACCTAAGCTGTCGTTCCTTAAAGTTTGGGGTTGCGAAGCTTATGTAAAGAAGTTACAACCGACAAGCTAGAACCCAAAGCGGAGAAATGCGTCTTCATAGGATACCCTAAAGAAACAATTGGGTACACTTTCTATCACAGATCCGAAGGCAAAATCTTTGTTGCCAAGAACGGATCCTTTCTTGAGAAGGAGTTTCTCACTAAAGAAGTGACTGGAAGGAAAGTAGAACTCGACGAGGTTAATGAACCTTCTCTCATAGATCAGAGTAGCGCAGTGCCGGAAGAAGTTCCTGCGCAGCCTACCGATAGGAGAGGAAGCAAATGATGATGATCATGAAACTTCGAACGAGGAAGCTACTGAACCTCGCAGATCGACGAGGGAACGTACCACTCCTGATTGGTATGATCCCTGTCTAAATGTCATGATTGTGGATAACAATGATGAAGACCCTGCGACGTATGAAGAAGCAATGATGAGCCCAGATTCCAACAAATGGCAAGAAGCCATGAAATCCGAAATGGGATCCATGTATGATAACCAAGTATGGACTTTGGTAGACTTACCTGATAGCCGCAAGGCTGTCGAGAATAAATGGATCTTCAAGAGAAAAACAGATGCTGATGGTAATATTATTGTCTATAAAGCTCGACTTGTCGCAAAGGGTTTCCGACAAATTCAAGGAGTTGACTACGATGAGACTTTCTCACCTGTAGCGAAGCTAAAGTCTGTGAGGATTTTGTTAGCAATAGCTGCATTTTTCGATTATGAGATTTGGCAGATGGATGTCAAAACGGTGTTCCTTAATGGTGATATTGAGGAAGAGTTGTATATGGTACAACCCAAAGGTTTTGTCGATCCTAAAAATGCTGACAAGGTATGCAAACTTCAGCGTTCCATTTATGGACTGAAGCAAGCATCCCGGAGTTGGAACCGACGCTTTGATAGGTGATCAAAGACTTCGGGTTTGTACAGACTCATGGTGAGGCCTGTATTTACAAGAAAATGAGTGGGAGCTCTGTATTCCTGATATTATATGTAGATGGCATATTGTTGATTGGGAATGATATAGAACTATTAAGCAGTATTAAAGGTTATTTGAATAAGTGTTTTTCAATGAAAGACCTTGGTGAAGCAGCGTACATTTTAGGCATCAAGATTTATAGAGATAGATCAAGACGCCTAATAGGGCTTTCACAGAGTACATACCTGGACAAGATTCTAAAGAAGTTTAGAATGGATGAAAGCAAGAAAGGGTTCTTGCCCATGTTGCCAGGTAAGGTCTTGAGTAAGACTCAAGGTCCGGCTACGGCAGAAGAAAGAGATAGGATGAGTAAGATCCCCTATGCCTTCGGCAGTAGGCTCTATCATGTATGCCATGCTGTGTACTAGACCGGATATCGCACATGCTGTTAGTTTGACCAGCAGATATCAGAGTGATCCAGGAATGGAACACTGGACAACGGTCAAGAATATCCTGAAGTACTTGAAAAGGACTAAGGATATGTTTCTTTGTTATGGAGGTGACCAAGAGCTCGTTGTAACCAGTTACACCGATGCAAGTTGGAACACCGATCCTGATGACTCTAAGTCTCAGTCTGGGTACGTGTTTATATTGAATGGTGCTACAGTAAGCTGGAGCAGTTCCAAGCAGTGCACGGTGGCGAAATCTTCAACTGAATCTGAATATAGCGACTTCGGAGGCTTCATTGGAAGCGGTATGAATGAAGAGGTTCATTGCTGAGCTTGGTGTGGTTCCTAGTGCATTGGACCCGTTAGTCATCTATTGTGACAACACGGGTGCCATCGCCAATGCAAAGGAACCAAGGTCACACAAGAAGCTAAAGCATATCAAGCTGCGTTTTCATTCGATTCGCGAGTACATCGAAGATGGTGAAGTAGAGATTTGCAAAGTACACACAGATCTGAATGTTGCAGATCCGTTGACTAAAGCTCTCCCTAGGGCAAAGCATGACCAACACCAGAATGCCATGGGTGTTAGGTACCTTACAATGTAATCTAGATTATTGACTCTAGTGCAAGTGGGAGACTGTTGGAGATATGCCCAAGAGGCAATAATAAAGTGGTTATTATATATCTTTGTGTTTATGATAAATGTTTGCATACCATGCTATAATTATATTAACCGAAACATTGATACATGTGTGTTATGTAAACAACAAGGAGTCCCTAGTAAGCCTCTTGTATAACTAGCTTGTTGATTAATGGATGATCATGGTTTCGTGATCATGAACATTGGATGTTATTAATAACAAGGTTATGTCATTAATTGAATGATATAATGGACACACACCCAAATGAGCGTAGCATAAGATCAAGTCATTAAGTTCAATTTGCTATAAGCTTTCGATACATAGTTGCCTAAGTCCTTCGACCATGAGATCATGTAAATCACTTACACCGGAAGGGTACTTTTATTACATCAAACGCCATTGCGTAAATGGGTGGTTATAAAGATGGGATTAAGTATTCGGAAAGTGTGAGTTGAGGCATATGGATCAATTGTGGGATTTGTCCATCCTGATGACGGATAGATATACTCTGGGCCCTCTCGGTGGAATGTCATCTGATTAGCTTGCAAGCATGTGATTGGATCACAAGATATGACATACCACGGTACGAGTAAAGAGTACTTGTCGGTAACGAGGTTGAACAAGGTATGGAGATACCGATGATCGAACCTCGGACAAGTAAAGTATCGCGTGACAAAGGAATCGGTATCGTATGTAAATGGTTCAATCGATCACTAAGTTATCGTTGAATATGTGGGCCATTATGGATCTCCAGATCCCGCTATTGGTTATTGCTTGGAGAGGAGTCTGACCATGTCCGCATAGTTCAGAACCGTAGGGTGACGCGCTTAAGGTTCGATGTCGCATAAGTAGATTTGGAATATGGTATGGAGACGAAGTTTGTTCGGAGTCTCGGATGGGATCCAGGAAATCACGAGGAGGTCCGGAATAGTCCGGAGAATAAGATTCATATAAGGGAAGTTGATTTCTAGGTTTTCGGAAAAGTTCGGGATTTTTCCTGTGGAAAACCGGAAATGGTCTAGAAGGTTCCGGGGGTCCCACTAGTGGGCCCACGACCCTAGGAGGCCTAGCATGGGCCGAGGGGATGCTCCCTAGCCTAATGGGCCAGGGGCACATGCCCCCAAGGCCCAGCCGGCCAAACCCCTAGGGTTTCCCCAAAACCCTAGGGGGATCAACTTAGAAACCTCTTCCCCCACTTGGCCGCCGCCCCCCCTAACCCTAGATGGGAAAGGGGGCCACCCCAACCGACCAGCCCCCTATATAAAGAGGGGAGGGGGTGGCCGGCCACCATCCCTTCACCCCTCCCTGGCCGCCTCTCTCCTCCACCATACGCTGTTCCGGCTTGGCGAAGCCCTGCAGTTTTCTTCCTCCACCACCACCACCACGCCGTCGTGCTGCTGGAATTAGGAGGAGATCTACCACACCGCCGCTGCCCGCTGGAACGGGGAGAGGACGGGCTTCATCGACACCGTACACGCGAGCGAGTACGGAAGTGCTGCCGGATTGCAGCACTGGGATGATCGCCTACACCAACAACGAGATTAATCTCGTAGGCTTTGGAATCTTCGAGGGTTAGTCTCATATCCATCTCGTTGCTCTGATCTTGTAGATTAGATCTTGGCTTTTCCATAGATTAGATCTTGGATTTATTCGTCTTTGCGGTAGGAAAATTTTTGTTTTCTATGCAACGAACCCCTAAGGGTTCCTCAAGGAGCGCTGTAGAAACACCGAAACACCAAAACAAAGGCTGCAACATGGAAGATTGGAGGGGGAAACTCCACCATAGCCGCCGCCAGAGGGATCTCCAACCTCTCTAACGTCTTCCACATCAACACCATGATGAAGGGGAGCACTCCACCCCTGGACTATGGGTTTGTGGCAGTAGCTTAATCTGTTTCTCTCTTATTCTTCATAGATCTCAGTATCATATGAGCTTCCCAACATGATTATGGTCACATATGTAATTCCTGTGTGGTGGATCTTTATTCTATGATATTGTGATGAGATTGGAATCTATTATGTGTAATATGTATTGATAGATGCATATCATGTACACCGTTCTTAAGTATTGGTTCTGATCTAACTTGTATGCAAGAACATGTGTGGGGAGATGTGTGTATTAGATGGAGTAGCATGATTTTAGTTACTGAATAGTGACAAGAAATTCATGACCTATTATTATTTTACCTTTTCCTTTGCTACCTCACTAGGGATAAAGTGAATACATGTGCTATGTTTATCATGTGACAATAGTGATAATCTTGTTTTCTCAAGGTATCATATTTTATATTCCAACATCATGTCAAAGTACTTATTGCTATGCTATGTTAATTTTTAATACAAGATTTCATGGAGTTTTTCCTTTCTTGTGGAGTGTAAGAGAGATGTTTTGCATTATCTCTATGATAGGACGTGATGCCCATACAAATGATTATCAAACACATATTGATGTTCCGCCAATATTATCTCATTGATTAATTGTTATTATCCACTACAACTTAAAAAGAGAGTAGGCAAGTGAACCCACGAACCCTGGTCCAATTTTAATCATAAGAAACACAATTCCATTTCATTTATTTTAATTTATAATTGCGGCACTATTTTAATTCGAAATAAAAAATACTTTGTTTACTTAGTCACACACAAAACCCAAAACAACTATCTCTTTACTTCATTCACTTAGTTTACATTGCTCATTTACTTTACTTTACTTTTACTACATCTTTTATCTACAAATACTAATACAAAACATTGTGCTTGACAACCACACGGTGGAGTTGGGGACACAAGCCAATACTTTACTTTGCAGGATTGCTAGAAGAAGAGGAAAAGACACAACTCTAAGCCAATTTCCTGAGAGTTCGATATAAACCCTCGAGTCACCCTTGTGGGGAAAAATCTTCGCTGACTATAACACTCTACTCTGGAGTCCCAACATCATCAAGCCACCATGTTGTAAACACTATACTCACTCGCGAGACATCAATACCACTCCGAGGGACGTAGGGCTTTACCTCACCATGAGGGCCCTGCGCCTGGGTAACTCTGTGTGTCTCTCTGTTGTGATGCCGTCGCTTCTCTCCGCCGTCTTCATGGCTTTGGTCAGCTTGGGGCATTGCTTCTAGCCCCCACCCCCGCCCCGTGGTATGCTAACCTAAGGGTCTAGCCGAGGTACCCGTGTTCCTCTAAGATACCTAAACCCTGATAGGTGCGAGATTACAATGATGTGTCGTTCGGTTGTCCCCTAAAAGCTCCCGTAGGATGGCTTATATAGTCGCACAGTCCTAGGGTTATAAGGAGAGTCCAAGCCAGATGGGTAATAAAGTCCTAGACTAATACGTAGTGGGTTGTCTTGTCTTCCAAGACACCGTCTTTCAAGATCTGTCATGTCCGCCTTGCTCCATCTCAGCTGGACCTCCAACTTATTGTATTAGCAAGTGGGATGCCCGGTTAATCCATGGGTCCAAGACTCTAACCACTATTTGTGGGCCACCTAGCTTGCTTATATGAGACTATACCGTGGGCATACCCATTTAGTACATCCCCAACAGTAGCCTCCGGGGGTTCTCTGAGATCTACATTTCCATCTGGCAAGCTCCAACTGTAATCTTCACCTCCATCTTCAATCTTCAAAACAGTCTCATGAAGGATCTCGAAGAGCTCCAAAAAACAGTCTCCATATGCCTTGGCATTAGGCGGAACTACCAATTTTATGCTTCACGACGTTCATCTCCAGATCTGATGCCAACGATCATCTCAAGAAAATATCTACCCAATGAATATATCGCGGAAGTTTCATGTATCTGAATGGAAGATACCGGTGTGAACTTATCCAAAAGAAAATTAGAGCATGATTGTCGCTCCACCTACCCCGATTTCAGATTGGAAGTTCAAACGGTAATATGTTGCACTAGGAAGTTACCATGTAAATTTTGGGACACATTGCAAAAATTTGACGGTTGCTTTAGCGTGTTCCCTCCGAGGATCCAGCATGCATCTAATCGCTAGGTCTATAAATACTAGGAGGGATAGTGTCTGGGTTTCCTGTACCACAACAGGATTATTGCAGTACTTAACATCAGCAACTATTGATTATAAGACCGAAGTCAAATGCCTCGCAGAGGATGCCAACACAGAACATAACGAGCAGGCATACGGGTAGGGAGCGCCCGTATTTGGTGCCACCGGCTTGACCAAGTCAACCCTAGAAACTTACGTGAAGGGACCTCTATATGAATCGACCCCTAGACGCCGCAAAAGGAGAGAGCCACAATCGCCAACACATCGCATCTAAAGGAGGAGATCCATCACCAAGCCGCCGGCATTACCATCTCCCACGTCCATTTCTCCACCTCCATAGCCATAGCCATCTACTTGCAATATTAATCTCCTTGATTGATGATATTGTAAGACTATTTGATATTTATATTAAATTCATTTTTACAATGTTTATGATCTTTGATCTCAAAATGAGTGAGTAGTCCTCACGGGTTGCGGGCTCGGGTGAAGACTCGCAACGATTATGTGCATCTTCTAAAATGGGAATATTGTGTTGAGTTTGAATAAGATATTCTCCTTGTATATCATCTCTGGTCTCGATCTAAGCTCTTGTCAGGGTACCCTAGATTCGAGGGTCGATCAAGGTGATAAGAGGGCATGAGTGTGATGCATGTAAAATTCATCCATGATCTTTGCACTTTAGTGCAACATATTACCATATATTTGCATCTTATATAATGTTATTCCCATGTTATGATGCTTTTGGGGATTTTCTAAACAATCCCCTCTCCTTCGGTTCTAATTTTTTTTGGCAGAAAAAGACTCTTTTTAGTGTTTTTGAATTTACAAGAGCTACATGACTCCAAAAAGGGCAAGGTCAAGGGCCACACTTCGGAATTTTTTAGACGAACAAAATGGGCTGAAGATGGTCACAAGTAGTTCAACAGGCTTGGAAATAAGCCTGGTAGCGTGCCCTCCCCCTCCGGGTGCGCCACCCGTGCTCTTTCCCATCTCGAGCGTTCGTTTCGCGTGATCTTTTCGAGAAGCGACTTATTTTGACCTAAAAACCACTATATATATGACCCCTAGGGGTTTCGTTGAGGCGAAGGCAGCAGAGATCAAAAACACATAAACAGAGAGTAGGCAGCCGCGCCGCGAACATCGAGGGGGACACTCTCGGAATCGTCTCGGTGTAGACATCATCAACATCATCATCTCCATCACCATCGTCATCATCACCATCTTCATCTACCCCTTGTAATCTCTTGGAAAACATGATGTATGATGCAATATATTGTTTTTCCATGATCTATTGTATCTCTATGTTGATGTTTGAATAGTGACTTGTTCATGGAAATTGTGAGATAGTTTGTGATGGTTGCATATAAGTATTTGTTATCTTCTATGATAATATTTTCTACTAATATATGAGTAAATACATATGTTGGGGGATGCATAAGGTTGTCACCGTTGCATGTTGATAGGATGAGGGAAACCTGGAGCTTGACAGAATCCATGTCCCAATTCTTTACTTAATTCAAGTGACATGGAATTTTTTTGGTAGCATAAATGCTGCCTCCATCTTCCTTGAAAAGTGTTCCATACACTTCTTATGATGAACTGAAACTTAACATTCCCTTCCCTTGAATCAATGATAGCCCCTGTTATTCTCAGAAAAGGTCTTCGAAGGATAATAGGACTAGAGGAATTTCTTCCCATGTCCATAACAATGAAATCAACATGTACATATGTCATATGTAATTCAACCATAACATCTTTTACCTTTCCTAATGCCTTTTTGGTTGAATCATCGGCAAGTAATAAACTAATAGAGCATTTTTCTATATTTTTAAGGTTAAGTAAATCATATAGTTCTTTAGAGATAACAGAAACACTAGATCCTAGATCAAGAATAGCATGGTGTGTTTCTTTGTCAATAGATATTAAAATCTTGGGAATCCACACATCCCCAAGCTTAGATGGTATCATGGCCTCATTATTATACCTCTGAATCTTTTCTTGAATAACATAGTTGGCAATATAAGAACCAAAACCAGCTTGATGTAAGTTGATAGTGGGATCTGTAGCAAAATTTTCTAGTATAGCAATCAATTCATTCAAGCTATATTTATCAAGATCCAGTAGTGGTTGTCATGGGCATACCCTTCGGGTAAGCATTATTAGTATACCTGACTCGGCCCAATATGGAGAAGGCCTAATATGGAGAAGGCCCAAGAAGGCAACTCGAAGAAATAGTCGATTAGGACTATTGTAAAACCCTAGGCTGGTTGCATATATAAAGCTAGCCAGGGTACCCGATAGAGAAAGAACAGATAGACAACATAGTCCCGCCTACGGCGACACCCTGTAAACATACTTATGATCACTCCGCCGAGGGGACCCGAAGCTGGGTATATCGTGTGCCCAGTCTCGCTCCCGAAATCTCCATCCTCGCTCTATCCCGAAACCCAAGTCTACAATCCATAGGCATTGGCGAGGTGATCCCTCGTCAATTGACGCCGTCTGTGGAAATCGCAACGACTCGAGATCCTTCATTTGCATCGGCCACCAGATCGCATCTGGTGTTTCATCTACTTCAGCATGCTTGGAATTATTATTGAGCCACGGAAGTCCAGGGTCGGCAAGCAACTCGCATAATCAGCAGTCGAAATCTGCGTTTTGATCGGTAACATGTTCCTTTTATTATTAGATTGGTTGTCTGGCAATCATCCACTGCGCGCACTAGCGCTTTGGCCTTACTAGTACATGCATACGTATACTTTTGCTTGAGCAGAATATTTAACTCTTCGTGAATACTAACTCTCTATGCATACAAGCGATACCAAACAATCAAGTTACAGCTAATGTTGCGAGACGACTATACTTAGTCGACTTTTTTGAGGAGGAATGCTGCGACTCAGAACAAGCATCGAGGACTTGGACCAGCGCGCAACCGACAATATGCGCCCGCCATAGCGGACTAGCTCGTGATCGTGAATTCGTCATCCGACATAAGGATCATCAATTCGGCTACTTCGTCGCGCGCACTCGCCACAATCGGGTGCTCATATGTCGCAGATCCGCCGGATCGACTGCGTCCTCTTCATCGACTATGTCGGCCACATCTACTACTTCCGGCCAGGCGCCGCGCGACTACAGATGCACGCCCGAGGGAGGACTTGCGTCCACATTGGCTTCGCTCCACCCACTAAAAAGCTAAGTTTTCCTCTTCCTCCAAGATTCAGTCATTTATTTACTTTCGTCATACCCGAATACTCGGGGGCTATGTCATTATAATATTATAGTAAATACACCCGACACTCGGGGCTACGCCATTACATCGTTACCGCAAATACACCAGTGGATTTATTTTCTTCGGCTCTGGATATATCTTCCCCGACTCAGTGAATTTATTTTCTTCGACACTGGATATATCTTCTCCTGCTCAGTGGATTTATTTTCTTTGGCTCTGGATATGTCTTTCCCGGCTCAGTGGATTTATTTTCTTTGGCTCGTGGAATTATCTTCTTCGGTTTACTGGATTTGACTTCTTCACTGAATTTATTTTATTCAGATTCATCTATAGGGATATTATTGGTTCACTATTATATTATACTACCCGATGCGTTTTCGGGTCAATGGATTTATCATCTATGATTATTACTGGATTTATTTTCTTCGTGTCAATGGATTCATCCTCTATGATATCGGTGGATTCATGTTCAATATATTCTTTATATTTAATAGCGTAATCTTTAATATGGATTCATCTCAAATATTTCATCTTGGATTCATCGTCAATGCTTTATCTCTTATGACACAATCTTCAATGGTTTATTCTTCAAATGATTTCATCTCCAATGGCGTCAGTGGATTCATATTATATTATTGATAATGGTTTTTTCCTAAATGGCTTCACCTTATACGACGCCGCGACTCCGTCAACTCCTTCCAACGTCACGGCTAACACTCGGGGGCTCGACAACGACTTCGTCGCGGGTCACAACCGCGACACGGCGCCTAAGAAACAATCATGACATCACCCCAGCAGCGCTCGGGGGCTCGGCTGTTTCTTCATCAACAATTTGGCGGCATCTATTTTCGCTATTTGGTGGTTTCTACTTCGGCTCGACTTCTTCGCTGCACTCCAAGGCTTCATCGACTTAGCTGCACGGCATATTTCCGTTAACTCCGTCGTACCTAATAAGCTAAGTATTTTTAATTTACACAAAGTTGATTATCATTTACTTTTGCCGCACCCGACGCTGCGCTGTATAGATTCACTCTACATCTCATCGACAAAGAAGAACCACCTAGGAAAATCTACCTCAACGAAGAACTCGATAAAAAAAATTCTGCAAGAAACCCAAAGAAATTTTCTCCAAGGAGGAACCCGAAGAAACTTTCTCTAAAGAGGAACCCGAAGAAATTTTCTCCAAATAGGAACCCTAAGAAATTTCCTCCAAGGATGAACCCGATGAAATTGTCATCAGGGAGGAACCCGACGAAATCTTCTTCAGGGAGGAACCCGATTGATGCGGGGTGGCCTTCGGACACCTCCTCACCAAGACCGACAAGTCCCCCAAGTGGACCAATGACAAGGGCTCGAGCTAAAGCTATACACGACAAGGTGAACTCGCTCCTCACTTCCCTCGACCTAGATACCCCATTGGATGGAATGCTACCTCATGCCGAAACCCTTTGTGTCATTAGGTACGTGGAGCATCAAGATCACGGAGAGGACGGTACGTCATGGTCAAGGGAAGGAGAGGAGCAGCTGATCGAGAAGATGTACACGGAGCTGGACCCGAAGTCGCCCCAAGAACGCAAGGAAGAGACGATGAGCGGCCAGTCCAGAATCCGGTCTGACCGGACTCCTGACCGGGCCACCCGGCTCAGAATCCGGTCGACCGGCCGCCTGACCGGGCCACCCGGTCCCCAACCGGGCCTCCAACCGGTGCCATCCGGACGACTTCCCGGGGCTCCAGAACCTCGCCCGGTTACCGCCCGGTCCAGGATCCGGTCACCGACCGGACGACCCGGTCCCAGGTCCGGTCCAACCGGACTCCTGACCGGCCTGCGCGACTGAAGACTACTTTCGGCCCGAAACGTTTTCCTTTGTGCCTTTTCGGCCCGTGTCGCCTTGTACCGCTATATAAGCACCTTGGACACCCCTTTTTCCCCTTAGACTTGTTTAGAACTCAAACCTAACTTTGAGCTTAGTCTCCCTTGGGTATCATCCCTCTGTAATCAAGGCAACCCTTGTGGATGTATGGATTTGGTAGTAAGAGATTCTAGTGCTTGCACTCTCTCTCTCACTCCTTGATTCGTCCTTCCTCACCGGTCTCTCCTCTCGGAATTCTACCTCGAGTCTCTTCCGGGCGGATTCTATTGGCACGGTCCATCGAGCCGTGAGGGTAAGCATCGATTGTATCGGGTTGGTGTGCGTGGATCTTCGTTTGCTCTTCGTGTTCTTCGCGTTCTTCCGCCTCTTCCCCTCTTTCCCCCTTGATTCCTTGGGTCATTCGCGAGATCGGGCCACAATCGGGGTCTTAGACCTCATCATATGGTATCAGCAGCCTTTGGTTTCCGCGGATTTGACCCTCCACCCACCCAATTTCGTTTCTAGAAAATTTTCCAAAAAATAGCCCTAAATTGCCTTTGGACGGATCTGTGATTTGGTTGAGTTTTGAGTGGTTTTGCTCCGTGGATCTGGTGTTGTTGTGCTTGATCTACTATTTCCCCAACTTTTAGCCTCCAATTCCATCGTTTCCCTTCGTTTTGGCCGATTTGGTTTTGGTTTGGGGAAGAACAGGAGAGAGAAAGCTCCAAATCGTGCAGCCCGGTTGAGAACCCGGTCAACCGGCCCCCAGACCGGACCGTCCGGCGCAGAACCCGGCCGACCGGCCGCAAACCGGACAGCCGGCCCAGAGACCGGTCCGACCGGCCCCCAGACCGGACACGCCGGCGCCAACTCGGTCCAACCGGACCCTCCTCGTCTTCGACATCGACTAACACCACCGCCGACCACCACCACCACCACCATCTCCACCATCGCAGGTATAACTTGCAGTAACCCTTGTAGCCCTCTTCTTTTTGCGATCTATCCCACGAGCGAAGCTTCCGAGTGTTGCGAAACATCGCACGAGGTCCCGACCGTGAGGGTGTGCGTTGTGTGAGTAAAGCTCGTAAGTAGAGCTCGTGAGTGGCCAGCAAAAGAGTAAGAGCATAGTGTGCTAGTGAAAAAAAAAAAAAAAGCAAAGTGCAAAGTGCCACCGATACAAAAAGAGTGAAAAGCTTTTAAGCAAGCAAGAGAGATAGAGAAGAGAGACCTCGTGCGAATCTTGGTGTTTCTACTCTATGCAACCTAGCTTCGATCTCTTCTTGAGTTAGTGTGACATTGAGCACCCTTGTTTTGGGTTTTTCCTTTTTCCGCTCGTTCCTTGGTTGCACTAACCCCGCTCATCCCGTGTGTGAGTTCCACATTCTTCCGTGTTTATAGTGATCGCCACTTTGACACTTGGATTTTTGGACCTTACCCACTCTTAACAACATACTCGATTTTGGATTTTGTCTTTTGGCTTTCCACCATCCACTCCTAACACCATATTTGCTAGCTTTTGCGTGTGTTTCGTGTGTGTCCCGATACAATTGGTCTTGCTTTCGGTTTGGTTGATTGCCTCAATACTATCTTGCCACGGTAAGAGTGAGAGGTAGTCTCCTTCCACTAACATCCACAACATAGTTCTTGTCTTGTGATCATGGATAGGCATGGAGACCAAGGAAAGGAGGATGAGGTCCTACACCCCTCCGAGAGGTTGGCCACCCAACACAACCTATGGGTGCAACGCCAAGAGTTCAAGGACCAACTCAACTTGTTCGAGACACGCATCGATGAACAATATGAAGAAGTGGCCCACAACTTCGGCCAAGTGAACCAAGATATGATCCTTCTTCGTGAAGCTACGGACAACTTGCATGACCAAGTGACGGCCAATGATGCAAACATGGAGCGGCGCATGGATAGCCTCGAGCGCGCCATCACCAACTTGGGTCGTCGACATCGACATCGCTCTACTTCCTCATCGTCATCGACTACCTCACATGATGACTACTCCCATGATCACCATTCGTCCTCAAGCTCCGACTCAAGGCATGGAGATCATCATCGCTCTCGTCGACCGCACGCTCGTCATGATGATTCTCGCTCCAACTCAAGGCGCGGAGAGTTCCATCGCCATGCTCGTCCTCATGAGCGTCCTCAACAAGAACAAGCTCTTCACCAAGATCGTCCTCAAGCGGCTCGCCATGCCCACCATGGGCATGACGACCAACCCCAAGACAACGTCCTCCACAACATGGACCCGGCACCTCATCGTCAAGCCCATGTGGATGCTCAAGACCAAGGTCATCAAGATCCACCAAGGCGTGACCTCCGGAACCATCCTCGCCATGACCAAAGGGGCCGAGGACAACCTCAACATGATCAAGATGAGAGAGCCAACATTGGACAACGTCAACAACCTCGACAAGATCCGCAACAACATCCTCAACATGAGCCAAGTGAAGCTAGTGTTCACCTCCAACGCCAACCCAATGCTATGGTTGGTCGTGGAAGACCTCCTCTACCACCTCAAGTCGCAAGAGATGAAGGCATCCGTCCTCGCCGAAGGAACATGGAAGATGAAGAGAATATGTATGGAAAGCTCAAGTTCAACATGCCCAAATTCAAGGGTGAAGACGACGCCGAGGCCTACCTCTCATGGGCACTCAAGGTTGACAAGATCTTCCGCATCCATAACTACTCCGGTGCCAAGAAAGTAGCCATGGCCTCCCTCGAGTTTGAAGATTATGCCAACACTTGGTGGGAACAAGTTGTCACTCTTAGGGAAGAAAAGGGTGATCCTCCAATTGATACTTGGGAAGACATGAAGGAGGAGATGCAAGCTCGCTTTGTCCCTACACACTACAAGACCGATCTCTTCAACAAGCTACAAAAGTTGAAGCAAGGCACCAAGACCGTTGAGGAATTCTTCAAGGAGATGGAGTTAACCATGATGAGAGCAAACATCCAAGAGTCCGAGAACCAAACCATCGCTAGGTTCTTCAATGGCCTCAACTACCCCATCAAGAGGATTGTGGAGTTCCAACAATACTCCAACATGGTTGAGTTGGTTCACCAAGCTTCCAAGGCCGAGCGTCAAGTGAATGAGGACATCAAGTACTCCAAGTCCAAGCAATACTTCGCCTCCAAGCTTGCCACATCAACTCCTACAACAAGTGTCAAGCCAACCGCATCCTCTACACCTTCCAAGCAACCTTCCATACAAAGTCGCATGAAGCAAACGGTATCCTCCACCGCCTCCTCTAAGGCCTCTACGGGACCCTCCAATGTCACTTGCTTCAAGTGTGGCACCCAAGGCCACAAGTCCTTCGAGTGCAAGAACACCAAGGTCATGATCACTATGGAGAATGGTGACATAGAGACGCTAAGTGAAGGTGAATATGAAGCCCTAGTGCAAGCCGCGGTTGCTAATGAGGAAGACTATGATGAAGAAAGTGGAGAAGACCCTCTCTTATGCACACATGATCCAAGCCCTTCTCTTGTGGTCACTCGAGTGCTCACCACTCAACCCCAAGCTATGGAAGACCAAAGATGCAACATCTTCCAAACGCGTGCCGGCATTGGTGGCAAGTCAATCAAGGTCATCATCGACGGTGGGAGTTGCCACAACTTGGCAAGCACCGAGCTATGTGAGAAGCTCAACCTCACGCTTCGCAAGCATCCTCATCCATACCATGTCCAATGGTTGAGTGACAAGGGCAATGTCAAGATTCAACACACCGTCACCGTCAACTTCAAGATAGGACCCTATGAAGACACCGTCGAGTGTGACGTGGTGCCTATGACCGTGTGCCACATGTTGCTTGGCCGCCCATGGCAATTTGACAAGAAGGCCATACATGATGGTTTCTCCAATGCATACACCTTCAAGGTCAAGGACAAGAAGTTCGAGCTTCGCCCAATGACTCCTAGCCAAATCATCGCCGACAATGCGAAGGCTTTAGCGAGGGCACAACACCACATCCACCATAGTGAGTTGAGAGGAGAGGGAGCGACCCACCAAAAAGAGAGTGAGCGCCACCACCCACATATGAGTGAGAGAAAGAGTGTCCTCCTAACCACCAAAAGCGAGTGGAGAGAAGTGAAAGACAACCCATCCACCACCATACACTACGTGCTCATTTGCAAGGGCCTCTCGGCGGAGACTAATGACTTAACCAACATTCCTTCGTCTTTGTTGTCTCTTTTGAAGGAGTTCCAAGACGTCTTCCCCGACGAGCTACCCATGGACTACCACCGCTTCGGGGCATCGAGCATCGCATCGACCTCATACCCGGCGCTCCCCTACCAAACCGCGCCGCCTACCGCACCAACCCCGAGGACACCAAGGAGATCCAACGCCAAATTCAAGACCTCCTCGCTAAAGGGTATGTCCGAGAAAGCCTTAGCCCTTGTGCCGTTCCCGTCATTCTTGTGCCTAAACCGGATGAGACGCAACGGATGTGTATGGATTGCCGCCCTATCAATGCCATTACCGTCCGTTATCGACATCCCATTCCGCGTTTAGATGATATGTTGGATGAATTGAGTGGTGCCACGATTTTCTCTAAGATTGATTTGCGTAGTGGCTACCACCAAATTCGCATGGCAATTGGTGATGAATGGAAGACGGCATTCAAGACCAAGCTTGGTCTCTATGAATGGCTCGTCATGCCGTTTGGTCTTTCCAATGCTCCTTCCACTTTTATGCGTCTTATGAATCACATCTTGCGACCTCTCATTGGCAAGAGTGTGGTTGTCTACTTTGATGATATTCTCATCTATAGCAAAAATCTCGAGGACCATGTTCAACATGTGAGAGAAGTCTTATGCATCTTGCGCCACGAGAAGCTCTTTGCCAACCTTCCAAAATGCCATTTCGCTCAAAACAAATTGGTTTTTCTTGGTTTTGTGGTTTCCGCCAACGGGATTGAAGTTGATTCTTCCAAAGTTGAGGCCATCCACAATTGGCCCACTCCCACAAATGTTGGTCAAGTGAGAAGCTTCCATGGACTTGCCGGATTTTACCGCCGTTTTGTGAAAGATTTCAGCACCATTGCTTGCCCTTTAAATGAGCTTACAAAAAAGAATGTTCCGTTTGTTTGGGGCAAAGCGCAACAAAAAGCTTTTGATGAATTGAAAAAGAGACTCACCGAGGCACCACTACTTGCTCTTCCCGATTTTGCCAAGACATTTGAAATAGAATGTGATGCGAGTGGCCTTGGAATCGGTGGTGTTCTCATGCAAAATGGAAAACCCGTGGCATACTATAGCGAGAAGTTGGATGGCGCACGCCTCAACTATCCTATATATGACAAGGAGCTTTATGCTTTGGTTCGTGTTCTTGAAGTTTGGCAACATTACCTTTGGCCAAAAGAGTTTGTCATCCACTCGGATCATGAGTCCTTGAAATATTTGAAAAGTCAACACAATTTGAACAAGCGACATGCTAAGTGGGTTGAGTTCATAGAGTCCTTCCCTTATGTAATCAAATACAAAAAGGGCAAGGAAAATGTGGTTGCGGATGCACTTTCCCGCAAGATTACTCTTCTACTCACCCGCTTGGAGTTTCACATTTTGGGTCTTGAGGAGATCAAGGAACTTTACCCTTCCGACGCTTTCTTTGGTCCAATCTTTGCCAAGTGTTCCGTTGACCATGGATTTGATGATTTCTATTTGCATGATGGCTACTTGTTTAAAGCTAACAAGATTTGCATTCCCGAGTCTTCTCTTCGTAAGTTGCTTTTGCAAGAGTCACATGGAGGTGGTCTCATGGGTCACTTTGGACGAGAGAAGACATATGCCATGCTATCAACCCACTACTATTGGCCAAGAATGTACCGCGACGTGGAACGCCTTTGCCGCCGGTGTACAACATGCTTACAAGCTAAGTCTACTTCCAATCCCTATGGTCTTTACATGCCTTTACCCATTCCATATGCACCTTGGTCGGACATAAGCATGGACTTTGTACTTGGCTTACCACGCACAAAACATGGTCATGACTCAATATTTGTGGTAGTGGATAGGTTCTCTAAAATGGCTCATTTCATACCATGTCATAAGAGCGATGATGCTTCACACATTGCTTCATTGTTTTTCAGGGAAGTGGTTCGCCTACATGGGATACCGGCAAGCATTGTGTCGGATCGAGACGTCAAGTTCATGAGTTACCTATGGAAGTCGCTCATGGCGAAGTTTGGAGTGAAGCTCTTGTTCTCATCGTCCTCGCACCCGCAAACCGATGGACAAACCGAAGTGGTCAATCGAAGCCTCTCCACACTCCTCCGCACACTTGTGAAGACAAATTTGAAGTCATGGGAAGATTGCCTACCCCACGCGGAGTTCGCCTACAATCGAGCCAAGCACTCCACAACCGCAAGGAGTCCCTTCATGGTCGTCTACGGATTCGAACCTCCAACGGCACTCGACATCCTCCCACTACCTCTTCATGAAAGAACGAACATGGACTTCGACGAGCGCACCACCGCCATGAAGAAACTACATGAAGAAACAAGAGCAACCATACAAGAGCATGTTCTTCGCCAAGCTAACCGCCTCAACGCCAAGAAAAAGGAACGCGTGTTTGAAGAAGGAGACCTCGTGTGGATCCACCTAAGAAAAGAAAGGTTCCCGCAAGAACGCAACTCCAAGCTCAAGCCAAGAGGAGATGGACCCTTCAAGGTCCTCAAGCGCATCAACAACAACGCCTACGTCATCGACATACCAACATCAAAGTACTTGGTGAGCAACACTTTCAACATCTCGGATCTCTCACCCTATCATGGAGATGAGGAGGAACAAGAGTCGAGGACGACTCTCTCCCAAGGGGGGGAGATGATGCGGGGTGGCCTTCGGACACCTCCTCACCAAGACCGACAAGTCCCCCAAGTGGACCAATGACAAGGGCTCGAGCTAAAGCTATACACGACAAGGTGAACTCGCTCCTCACTTCCCTCGACCTAGATACCCCATTGGATGGAATGCTACCTCATGCCGAAACCCTTTGTGTCATTAGGTACGTGGAGCATCAAGATCACGGAGAGGACGGTACGTCATGGTCAAGGGAAGGAGAGGAGCAGCTGATCGAGAAGATGTACACGGAGCTGGACCCGAAGTCGCCCCAAGAACGCAAGGAAGAGACGATGAGCGGCCAGTCCAGAATCCGGTCTGACCGGACTCCTGACCGGGCCACCCGGCTCAGAATCCGGTCGACCGGCCGCCTGACCGGGCCACCCGGTCCCCAACCGGGCCTCCAACCGGTGCCATCCGGACGACTTCCCGGGGCTCCAGAACCTCGCCCGGTTACCGCCCGGTCCAGGATCCGGTCACCGACCGGACGACCCGGTCCCAGGTCCGGTCCAACCGGACTCTGACCGGCCTGCGCGACTGAAGACTACTTTCGGCCCGAAACGTTTTCCTTTGTGCCTTTTCGGCCCGTGTCGCCTTGTACCGCTATATAAGCACCTTGGACACCCCTTTTTCCCCTTAGACTTGTTTAGAACTCAAACCTAACTTTGAGCTTAGTCTCCCTTGGGTATCATCCCTCTGTAATCAAGGCAACCCTTGTGGATGTATGGATTTGGTAGTAAGAGATTCTAGTGCTTGCACTCTCTCTCTCACTCCTTGATTCGTCCTTCCTCACCGGTCTCTCCTCTCGGAATTCTACCTCGAGTCTCTTCCGGGCGGATTCTATTGGCACGGTCCATCGAGCCGTGAGGGTAAGCATCGATTGTATCGGGTTGGTGTGCGTGGATCTTCGTTTACTCTTCGTGTTCCTCGCGTTCTTCCGCCTCTTCCCCTCTTTTCCCCTTGATTCCTCGGGTCAATCGCGAGATCGGGCCACAATCGGGGTCTTAGACCTCATCACCGATGAAATTGTCTTCAAGGATGAACCCGATGAAATTGTCTTCATGGATGAACCCGATGAAATTGTCTTCAGGGAGGAACCCGACGAAATTTTCTTCAAGAGAGAACCCGAAGAAATTTTCTTCAAGGAGGAACTCGACGAAATTGTCTTGAAGAGAGATCCCAACAAAATTTCTTCAAGAGGGAACCCGGCGAAATTGTCTTCAAGAGAGAACCCGACAAAATTTCTTCAAGAGGGAACCCGACAAAATTTTCTTCAAGAGAGAACCCGAAGAAATTTTCTTCAAGGAGGAACTCGATGAAATTTTTCAAGGAGGAACGCAAAAGAAAAAGAGAGAGAGGGTGGAAAAATCTTCGGGTTCATTGACTCGTCATTTATTCCGATCAAGAGCATCGGCGATGTACCTGACGACAATATAGAAGAACCCAATATATTCGGCTATCCCATCATGCCGCGGAAAATATAGAAGAGCCTGAAAAATGGGTCATTACATCAGCCGAACAAGGCGCTAGAAAACATATTCTCGGAGCGCGTCCGCCGCGGTAAAAACTCCGAATGCCGTGACTCGTAAAAGGTCACGAAGGTAAGACCCCAGGATCCGTCCTGTGTGGCGTGGCATCGCACCCGAATGCGCTCTCCCACTTTATCCACATCAACAGATGTGAAGAAAAATCCCAGCGGACGCGCTGTGGACCCGATAATTTTGCTGGAATTATGTTTCGGTAAGTCCTAAAGCGGCACGTTCTGAATTACGCCGGTATCCCGAATTCGTGTCCGGGGACGCGAGTTTGAAGTAGGTTTATCTGGATTTGCCACTAGAGCAATTAACTGGTACCTGATCTGTCAGATGAACCAGCCGTATTTACCAATATCCCTGTACAATATATTTGACGAAGAAAATATAGTGTCTATTTGGTCTCGAATAATTCGAAAAAGAGAAAAAGCACGGAAATTTCATTATGTAAATATATAAAGGTTTGTAGAATCAACTCAACTCTGCGACTCGAGTAGAGCCTACTTCCAACGGGAGCACATGGATTTCATTAAGTCCTCCAACAGGAGTCGATAAAAAGAAGGGATGCGCCCAGAAATATAGTCAAGTTCTTCATCGAGTAGTACAACTTGAGTCTATTCCCAAGTGCAAGAACTTGCCCATAGACTCAGGCGCTACTCACATCGGGAGCGCTGGTCGCGCACCCGATAGAAAAATAACTCGGAGAATCGTCGTCATCATCTACGCTACACATGATCTACGACATGGACCTCGCCTTGTATTTCTTCGACTTCGGAGATGATTATGCTTGGAGTCTCTACGCAAGTCTTCGACTTCCCTAGACACTCGGGGGCTACTGACATGGGCATACCCTTCGGGTACCCATTATTAGTATACCTGGCTCGGCCCAATATGGAGAAGGCCTAATATGGAGAAGCTGATACGTCTCCAACGTATCGATAATTTCTTATGTTCCATGCTACTTTATTGATGATACCTACATGTTTTATGCACATTATATGTCATATTTATGCATTTTCTGGAACTAACCTATTAACAAGATGCCAAAGAGCCAGTTGCTGTCTTCTGCTGTTTTTGGTTTCAGAAATCCTAGTAAAGAAATATTCTCGGAATTGGACGAAACTTTCGCCAGGGTCCTATTTTTGCACGAAGCTTCCAGAAGACCGAAGACCTAACGAAGTGGGGCCACGAGGCAGCCAGGTGGCCGGCGCGGCCCAGGCCCTGGCCGCGCCGACCTATCCCCTGGGCCCCTCGTGTGGCCCCTCGCGTTGACCCTCCGCCTACTTAAAGCCCGTCGCGAAACCCCCAGTACCGAGAGCCACGATACGGAAAACCTTGACAGAGACGCCGCCGCGAATCCCATCTCGGGGATTCGGAGATCGCCTCCGGCACCCTGCCGGAGAGGGGATTCATCTCCCGGAGGACTCTACACCGCCATGGTCGCCCGGAGTGATGAGTGAGTAGTTCACCCCTGGACCATGGGTCCATAGCAGTAGCTAGATGGTCGTCTTCTCCTTGTTGTGCTTCATTGTTAGATCTTGTGAGCTGCCTAACATGATCAAGATCATCTATCTGTAATACTATATGTTGTGTTTGTCGGGATCCGATGGATAGAGAGTACTATGATTATGGTGATTATCAATCTATTGTTCATGTGTTGTTTATGATCTTGCATGCTCTCCGTTATTAGTAGAGGCTCTGGCCAAGTTTTTACTCTTAACTCCAAGAGGGAGTATTTATGCTCGATAGTGGGTTCATGCCTCCATTGAATCTGGGACAGTGACAGAAAGTTCTAAGGTTGTGGATGTGCTGTTGCCACTAGGGATAAAACATTGATGCTATGTCTAAGGATGTAGTTGTTGATTACATTACGCACCATACTTAATGCAATTGTCTGTTGCTTTGCAACTTAATACTGGAGGGGTTCGGACGATAACCTGAAGGTGGACTTTTTAGGCATAGATGCAGTTGGATGGCGGTCTATGTTCTTTGTCGTAATGCCCGGATTAAATCTCACTATATTTACCATGTCATGTATATGCATTGTTATGCTTTTCTCTATTTGTCAATTGCCCGACTGTAATTTGTTCACCCAACATGCTTTATCTTATGGGAGAGACACCTCTAGTGAACTGTGGACCCCGGTCCTATTCTTTACATAGCATACAATCTACTTGTTTTACTGTTTTCTTTGCAAACATCTTCCACTCGATACGTTTAATCCTTTGTTACAGCCGGTGAGATTGACAACCTCACTGTTTCAAAGTACTTGGGTTGTGTTGTGCAGGTTCCTAGTTGGCGCCGGAATCCCTGGTGTTGCGCCGCATCACATTTCGCGACCATCAACCTTCAACGTGCTTCTTGGCTCCTCCTGGTTCGATTAAACCTTGGTTTCTTTCTGAGGGAAAACTTGCTACTGTGCGCATCATACCTTCCTCTTGGGGTTCCCAACGAACGTGTGAGTTACACGCCATCAAGCTCTTTTTCTGGCGCCGTTGCCGGGGAGATCAAGACACGCTGCAAGGGGAGTCTCCACTTCTCAATCTCTTTACTTTGTTTTTGTCTTGCTTTATTCTATTTACTACTTTGTTTGCTGCACTAAATCAAAATACAAAAAAATTAGTTGCTAGTTTTACTTTATTTACTGTCTTGCTCTCCATATCGAAAACACAAAAAATTAGTTACTTGCATTTACTTTATCTAGTTTGTTTTATTTACCGTTGCTAAAATGGCCAACCATGAAAATACTAAATTGTGTGACTTCACAAATGCAAATAATAATGATTTCCTATGCACACCTATTGCTCCACCTGCTACTACAGCAGAATTCTTTGAAATTAAACCTGCTTTACTGAATTTGGTTATGAGAGAACAATTTTCTGGTGCTAGTTCTGATGATGCTGCTGCCCATCTCAATAATTTTGTTGAACTTTGTGAAATGCAAAAGTATAAAGATGTAGATGGTGATATTATTAAATTGAAAGTGTTTCCTTTCTCATTAAGAGGAAGAGCTAAAGATTGGTTGCTATCTTTGCCTAAGAATAGTATCGATTCATGGACTAAATGCAAGGATGCTTTTATTGGTAGATATTATCCTCCCGCTAAAATTATATCTTTGAGAAGTAGCATAATGAATTTTAAACAATTAGATACTGAACATGTTGCTCAAGCATGGGAGAGAATGAAAACTTTGGTAAAGAATTGCCCAACCCATGGACTGACTACTTGGATGATCATCCAAACCTTCTATGCAGGACTAAATTTTTCTTCGCGGAATTTATTGGATTCAGCTGCTGGAGGTACCTTTATGTCCATCACATTGGGGGCGGCTACAAAACTTCTTGATGATATGATGATAAATTACTCTGAATGGCACACGGAAAGAGCTCCACAAGGTAAGAAGGTAAATTCTGTTGAAGAAACCTCTTCCTTGAGTGATAAGATTGATGTGATTATGTCTATGCTTGTGAATGGTAGATCTAATGTTGATCCAAATAATGTTCCTTTAGCTTCATTGGTTGCTCAAGAAAATGTTGATGTGAATTTCATTAAAAATAATAATTTCAACAACAATGCTTATAGGAACAACTCTGGTAATAACTATAGGCCATATCCTTCTGCTAATGGTAATGGTTATGGTAATTCTTATGGGAATTCTTACAATAATAATAGGAATGTACCCTCTGGTCTTGAAGCCATGCTTAAAGAATTTATTAGTACACAAACTGCTTTTAACAAATCTGTTGAGGAAAAGCTTGATAAAATTGATACTATTGCTTCTAGAGTTGATAGACTTGCCTCTGATGTTAATCTTTTAAAATTGAAAGTTATGCCTAATAATGATATTGATAATAAGATTACTACTACAGCAAATGCCATCCAAGTTAGAATTAATGAGAATATAAGATTAATGGCTGAACTGCGTGCTAGGTGGGATAGAGAAGAAAATGAAAAACTAGCTAAAGAGAATAATGTAGCTAAAGTTTGGACTATTACCACCACTAGTAATGCTAATTCTTCACATATTGCTGCACCTCCTACTATCAATGGTAAAATAATTGGTGTTGGCAATGTTTCTACTCCTAATGCAAAGCGTACAAAACTGCCTGAAATTGCTAAAACTGCTGAAACTGCTTGTGATAAAACTGCTGAAATTTTTTCCAACCTTGGGAACAATGATCCCATTGCTGTAGCTCATAATGATTTAGATTTTGATGATTGCCACATCTCTGAAGTTATAAAGTTCTTACAAAAACTTGCTAAAAGTCCTAATGCTAGTGCTATAAATTTAGCCTTTACAAAACATATTACAAATGCTCTCATAAAAGCTAGAGAGGATAAACTAAAACTTGAAACTTCTATTCCTAGAAAGTTAGAAGATGGTTGGGAGCCCATCATTAAAATGAAATTCAATGACTTTGAATGTAATGCTTTATGTGATCTTGGTGCAAGTATTTCTGTTATGCCTAAAAAGATTTATGATATGCTTGACTTGCCACCATTGAAGAATTGTTATTTGGATGTTAATCTTGCCGATAATGTTAAAAAGAAACCTTTGGGGAGGATTGATAATGTGCACATTACGGTTAACAATAACCTTGTCCCCGTTGATTTTGTTGTCTTGGATATTGAATGCAATGCATCTTGTCCTATTGTGTTGGGAAGACCTTTTCTTCGAACCGTTGGTGCTGTTATTGATATGAGGGAAGGTAATATTAAATATCAATTTTCTCTCAAGAAAGGTATGGAACACTTCCCTAGAAAGAGAATGAAGTTGCCTTTTGATTCTATTATTAGAACAAGCTATGATGTTGATGCTTCTACTCTCGATGTTACTTGATTTGCACTTTCTGCGCCTAGCTGAAAGGCGTTAAAGAAAAGCGCTTATGGGAGACAACCCATGTTTTTTACCTACAGCAATTTTTTTGTTTTATTGAGTCTTGGAAGTTGTTTACTACTGTAGCAACCTCTCCTTATCATGTTTTTGTGCCAAGTAAAGTTTCTATGTCAAAGTTGATGTTATATTTGGGATCGCTGCGCAGAAACAGCATTGCTGTCTGTCACGAATCTGGGCATAATTCTCTGTAGAAAATTCGAAAAAATCTGCCAATTTACGAGCGTGATCCTCAGATATGTACGCAACTTTCATTAGTTTTGAGTTTTTCCATTTGAGCAAGTCTGGTGCCATTTATAAATTCGTCTTTACGGACTGTTCTGTTTTTGACAGATTCTGCCTTTTATTTCGCATTGCCTCTTTTGCTATGTTGGATTTATTTCTTTGATCCATTAATGTCCAGTAGCATTATGCAATGTCCAGAAGTGAAAATAATGATTGTGTCACCTCTGAATGAGTGAATTATTAATGATGCACTAACCCTCTAATGAGTTTGCTTGAAGTTTGGTGTGAAGGAAGTTTTCAAGGGTCAAGAGAGGAGAATGATATACTATGATCAAGAGGAGTGAAAGCTCTAAGCTTGGGGATGCCCCGTGGTTCACCCCTGCATATTTTAAGAAGACTCAAGCGTCTAAGCTTGGGGATGCCCAAGGCATCCCCTTCTTCATCGACAACATCATCAGGTTCCTCCCCTGAAACTATATTTTTATTCAGTCACATCTGGTGTTCTTTACTTGGAGCGTCGGTTTGTTTTCGTTTTTGTTTTTATTTGAATAAGATGGATCCTAGCATTCACTTTGTGGGAGAGAGACACGCTCCGCTGTTGCATATGGACACATGTGTCCTTAGGCTTTACTCATAATGTTCAAGGCGAAGTTTCTTCTTCGTTAAATTGTTATATGGTTGGAATTGGAAAATGCTACATGTAGTAATTCTAAAATGTCTTGGATAATGTGATACTTGGCAATTGTTGTTGCTCATGTTTAAGCTCTTGCATCATATGCTTTGCACCCATTAATGAAGAAATACATAGAGCTTGCTAAAATTTGATTTGCATATTTGGTTTCTCTAAGGTCTAGATAATATCTAGTATTGAGTTTTGAACAACAAGGAAGACAGTGTAGAGTCTTATAATGTTTACAATATGTCTTTTATGTGAGTTTTGCTGCACTTGTTCATCCTTGAGTTTGCTTCAAATAACCTTGCTAGCCTAAACCTTGTATCGAGAGGGAATACTTCTCATGCATCCAAAATCCTTGAGCCAACTACTATGCCATTTGTGTCCACCATACCTACCTACTACATGGTATTTCCGCCATTCCAAAGTAAATTGCTTGAGTGCTACCTTTAAAATTCCATCATTCACCTTTGCAATATATAGCTCATGGGACAAAATAGCCTTAAAAACTATCGTAGTATTGAATATGTACTTATGCACTTTATATTTTATTAAGTTGCTTGTTGTGCGATAACCATGCTTCTGGGGAACGCCATCAACTATTGTTGAATATCATGTGAGTTGCTATGCATGTCCGTCTTGTCTGAAGGTCTATCATTTTAGTGGTTGGAGCATGCAAAATTGTTAGAGAAGAACATTGGGCCGCTAACTAAAGCCATGAACCATGGTGGAAGTTTCAGTTTTGGACATATATCCTCAATCTCATATGAGAATAATAACTTTGCTACATGCTTATGCATTAAAGAGGAGTCCATTATCTGTTGTCCATGTTGTCCCGGTATGGATGTCTAAGTTGAGAATAATCAAAAGCGAGAAATCCAAAATGCGAGCATTTCCTTGGACCTTTGTACAGGCGGCATGGAGGTACCCTTTGTGACACTTGGTTGAAACATGGCATGCGAAGACCCGGTAGTCCAAGTTAAGTAGGACGAGGTGCGGGCACTATTAGTATACTATGCGTGAGGCTTGCAACTTGTAAAATATAATTTTCATAACTCATATGCTTTATTACTACCGTTGACAAAATTGTTTCATGTTTTCAAAATAAAAGCTCTAGCACAAATACAGCAATCGATGCTTTCCTCATTGAAGGACCATTCTTTTACTTTTATTGTTGAGTCAGTTTACCTATCTCCTTCCACCTTAAGAAGCAAACACTTGTGTGAACTGTGCATTGATTCCTACATACTTGCATATTGCACTTGTTATACTACTTTATGTTGACAATATCCATGAGATATACATGTTATGAGTTGAAAGCAACCGCTGAAACTTAATCTTCCTATGTGTTGCTTCAACACCTTTACTTTGATTTATTGCTTTATGAGTTAACTCTTATGCAAGACTTATTGATGCTTGTCTTGAAGTACTATTCATGAAAAGTCTTTGCTTTATGATTCAGTTGTTTACTCATGTCATTACCTTTGTTTTGATCGCTGCATTCATTACATATGTTTACAAATAGTATGATCAAGATTATGATGGCATGTCACTTCAGAAATTATCTTTGTTATCGTTTTACCTGCTCGGGACGAGCAGAACTAAGCTTGGGGATGCTGATACGTCTCCAACGTATCGATAATTTCTTATGTTCCATGCTACTTTATTGATGATACCTACATGTTTTATGCACATTATATGTCATATTTATGCATTTTCTGGAACTAACCTATTAACAAGATGCCAAAGAGCCAGTTGCTGTTTGCTGTTTTTGGTTTCAGAAATCCTAGTAAAGAAATATTCTCGGAATTGGACGAAACTTTCGCCCAGGGTCCTATTTTTGCACGAAGCTTCCAGAAGACCGAAGACCTAACGAAGTGGGGCCACGAGGCAGGGGGTGGCGGCGGCCCAGGCCCTGGCCGCGCCGACCTCTCCCCTGGGCCCCTCGTGTGGCCCCTCGCGTTGACCCTCCGCCTACTTAAAGCTTCCGTCGCGAAACCCCCAGTACCGAGAGCCACGATACGGAAAACCTTACAGAGACGCCGCCGCGAATCCCATCTCGGGGATTGGAGATCGCCTCCGCACCCTGCCGGGAGGGGATTCATCTCCCGGAGGACTCTACACCGCCATGGTCGCCTCCGGAGTGATGAGTGAGTAGTTCACCCCTGGACCATGGGTCCATAGCAGTAGCTAGATGGTCGTCTTCTCTTTGTTGTGCTTCATTGTTAGATCTTGTGAGCTGCCTAACATGATCAAGATCATCTATCTGTAATACTATATGTTGTGTTTGTCGGGATCCGATGGATAGAGAGTACTATGATTATGGTGATTATCAATCTATTGTTCATGTGTTGTTTATGATCTTGCATGCTCTCCGTTATTAGTAGAGGCTCTGGCCAAGTTTTTACTCTTAACTCCAAGAGGGAGTATTTATGCTCGATAGTGGGTTCATGCCTCCATTGAATCTGGGACAGTGACAGAAAGTTCTAAGGTTGTGGATGTGTTGCCACTAGGGATAAAACATTGATGCTATGTCTAAGGATGTAGTTGTTGATTACATTACGCACCATACTTAATGCAATTGTCTGTTGCTTTGCAACTTAATACTGGAGGGGTTCGGACGATAACCTGAAGGTGGACTTTTTAGGCATAGATGCAGTTGGATGGCGGTCTATGTTCTTTGTCGTAATGCCCGGATTAAATCTCACTATATTTACCATGTCATGTATATGCATTGTTATGCTTTCTCTATTTGTCAATTGCCCGACTGTAATTTGTTCACCCAACATGCTTTATCTTATGGGAGAGACACCTCTAGTGAACTGTGGACCCCGGTCCTATTCTTTACATAGCATACAATCTACTTGTTTTACTTCTTTGCAAACATCTTCCACTCGATACGTTTAATCCTTTGTTACAAGCAAGCCGGTGAGATTGACAACCTCACTGTTCGTTGGGGCAAAGTACTTGGGTTGTGTTGTGCAGGTTCTAGTTGGCGCCGGAATCCCTGGTGTTGCGCCGCATCACATTTCGCGACCATCAACCTTCAACGTGCTTCTTGGCTCCTCCTGGTTCGATTAAACCTTGGTTTCTTTCTGAGGGAAAACTTGCTACTGTGCGCATCATACCTTCCTCTTGGGGTTCCCAACGAACGTGTGAGTTACACGCCATCAAAGGCCCAAGAAGGCAACTCGAAGAAGTAGTCGATTAGGACTCTTGTAAAACCCTAAGCTGGTTGCATATATAAAGCTAGCCAGGGTACCCGATAGAGAAAAAGAACAGATAGACAACATAGCTCCATCTATGGCGGCACCATGTAAACATACTTATGATCATATACTGAATTGCTAGCAGCATGTAGGGATCCTCCGTCGAGGGAACCCGAAGCTGGGTATATCGTGTACCCAATCTCGCTCCCGGAATCTCCATCGTCGCTCTCTCCCGAAACCCAAGTCTATAATCCATAGGCATTGGCGAGGTGATCCCTCGTAAGTGGTTACCTAGCTTCACTAAGAATTTTAACTTCTTAAATATGTTTATCATTTGTAGGCTCAAGAGTTTCTTTTCCATACATAGCACTCAAAGGTGTAGTTTCCTCTACTTCATAATTTTCTTTGATATACATGTCTGTAATTTTGGCGTGTCTTATGCTCTTATAGATATAATCGTCTTCTAACATCCTATCTAGTACCTTAATAGCATCACAAGTTTTAAGAAAGACAAAACGTGTGTCAGATTCTCTGTTTAAATGACGCCTGCTAGGTTCACTCAGACCAAGATAAAAACTATTCAAATGCATATAGTCTCTCAACCATGTTCTAAATTGCAAGTCAGTTTCTTATAACTTCTCCAGGCTTTAGCTATAGTTTCTTTTTTACATCTGTTTGAAAGAAAGCATAAGTTTTTGATGATCATTAGAGCAATCCCCATATATGCTTCTAGAAATGCGGCCCTCATATTGAACCAATGTTTATCTTGGTGAGGAAAATATGCATACCAAGTAGTAGCTTCTCCAACTAAGGATTATGGAAACAGCTTAATTCTTAATACATCGGGGTTTATGTTTGGAGTGACAATTTGAGCACAAAGTTCCTCAATTTTTTTAATACGATGCTTAGCTTCCAAGGCATTCCCGTGATCAAAACTCAATTTATAGATAGCAGTTATTATCTTAGGACTAATGTTGTAGCTAATACCCGTTGAGTATGTAAGATGGCTACAATCATGTGTTTCTCCTCTTACTTTTTACCTTGCCCAGACATGATTGATAATACCTTTTTATGTTTTTTTTTCAATTTTTAAGAAAGATAACTAACAAGCAAAACTAGAAACAAGAAAAAAGACTAAAAACAATACAAATAAAATATGATGCAAAATCTAAAAGATATAGGAGAGCTCACAGTGATGTTAGCTCCCCAAACTTGGGTGAGAGATGGCGCCAGCAAATCTCTTGCAGTGCTTAGAGCTTCTTGCGCAGCAACCATTTGTGAGGTAACTCTTCTCAATTCCCGGCAACGGCGCCAAAAAATACTCTTGATAATGGCTACTAGCAACGCCAAAAAGATCTTGATACGTTGGGAGTCCAAGTGCAGAGTGTTGTATCAATGAAGTATCTTCCCCACAAGGGTGACTCGAGGGTTTATATCGAATTCCCAGGGAACTGGATGTAAAAGTATTTCTCTTCTCTCTTCTTCAAGCAATCCTGCAAGTAAGTAAATCCCTTCCGTCCCCAACTCCACCATGTGGTTGTCAAGCACAAGGTTTCGCGTAAGTAAATAACACAAGTAGTAATAAAAAAGTAGTAAACTAAACTAGATAAAATAACTAAGTAAAAATTGTAAAGAGATTGATTGTTTTGGATGCAAATAAGAAAAGTAAATATTTTTGTATTTTCGGATTAAAATAGTGCAGCAAATAGAAAACAATGTAAAAGCAATATAAAGGTGTTTCTTATGATAAAAAGTGGACCGGGGTTCATGGGTTCACTTGACTATTCTCTCGTAAAGTTGTGGTGGACAAAAAGCAATTCATCAATGAGATATGAAGGTACAAATCATATTATATGTAAGATCAGAATTAATATGGTCATCACGTTCTAACATAGAGATGATGCAACACATCCCTCTTATGCTCCACAAGAATGAAACTTCATCAATCTTATATTAAGAATTAACAGAGCATAGCAATAAGTACTTTGACATAAAGTTTGAATATCAAATATGCAACCTTGAACAAACAAGATCACCATTAGTGTCACATGACGAACATAGCACATGGATTCACTTTATCCCTAGTGACGTAGCGAAAGAAAGGAAAGGCCATAATAGCTCTTGAACATATTGTCACTATCCAGTTACTAAAGGGATTTCTATTTTCGTTCTTAGTTGTACTCAGTTTTCCCTAGCTCCTTAGTTTTTCCTCAGTTTTCCCCAAGCCCTTGTTTGAAACCCGCAGAAGGAGCTCAGACGGGGGATTCCCGTTTAGTTGACCGTTCCGTGATGACGTGTGGGGCCGCGTCGCGTGGGGCTGGTAGAAAGGGACCGCGTGGGACAGGACGAGACCGCGTTTGGTTGTACGTGAGCAGGAGCTGGGTTTTGTCTCTCTCGGCCCAAATTGGCATTTTTAAGAGCACCTTTTCCCCTCTTTCTCTCTCTGTCTTTTTCACCAAATTAGTATCAAATCTAGAGAAGCTTCTATTTCTGTCTTTCTTCAATTATTTGTTCCTTTTGGCCCTCGTTTTTGCCCAATATGGCAGCAAATCTAGTAGCAAATCTAGAAGCTAGTATATGATAAATTCACAGCAGCATAATAAATCCAGAAAACTAAGTATAATACATAAACTGCATACAGCAGCCAAAAGCAGCCAATAACGTTGTTAATGTTCACGACAAACTAAGCTGAAAAAAATACAAGACGCACGCAGTGTATGGCCAACATGAAGATTAGGATACCCCAGGATGAATGAATTTGTTCTTCATTCCTCATATATTTCTTCGTCGCTCCATTCGTGCATTACCCCAAGGAAATATTCATTGAACTCCTTCCGTCTGCAGTGTGCAGCCAATACATCCTCCAAACGGTATGGCCTATGTTCATTTCTCATACCGTAGTTTCCTATTCTATCCACACGTAGTGGCCACTCATCCCAGGCCTTTGTATCATGAGAGTACTCTCTGATATAACCCAAATCCGTGTAGTAGATGCAGCCAGGTCGAAGTGTCGGGTGCACTCTGGTGTCGACGGAGATACACCGGATATAATGCACGAAGAAGGCATGACTGCCAATGTTTTGTCTTCCTCCAAACACTACAAGAAAAGTTGCCATGGCCGACGAAGTTGAAGTCGCGCCGTGGTTGCTGGTGTACCATGGCCGACGATTTTGGTCCCTCCGTGGTGCATGTCAAAACTTTTTTTCTCGTTTTTGAGGCCACCTAGCCCGACGAAAGCGGCCAAAACGTCGCGTATGGTGGCCCGGGACGTGGTGCATCTCGAAATCTCGGGTTCGCCGGCCGAGTCAACGCAAATCCGCACCGCCGAGGGATGTAGGGCCCAGATGGCAGCCTCTCTGGCATTGTTTTTTTCTAGATCGCGCCATCTCGTTCAACGTTCTCCGATCGAGCCGTTTACGATGCAGGATCATGGGTCCCGCATGTCATCCTCTATGAACCAAAATTCTTTCTATTCTTGGATTTTTTGACCCCCTGATTTCTGGCTACTTCCTTTTTCTTTTGATCCCTTGCCGCCTTGGAAACGTTGAGACCGCTGCTGTAAATGGGACCCGCATGTCATCCTCTATGTGCAATCAACTTTCTTTTCTTGGATTTTTTTTGGCACCTCAAATTTGATCACTTGCCTTTTTCTTTCGATCCCCCGCCGCCTCTCAAACGGTGATACCGCTGCTAAGGGACCCGCATGTCATCCTCTATGTACTATAAAACTTTCTTTTCTTGAATTATTTTTGGCACCTCATATTTGGTCACTTACCTTTTTCTTTCGATCCCCTGCCGCCTCTCAAACGGTGATACCGCTGCTGCTAAATGAGACCCGCATGTCATCCTCTATGTACTATAAAACTTTCTTTTCTTGAATTATTTTTGGCTCCTCATATTTGGTCACTTGCCTTTTTCTTTCGATCTCATGCCACGTTTGAAACGTTGAGGAACCTGCTGGCTCATGGGACCCGCATGTCATCCTCTATGTGCTATAAAAGTTTCCTTTGTTGGATTTTTCACCCTCTGATTTTTGGCTTGCCTTTTTCTTTTGATCCCCTGCCCCTTTGAAACGCGAGTAAGCTGCTGGCTCAAGGGACCCGCATGTCATCCTCTATGTCCATCAACTTTCTTTTCTTGGATTTTTTGACCCCTAATTACTAGCTACTTTCTTTTTCTTTTGATCTCAAGCCGCATTTCAAACATTGAGACCGCTGCTGCAAAATGGGACCCACATGTCATCCTCTATGTACAATAAATCTTGGATTATTTTTGGCTCCTGATATTTGGTCAATTGCCTTTTTCTTTCGATCTCATGCCGCCTTTGAAACGTTGAGTAAGCTGCTGGCTCATGGGTCCCGCATGTCATCCTCTACGAACAATAAAAGTTTCCTTTCTTGGAGTTATTTTTGACCCCTAATTTCTGGCTATTTGCCTTTTTATTTTGATCCCCTGCCCCCTTTGAAACGATGAGGACGCTGTTGGCAGGTCGGTCCCACATGTCATCCTCTATGAACAATAAAAGTTTCCTTTGGTGGATTTATTTTTGACCCCTAAGTAATTTCTGGCTATTTCCTTTTTTTCTTTTGATCCCCTGCCGCCTTGGAAACGTTGAGGATGCTGCTGCCTCATCGGTCCCGCATGTCATCCTCTCAGAACGATAAATGTTTTCTTTTCTTGGATTTTTTTACCAACTGATTTTTGTTTTTTTATTTTCGACCCACTGCCTTTGAAACGTTAACGACGCTGCTGGCTCATGGGTCCTGATGTCAGCCTCCCCGTACAAGAAACATGTGATATCTTGATTATTTTGCAGACAATAAATAGTGTATTTCGCTCTGAGCTATTGCAAACGGATAAATTAAATCTTTATTTTTACAACTTATATCTTGAATCTCCTTGTTTTTTGTTTTTGCGAAGCATAGGACATTCCTATTTTTTTTTTGAGAAAAATCCGAACTTCCATGTTCTGGAGTGGGCTGAAATTGTACGAATCAAAAGGCCCAGAAGGATAGTTCGAAGGCCCAGATGTCCAGATGCAGCCCAATTGAAATCTTTCTTTTCTTGGATTTTTTTCACCCCCTGATTTCTGGCTACTTCATTTTTCTTTTGGTCCTGTGCCACCTTGGAAACGTTGAGACCGCTGCTGCAAATGGGACCCGTATGTCATCCTCTATGTACAATAAAGTTTCCTTTCTTGGATTATTTTTGGCTCCTGATATTTGGTCACTTTCCTTTTTCTTTCGATCTCATGCCACGTTTGAAACGTTGAGGAATCTGCTGGCTCATGGGACCCGCATGTCATCCTCTATGTACAATAAAAGTTTGATTTCTTGGATTTTTTTTCACCCTCTGATTTTTGGCTATTTCCTTTTTCTTTTGATCCCCTGCCGCCTTTGAAACGTTGAGTAAGCTGCTGGCTCATAGGTCCCACATGTCAGCCTGTATGAACGATAAAGCTTTCCTTTCTTGGAGTTTTTTGACCCCCTAATTTCTGGCTACTTTCTTTTTCTTTTGATCTCAAGCCGCATTTGAAACGTTGGGACCGCTGCTGCAAAATGGGACCCGCATGTCATCCTCTATGTACAATCAAGTTTCTTTTCTTGGATTTTTTTTGGCTGATATTTGGTCACTTGCCTTTTTCTTTCGATCCCATGCCACGTTTGAAACGTTGAGGAACCTGCTGGCTCATGGGACCCGCATGTCATCCTCTATGTACTACAAAAGTTTATTTTCTAGGTTTTCACTCTCTGATTTTTGGCTATTTCCTTTTCTTTTGATCCCCTGCCGCTTGGAAACGTTGAGTAAGCTGCTAACTCGTGGGTCCCGCATGTCATCCTCTATGTACAATCAACTTTCTTTTCTTCGAGTTTTTTTTACCCCTAATTTCTGGCTACTTTCTTTTTCTTTTGATCTCAAGCCGCATTTGAAACGTTGGGACCTCTGCTGCAAAATGGGACAGCATGTCATCCTCTATGTACAATAAAAGTTTCTTTTCTTCGATTATTTTTCACCCTCTGATTTTTGGTCACTTGCCTTTTTCTTTCGATCTCATGCCGCCTTTGAAAATGTTGCGGAACCTGCTGGCTCATGGGACCCGCATGTCATCCTCTATGTACTATAAAAGTTTCTTTTCTTGGATTTTTTTCACCCTCTGATCTTTAGCTATTTCCATTTTCTTTTGATCCCCTGCCGCCTTGGAAACGTTGAGTAAGCTGCTGACTGATGGGACCCGCATGTCATCCTCTATGTACAATCAAGTCTCTTTTCTTGGATTTTTTACCCTCTTATTTTTGGTCACTTGCCTTTTTCTTTCGATCTCATGCAGCCTCTGAAACGTTGAGGAAGCTGCTGGCTCATGGGACCCACATGTCATCCTCTATACTATAAAAGTTTCTTTTCTTGGATTTTTTTCACCCTCTTATTTTTGGCTATTTCCTTTTTCTTTTGATCCCCTGCCGCCTTGGAAACATTGATTAAGCTGCTGACACAAGGGGCCCGCATGTCATCCTCTATGTACAATCAACTTGCAAGATCTTGGAGCGAAAGAGCTTGTATAAGTGGGACCCATATGTCATCCTCTATGTACAATAAAAGTTACTTTTCTTGGATTATTTTTTGCTCCTGATATTTGGTCAGTTTCCTTTTTCTTTTGATCTCATGCCGCCTCTGAAACGTTGAGTAAGGTGCTGGCTCATGGGACCCGCATGTCATCCTCTATGTACAATAAAGTTTCTTTTCTTAGATTTTTTTACCCCCTGATTTTTGCTAACTTGCCTTTTTCTTTTCGATCATATGCCGCCTTTGAAATTGAGGTCGCCGCTGGCTCATGGGTCCCACATGTCAGCCTCTATGAACAACAAACCTTTCCTTTGTTGGATTTATTTTTTACCCCTAATTTCTGGCTATTTGCCTTTTTTTTACACACTGGGACTGTACAATAAAGTTTCATTTCTTAGATTTTTTTTACCCACTGATTTTTGCTAACTTGCCTTTTTCTTTTCGATCATATGCCGCCTTTGAAATTGAGGTCGCCGCTGGCTCATGGGTCCCACATGTCAGCCTCTATGAACAATAAACCTTTCCTTTGTTGGATTTATTTTTTACCCCTAATTTCTGGCTATTTGCCTTTTTCTTTTGATCCCCTGCCTTTGAAACTATTCTGATCCCTGCCGACTTCGAAATGATGAGGATGCAGCTGGCAGATCGGTCCCACATGTCAGCCTCTATGAACTATAAATGTTTCCTTTGTAGGATTTATTTTTTACCCCTATTTTCGGGCTACTTGCCTTTTTCTTTGAAACGTTGAGGACGCTACTGTCTCATGGGTCCCACATGGCATCCTCTCTGAACGATAAACCTTCATTTCTTGTTAACGACAGGTTTATCAGTATTATTTTCGCAGACTAATACAAGCTCTTTCGCTCCAAGATCTTGCAAGTTAATAGAATAAATCATGGAATTATTAGGATATGTTTTAAATTTCAAATCCACTTTATGAATTTTTGAAAATACCGTGATCTATGTGGGTATGGAGCGATCAAGGATTTTCATATTGGCCATGAGCAGTTTCAAAAATTGCAACCCAATAATTCAAAATAAATACAAACAACTTTTATGTAGAATCTCCGTGTTTTTGTTTTTTGCCAATCATAGGATCTGTGGTTCTTTAGAAAAGGGCCAACATTGCATGAGCAGAAAGGCCCATTTGTAGTTATTGGGCTTCGACAGCCGGAGCAAGTAGGCCTATAGCAAATACCTTGTAGATGGCCGTTGGAACCCAAAAGTATTTGTTGCCTAGACTTAGATGCCAAACTCAGCCTTATTGACATGAACCTTGCTATGCACACGACAATTTCAGTCCGATCCGTGTACGAAACACAAGATCCAACCCTTCGTGTGAGGAAGCAGGTGGCAGCACACCTCCAGATGCTCAATCGTACATACGCATATCATATAGGAGTTGTCGTATGTACATCAGTTCCGTATTGACATGTTTTTTTCTTTGGTTCACATGTGGGGTCCGCACAGTCACCTAGGTCGCACATCTACTTCCTTGCTCGTAGTTGATGCATGTTCGGTTTGGGGATGGGGTGGAACCGAACACACCCCCGTGCCAGTGGATGTACTTTACCCTTTAGCGGCGAAAAAAATAGGAATGGTCCTCTCATGAGTATGATCAACAAGAGGTGGCTATATTATAGTGCTGAAATAAAGTCAATCCTAAAACAGCCATGCATGGGTTATAATATGAAGGCAACACGAAATACAAAAGCAGGGCAGTGTTCAAATAAACTGATTCAAACTAGTACATACTAAAAACAGTGTACTACTTCTCAACACTTCAAGCATAATAAAAAAGTGTCACTGTTTTTTTAAAGGTAACACCGAACGGGCAATGTTTAAAGCAGGCTTAAACCACATAGCCGCTTGTCGGACACTATCCCAACCATCCTTGGGAAGGCTGATAACTCCCACAGTCTCACCTTCATCTGGCTGGAGGTTGCAGCGCAAAATTTTAGGGTATTGATTATAACGAATATGCCATCAGGAGCTTTGGATTCACGCTTCTTCAGGTTGGCAATGATTGGGTAATTGAGTCCGAGGAACAGAGAGTGGTCGCTGAGGCTGTTAACCTGCCTCCAAAGAAAGTCCCCTGCACGTGCAGTAGATAAGGGATCCAGCTCAAAGACGTAGGTGGCAACAGGAGGATACTGCCGTAGCTGAAGCCCATTAGCAGCATAGGGAATGTCAGGAGGTACTTCAGCATTGGCAATCCCAATCTTGTTTACTGTAAGGATGATCATCAATCGCTTGCCATCAGCAGATGGAGCGAGGAACCACGCGTACTGCTGATCATCCACCACCGGTGGCGGGATTACAAACGGGAGCATCAGGTTTTCTGCAATATTAGAAATGGAGACGAATAGGGTGTTACTGGCAACCATATTCAAACAGCAGCATTGTTCATCGTTCATGCTCACAGTATAAATACGACTATGTAAGCTAAGGACATTGGTCATTCATGTGTTCAAATCAAGTGTCCAATATATCAGTTATACTGCATCCATCCCACGAAACTAGTCTAAACTTCGCCAAAACTAGACACTAGTTAGTGTATACACAGTTATATACTACCTCTGTCCCACCGAAAGTGTCTGAGATTTGTCCAAATTCAGATGTATCTAGACAGTGAAAGCATATAGATACATTCAAATTTTGACAAATATATATCATCTTAAGTTTAAGTCCTGTGCTGTAGTTAATTCCCTTTGTCTTAAGTGATCTATTAGAGAGCTTCCCTGTGACCACCCGAAGGGTAAGAAATGTTTAACTGTATAAGTGGATTGCCTAGACCTTTCCATCAGTTCGGACTTTTGGTTGCGTTGGCTAGTCCATGAAGCTTGACATGGTGTCAGAGCCAGGGTCTCGAGTTCGAGTCCTGGCTTTCGCAATTTATCCTAAAATTGTTGTTGCCCCCTCGGAGTCCACTTATATGCCTCTTGAGCTATACCTCTGAGTCTTTCCACATGTTGACTTGTCTCCCATCACACGTGACGGGGGGTGTTGAATTGTATAAGTGGATTGCCGCCCTTGCGATCAGTTCGGACTTTTGGTTGTGTTGGTAGTGCATGAAGCTTGACAAGAAAGAAATGCTCTTTGTAGCTAACCCCAAGTCTGGTAACATTTGCAAAATAGGTATCAGATGCAGCTATCCATTCAGTAGAAGAATTTGCATTTTAGAGTTGAAGGTTCATAATCTCTTCTCTACTATTGATAGTAAAGGGTACACATGGTATTTGTTTACCTCATTTTCGCGTTCTAAAAAAGGTACGCTATATGGTTGTGCTAAGTTAAACTGATTTAAGTCTGTTCAAGTTTATCGAAAATTATACTACCAACATCTAAAACATCAATATAGGTTCATATATTACAAAAGATATTTAGATTTTCTTTTCTCGAACACATGCCTAGTCGTGCATCATTATATATTAGAGCATACAGGGTTGTAGCAAGGCTACGAAAAACTGAGAAAGCAAAAAGAAAGAACTATACAGGGGACTAGAGGCAGCTAACTTTGTTAGGCCTGCAGGTGCTAAATCTTATATATATATGAGGTTGTAGATATTAATCGTAAACTTACTCAAACTTAAATATCACTGAATTAGGAAAAAGATAACCTGAGTTATTTTGAATGAGGGGACGTCACAATCACTAATGAAAGATAATTGTGGGAAACTGAAATCTATTCAAGAAAATGGGAGAAAAAATGTATCAAAAACAAAATTAATTATACCATTCTGCAGATTGTTCACCGATATAAACAAAGAACTGTTTGATCTGCATGTAGGTACATCCAATCAAGGCTTTTTCCCCGATCTCTAGAAAATATAAGCTACGCATGTAATTACAAACGATTTTCTTCTATTTTTCTGTTTCTACGTTAACATTTGAGATACTTGTTAATTACATCCATATTCTGCAGTTGCATAGAGTTACTAATTCAGGAATGCATTCACATACGGAGTATACTATGTTTGCTGATGACTGACTAGTACTAATTCATTGCAAGCAACGGTTCATTCATATTCAGATAAAGGATGTGATCGTTAAGTCATATACTTATGAAAGTCCTTATGCATCTCTCTGATGCAGATGGCGGGGGTCTCTCGTCCTCCTTTTGGAGGCAAAATCAATTAGTTATATATGAAACAATGGGTGTAAAAGGTTATCAAAAAGGGTGCCTTCATAGTGCCACGTTATCTTTTGAGATACTGGTTAATTACACCCATATTCTGCAGTGGCGTAGAGTTACTAATTCAGGAATGCAATCACATACTGAGCATACTATGTTTGTTGGTGACTAATTAGTACTACTAATTCATTGCAAGCAACGGTTCATTCATATTCAGCAAAAGGGGGTGTGATCATTAAGTCATATAAGAAAGGTAAAATATAAACAAGGTAGTTCATGAATAACTTCATTGGTTAAGGCAGTGTATCATGCAATGCAACATAAGGACTGAAAAAATACCATTTGCGGTGTCCCAGAAGTACGTGGAGCCGTCAGTTTCGTCCACCGCAAAAACGTGGCCACGGAGTTCAATGGCATCACAGTAATTTGGATAATCAGGTGCAGGTGTAAGGGCCTCCAGCATTCTCCAGTCGCCACCCCCTTCAAGGTAGAAAATCGTTTTGTCGAACAAGGCGATGAGCTTGTAATCTGCGTACCTCCCACCTTTTGTGGGCACTTGGCAGATTACAATCTTCAACAAATAAATTTCTGGACGCCAGTTAAAAGAGTATGCAGGTCGAGATGAAACAATACTATGACGAATCTTCGAATCAGGTAGGGATGGAAGGGGGATATGTCGCTCGGTGTAGACGTTCACGAGGCACCACTCATGATGATCGGCGGCGGCGATCCAGTCGCCGTTCGCGCCAAGCCATTTTCTGTCGTGCATGAACGGCAGGGCGACAGAACGGCGAGGATGGTCGAGGGGCACCAGGTCGTACACGGTATCATGCAGACGAGATGCTCTCGCCACGTCCCAGTGTTCATCGAACCAATAAGCAGGCGGAGGCATCAGCAGGCAGGGTTCATCCCAATGGTGCATCTTACCTTCATCCTTGCTGATCATGTCGTAGAGCTCCCTGGAACATGCGGCAAGTCGGACGGTGTAGGTAACGTCCAGATGCGCAGCGATGAGGTCGATGTTGTCGCCGGTGAGAGCCTCCAAGTGGCCGTCCCCGCCGCCCCGGCAAAGCCTAGAATAATCCATCACGTGAAGATGGATTTAGGTGGATGGCGGATGCAACTGCGCTTGGGGTTTTCGGAGGAGAGGGCGAGCGCTATGGAAGGAACGATGCGGCGCGCGGCCGGCCGGGGTAAGGAGAGAAAGGTATACGGAGTAGTACTAGTGATGCGGCGTGGTGGGGATCGAGATCCTGCGCGTGCGCGTGATTCTGGGAGGGTGAAGAAGAAGATTTTTTTTGTAACGGGGTGAAGAAGAAGATGATAGACATGCAAGGGGCAAAAACTAGGTAGTACTCTAGGCTGCTGCTGCGACTGGGCGCCGATTTGACTGTTGGTAGACTAGCACGCCACCCATCTATAAATTTGCGACGACGTTTGGTGCAGTGATGTCTCGTCACATCAGGTTGACCAGAGAGGGCTTTTTTTTACAGTTTCCATTTCGATATATTTTTCGCCAATAATCGTAGTTCTCTACATGCCAGAGACACGTACCTTAACACGTGGGCAGCATGCAACCGCGCGAGCACCAAAATGGAATGAGAAATGTTTTAGAGCAGAACTTCATTTTCAATGCCTTTCCTAGCTTGGTTTGGAAACCGGACAGAGCTTCAGTGACTTGATGCTTCCAAGATACATTGTGACTGTGTCCCACCATCTACCATCCATTTGAGATCCAACGTTCCAAACTATCTCTTATTTCGAAGCTAAAAAAGAAAAACTATTCAGAAAATTTTGAAAAAAAATCCAGTAATATGTAGATTCCTTGTTTTAAAATCTATGAATATTTCATCCCATTCGGATGACTAGCTTGTGATTAAATAGATTCTTACGTACTCGAGCACTAGTTTAAACTAAATATATATTTGCTCACAAACCTATGATTCAAATCGAATGAAACTTCACCAAAATATAAATCGAAATATGCATGATTTACTGGAAGTTTTTCAAAATTTTCATGGTCCATGGGGTCCTCCAAAGTGCAAGCTTTTTTTTTCTTGGTTGGTACTTCAAAACCGAGTTTGGATGGTGGCAAGACTTGCACAAAGAGGATGTCAAAATTTTGGCCTTTGTGAACTTTGCAATCAACATCAAGTGTCGGACTCTCGAGAAAAAAATATGAGTTGGCGCCCACCTTTCTTTCAACCGTTGGTTCTCAATCCGAGGGTGGTCCAACTAGCTAACAAAATTGGCTTGGTATTCATGGTCTTGAACCAACGATTTGGCATGGCTTTCAATCGGTATGAGAGGTGATGTATGGAGGAGATTCATACGAGAGGGCAATAAAGAAATGTTTTGTCATCCTCGCAAAGCTAGTCTATTTGGAAAGAAATGAATAATTGGTTTTTCGCAACATTGCATGATACTAATTCATGATACTATGCATTGAAGGTGTTGTATCATAGACTAGTATACTTCCCATTGTGACTAGTCTAAGTGCTTTTGCACCATGAACACTAGCTATGCACAGACCTCAAAAAACACTTCTCCATCATTCTACTATTCACACTTTCTTTTTCTAATAGAACTATGTACCATTGTTTTTAATATAATCTTGTGTCGAGAGTATATATTTCTAAAATAGTCATTTATGTTTCGCATAAGCTCAAAGAGGGGTACTTACTTATGAGAGATATCTTTCAACTAATACGTTGTAGGAGTACTTTAATTATGTGAGCTATAGTGTGAAATGCTTACTAGAACGAGTACAAAAGGTGTTTGATAACATTACAGGCCACACGCCCAGTGTAGCGTGCATTGTAGGAGCATTACATCAATTTAACAACTACGGAGGAGTAGCCTAGGTAGAGATAACATGCAAAGGAAATAGTTCAACAGATAGTACAACACAACTACGGAAAGGGAGTAGCCTAGGTAGAGATAAACATGCAAATGAAATAGTTCAACAGATACAAATCTTGCATTACAACACGAGTATTACATAAAGTACATCAGCCCTTCTTTCTGGACCTGTGACGCGAAGGCAGGTTCCATTGCCGGGCGTTGGCGAAGCTTGGGATGAGCCACAACGGAACCTGCCGCCATGTCCATCTAATGTTGGTTTGGAAACCAACAGTACAGTCTTCAGAATTCAAACTGAAGCGGCAAATTTCTGGAGAAGGAGGATATGCAAGGCCTACTGCATGGTGCGATGTGTAAACAGAGTTGCTTCTCGCCATATTTGGACGGTCATGTTCTGCCCCGTCTTCTACTGGAATGATAATCGGATAGTTCACTCCAAGGAAGAGAGAATATGATCCAAGGGAAATAATCCTCCTCCATGGCCTCGGTGGCATCAACTGACTGGTGTCCATGCTGTACACCTCGCAGCCAAGTAAACCCTTACCATACCCGCGAATAGTGCGACCATGACGACCCTCAGAGGTAGCAGCAGCAGGTAAAATCCGAACCAGTCCAGTATAATCCCGCCCGTCAGTAACGCCCCAGGTATGGACCAGAAAAAGTCTAGAACCATCAGGAGATCGTGCTAACCACCAGGAGCCAAGATTGTACCGACCTTGTTCATCAAGTTCTGGCGGAATAGGTGCCGTGCTGATCAACAAAGGACCTTGCAAAGGAAAGCACAGCTTGAAGTCAGTTCAGCAAAACTTGATTAGTTCATTACATACATGAATAATGATGTAGCTAAAATACTGCCTCCGATCCAAATTAATTGACTCAACTGGATGTGTCTAGCTAGATATGCACAAATTAATTGACTCAAGTTTGTCTAGCTAGATGCACTGGCTAGACAAAGCTGAGTCAATTTGATTTGGATCGGAGGGAGTACTTTATTTTGACTCAAAGGCATATCGCTGCTGATTTTGATTGAATATAGAGGGGGAAAGGTACAGGCATGACACGAAAACTGCACAACAAAAAGAAAAAGGCTAAAGCTAAATCTGAAACTAGCAGGTAATAGCGAAAACACATCATATGAGATGAGAAAAATTACCCCAAGAAAGTTGATTCCATGCATAAACTTCGCCTGTCTGAGTTACAGCAAATACAATACCCTTGTGGATGATTGCATCGGAGTAGCCGTACGCTAAGAACTGGTTGTCAAGAACTGTCCATCTGCTAGAAGCACAGTGAAGGACTGCAATTGCCGCGTTGAAGATGGCAAGAACAGAGAAACTAGTATAATTTGAAGCAGCTGTTGGAACTCGGCAAATAGCTATCTTCAGCAGTTGAAGATGTTGATCATTAGACTCGAACACAAGTTTATCCGGGGTGGATTTAAACTCACTTATTGGTGGTAGAGGAATCCGGCGACCAGTGTACACATTGACAAGCTCCCAATTCCAGGGGAAGCCAAGAAGGGCGATCCAATCTCCATTCGCGCCTGCCCACATGCCCGTACCACCATCTGGAATCACGGCATCGGAAGAGATCCTGTCCAGCGGCGTCAGTTGGCACAAGGTACCCTTGCGATCTTTTGCATCATGCTGCTTGTCCTTCTGCGCACCCTGCTGCTTGAACTTGTGGACGCGGGAGAAGGGATTGTGCGCGGGCGGTACCTCAGTTTGGTGAGTATGAAGAACACAGGGCATGCCAAACGGCTGAGATGCAGGCAGAGCTACACTTTGTGTTGCTGAATCATGATAAAACTTGCATGAACCGACGAGGCTCGCGGCGGTGATGACATCGCATCGGGATGCGATTTCTTCAAGGGGGCCATCAGGAAACACCCAAGAACTGCCACTCTCATTGATCGATCTCGCCATTGGAAGGATGCGGTCAAGTGGGTGTGGGGGTGTGGGAGTGGGACGCTGGCGTTTGGGTATGAGGTATTGGAGGACAGTGCGAGCGGCAGCTGGTAGAGCGATATGGATAAAAGTCCACAACTCCTACTAGTACCATCAAACAGGTGGCTCGAGATGATCCGAAAAAGGCATGGCGGCGGTGGTGCAGGGGCTGCTGGTGTAGGCGGGGTCGCCAGAGAAGATGGAGATGAAGAAGACGGAGAAGCAAAAAAAAAACAATTTGAATTGAAATCAATAATACGAGTACTACGGGCGTGCCTTCTCTCTCTGGTCTCTGCTGCACTACTGCACCTGTCGTGAAGGCGTGTGACCCGAGAAGAAGCTAATGTACTGTATACTGTCCTTGCACGCCGTGGAGCTGTATTTTGTCTCATCAAATCAGCTCTGGACAGTTTCAGCAGAGAAAAGATCCTTTGCCATCATCATGATATATTACCACGGGCCCACGGCAGTGCACATTCATCTTGTACTACCATATACTGTACTGCTCTATATGTTGCACAAACCACCACTTGGACATTTTTTTTGCAGTTTCCACCATGTGGTGGTCTAATATGTTGCAAATTTCACCACTTGGTTATCTAATCAGCTAGTTAGTCATGTTGATAGCAAAATCGACAAGTGGGTTCAACATGTCAATGCTCCAATTAATGTTTTAGAAAAAATAAATTTTTCAAAATTCATACTTCTTTTATTTAGCTATTTAAAAATGCTTATTCATTTATTTCAACAAATATTGTGCGGTCTTGAATTTTTTTCAAACAAATATTATGGCATCGGGTTCGGGACTCCTGAAAAGGACTGGCCGTGGTACGGGAACCCGAAATGATGCCCACAACATGGTCGAAAGTGGCAAGGAACCCGTCGAGGTGGATGAACTCGGGAAACCTTGGTAGAGGTAGGGATCTTGAGGAGGCCATTAGGGTTAGCCTACCCCCCAATAAGCGTATGAACGAAAAAAATTCACATAAGTAGTAGCTATTATTAAAATTTCACAAATATTACGCGCTTTTGAATATTTCAAAAGTATTGTGGCGTCACGCTGGCCTTGCCCGAATTTTACCTTTCAGGCTGGATGTCACGAGCATGATCACTCAACCAACCGGGTCCAAACATATATATACAATTGGCCTCCTCGAGCCTACACCGACCAGATTGTCGCTGAAACTGGATCATATAGTTTCTATTGGATTGATGTCCTAAGGAAATATTCCAACAACGGAAGTTGTTTGATTCGTTGTATTATATTCCTTTGGAATCTTGTTGGGCTTGTTTGGTTCGAAGAAAATTCATAGAAATTTTGTGGGATTCAAATCTCAGTGGCTCCTTTGATTCTTGAATACATGATAATTCATACTAATTCACGTGTTTTTTGTGTAGCACTACAACCAAAGAACATGCAATTCAAATTTGTGTGATTTCTTTCATATAGGATTAATTCAACATGCAATCATATTCAATTCCTACATTATTTCTATTTTAACATTTTGTACACATCATGCATGCGACCCAAACAATGCGTACATGGTGGGGGGGTTGTTTCGTTGCAAAAGCAGTTGGTCACACCACAAACAAACATGCAACAATTAATCTAAATTCACGCGGTTTCCCCGCGATGTACTCAGTTTTCCCCAGCTCGTTAGTTTTTCCTCAGTTTTCCCCTCCCTCTAGTTTGAAACCCATCGAAGACGCGGGTTGCCGTCAGGTCAGAGGCCTTACCGTTACCGTGAGGTCAGTTCCTCGCTGACCGTCTCGTGCTGACGGGTGGATCCATCTACCGCTGACGCGTGGGCCGTTTTATTTCCTGATTGTATACGCGGTGCTGCCAATGACAAATGGGGCCGCTCTATGGGGCTGCCGCAGCCAATGACCAGTGGGTCGTCTATTTATTTATATTGCCGCTCTGTGGGGCCTCCGCAGTCAATGACCGCTGTGGTCGTCTATTTTATTTAGAGAATATAATATAGAGCCGCTCTGTAGGGGCCGCCTCAGCCCATGGCAGGTGACTATTTTCGCAGCTTAATCTAAAGTGACTTTTATGCTAAACATTGTGCATCCCGGCGTTGACCTAGCAGTGGCGGCGAGGATGTGGTGCTCGAATAATAGTGGAAATGCGATATTATTTTTTACATGCATAATATATAGAAAATAGCTAGATCTCTAAATCGATGCATATGAAGCTACATATATATTCTTGGTCATGATCCCCTTAATTATCTAAAGGGGATGGATGCATGGCTTCACGTCGTCGTCGCTTTCATCATCAGTATCTTCGTCGTCTGAGTAGTAGTACCTCCTGCACATTGTTCCGTCAAACACCTTCACTGTGAGCACATCATCGCCTTCATATTTGAAGTGTACGAACCAGCCGAAATCCACACCGTGCGCGATGGCGAATTTCTCCCAGCCCTTGTCGAGGTACATCCGGCCTTGTCCGTCAAATAGGACCTCCACGGTCCAGAGACGAGGACCGCAGTCAGCTGCTCGCAGATACACCTTAGCTGGCTCCTTGCCGTCAAGATAGTCCGCAAATTTTTTTGGGAGTTCCTGCAAAGAGATCGAGCGCCGATCGTTTGAAATTAGGGAACCCTTGAAATTAAAGGTTTTTTAGAACATGCCCATAATTAATCACATGCATCATATATGTGGGAACGCGTACGTACCTTCTTGACCAAAGGGTCTTCATAGACGACGATGAAGAACTCCTCTATGATCAATGGCAGTGTTGACGGTGGTGGTGGCAATGATGATGATCCACTTCCCATTCCCCTTCCCCTTCCCCTTCCCCTTCCCCTTCCCCTTCCGGTCCGCGTCCGAGACGTGGAAGCCATGGCAATGGATAAAGTGTATGTGAACGAAGAAGAGAGAGGCAGAACCTATTGACACAAGGGATGGCCGTGTGGGTGTTTATAAGGGAGAGATGACCGTTGTAGGGGTTTACACAATAAAATAAGGAGGAGATGACCGTTGTGGGGGTTTATACACAATAAATTAATTAAGGAGGAGACGACCGTTGTGGGGGTATATATCTCAACAAAAAAAGTAATGCGGACTATGTTGACTAGTTTATCATTTTACGGTGAAAAGTAATGCCTAAGACTACTCATAGTGGGAGTAACTTGGGTAGTAACATAGAGCTATGTTACCATAACATCACATTTTCCAAGATTAGATGAGTCTACAACCTAATTAATATGGCTTTGCATGACACTACACATATGTTACTTCCCACTATGAAGGTAGTAACATAGAGTAGTAACATGTGCATGTTACTACTCTATGTTACTCTCCACTATGACTAGTCTAAAAGAAAAGTAATGGCTACGAGAAATCGGTGATGGTTTATCGTTTTTTGCGTGAAAAGTAATGGCTACAAGAAATCGGTGATGGTTTATCGTTTTTTGCGTGAAAAGTAATGGGTACAAGAAATGGGTGATGGTGTATCATTTTTTGCGTCATAAGTAATGGGTCCAAGAAATGGGTGATGGTGTATCATTTTTTGCGTCATAAGTAATGGGTCCAAGAAATGGGTGATGGTGTATCATATTTTTGCGTGATAAGTAATGGCTACAACAAAATCGGTGATGGTTTATCGTTTTTTGCGTTGAAAGTAATGGCTACAAGAAATGGGTGATGGTGTATCATTTTTTGCGTGAAAAGTAATGGCTACAACAAAATCGGTGATGGTTATCATTTTTTGCGTGAAAAGTAATGCATGGCTACAAGAAATGGGTGATGGTGTATCATTGTTTGCGTGAAAAGTAATGGCTACAACAAATCGGTGATGGTTTATCATTTTTTGCGTGAAAAGTAATGCCTAAAAAGAGTTTATAATTTAGCTCGTGAAAAATAATGCAGAAAACCAAACTTTAGCGTACTAGGTAACCGCCCTTTCGCATACATAGAGTGTGGAAGCTAACCGACGAGAGAGAGAGAGAGGGTGGTGGCCCCGACCAGAGAGAGAGATAGGGGTTATCCTGCCCGTTAGATCATACGATCAACGGTCGGCGGGCATGATCCGCGTGACATGGGCTAGACCAATCAGGGCAATGTTGGGCGTCTGTGAGAGTTTGTGAAGGGAGAGGGCAAAACTGAGTAGTATCAAGAAACCAAGGGCAAGTGAGTAGTAAACAGACTAAGGGATTCAAATATGAGATTTAAAAAATGGAAAATGCGTGTTTTGTACAATGAAACCCATCTTGGCCTACCTCAAACTATTTGCAATACCAATATACATCAGTGTGAGAATTGTGGCCTCATTTAGACAAAGTATGTTTTGGGGAAAGCTGTTTTGGGTAGGGCTTATTATGGAAAACCATGCACCTTCATAGCTACTAGGTGATTTGAGAAGTGGCAATTTGTGGTGAAACTTGATTTATCTATGATTTATCTATGATTTGAGAAGTGGCAATTTGTGGTAAAGACTCCATGAGTAAGTGCCACTCTTTTTCGGATTTTTTTGCACATTAAATAACTCATTTAACTAGTTAATCCCATTTGTTGACTCTCTGTTGACCAGCCACTTGAGGGTAAAACTGAGTATATTGCACTAGCCAGTATTAGCACTCGAGGAGAAAACTGAGCACACAAAAAATGCTAGTATATGACTCGAGGGTATACCTGAGTATATCTAAATTTCCAGGGTTAGACTCGAGGACGCGTGTTGCGGTGCAGAAGTGGAAGACGTGCCATTGTTGACGCGTGTCGCGGTGCAGACGTGCAAATAGTGGACGCGTAGGACGCGGGTCGCATTTAGGACGCGTAAGCCCCTCCCTCCCTCCCTCTGCACACAGTCGTCTCATTCTCGCTCACGCACGAAACCACCCCTCTCACGTCCCATCAACTTCTCCAAATCGAAAAAACCCCAACCGCCGTACGCACGCTACCCTGCCGGCGATGGAGAAGAAGAATGCGCCGGCGGCCGTCGCCTCCGAGCCCGTCAACTCCGAGCCTCGCTCCGCGCCGCCGCCGCCGAGCCGCCGCCGAGCCGTCGCCGAGCCAGTCGCCGCCGAGCCCGTCGCCGCCGAGCCAGTCGCCGCCGAGCGCGTCGCCTCCGAGGGCGGCGCATCCAAGCGCGGCTCCTCCGTGAACTGGGCCTCTCTCTCGGCTGATGGACCACTTCACCAGATCGGCGAATGCTTGCTGGCGAACGAGGAGTACGCCGACACGTACTCTGCCATGAGGCAAGTCTGTAGAAATTGGCGCTCAGGTTTGCCTGAGCCCGACGTGCACCTGGACGAATGGATCATGCTAGACCACGCCCTTCCACACGTCGCTGAGTTCACCTTCCTCCAACTCGGCACATCACGCTACGTCACCATAGATCTATCGGAAGTTCATACAAGGTTCAACTTCCTCCATATCTACCTCTTTATTTTCAATCTTAAACATCTTAGTGCTGAATGTTATCGTGCTTGCCCAGATACTACTTCGTCGGATTTTGCCGTGGCGTCATCGTGCTTGCCCAGAAGAACCCGCCGCACAAGATACGGCTTCTGAACCCACTCACAAAGAAATACACTATGTTTGAGGCGCAGATGCCATCTATTTTCCTGAAATCAGTCGCTGTGATCAAATCCCCGACTATGGTCTTCGTTACCGCACATTACCCGTCGGAAATTGGTTGGGTCGATGAGAGCACTCCAACTAAGGATATAGATAAAGATTGGGAAAACAGATTTTCGATGAAGAACCATTGTCTGCGTTGCATTACACCGTTCAATGGTGAACTGTATGCACTAGCTGTGGACAATTTAGAGCACGGAAGAATAGTGTGCACCAATGTACAGTTGCAGCAGCGCACGAGCACTGTCAAGATGGAGACACTAATTTCATTTCCAGAACTTGGACATCAGAAGTTCTACCTCGTGAAGTCGGATGGTGATCTGCTGCTTGTGTTGTTGGTCAGCGTGGCTTTGGCGGGCAGACCATTGGTGTACCGTGTGGACACTCAGAGCCGCTCTCTCCATCCGGTCAGTAACATTGGCATTAATGCCTTCTTCGTGAATTATATCCGGTGTATCTCCGTCGACACCAGAGTGTACCCGACACTTCGACCTGGCTGCATCTACTACACGGATTTGGGTTATATCAGAGAGTACTCTCATGATACAAAGGCCTGGGAGGAGTGGCCAGAACGTGTGGATAGAATAGGAAACTACGGTATGAGAAATGAACACAAGCCATACCGTTTGGAGGATGTATTGGCCGCACACTGCAGACGGAGGGAGTTCAATCAATATTTCCTTGGGGTAATGCACGGCTGGCGCAACGACGAAATATATGAGGAGGAATGAAGAACAAATTCATTCATCCTAATCTTCTTGTTGTCCATACATTGCGTGCGTCTTGTATATTACAACGTTATTGGCTGCTTTTGGCTGCTGTATGCAGTTTCCCTATGTATTATACTTAGCTTTCTGATTATGCAGTTGTCAATTTATCATATACTAGCTTCTACATTTGGTACTAGATTTGCTGCCATATTGGGCAAAAAACGAGGGCCAAAAGGCATAAATAACCCCAGAGATTTGCTACTAGATTTGCTGCCATATTGAAGAAAGACAGAAATAGAAGCTTCTCTAGATTTGATACTAATTTGGTGAAAAAGACAGAGAGAGAAAGAGGGGAAAAGGTGCTCTTAAAAATGCCAATTTGGGCCGAGAGAGACAAAACCCAGCTCCTGCTCACGTGCAACCAAACGCTTCTCGTCCTGTCCCACGCGGTCCCTTTCTACCAGCCCCACGCGACGCGGCCCCACACGTCGCGGCCCCACAGACGACGCGGCGCAACACGCCAGCACAGAACGTCCAAATAAACGGATTCCTTCCGTCTGAGCTCGTTCTGCGGGTTTCAAACTAGAGGGAGGGGAAAACTGAGGAAAAACTAAGGGGCTGGGGAAAACTGGTCACACCACAAACAAACATGCAACAATTAATCTAAATTCACGCGGTTTCCCCGCGATGCAACCAAACAATATTCGATGAAACTAAGCATGGCATAAACATATACAATACACACCATACATTTTGGCTGCTTTGATTATTCGCAAGATTTTCAAAGTGCGGGAATATGAAAATTGTATGATTAGAGAGTGATGATCATCTCCAAATATATAGGATTGAGAAACAACGGTATTTGGATCCAATAACATTTGATTGCGTGTGAAAACCAAAAGAAATACTAGTAGTAACATACGGTTACACAATGAAGGATTTTTTGTTTTTGTATAAAAATGTATTGTCAATGAATTCTGAAAATTGCAATCCTATGAATTAAACAATCAGAAATCGTGTCAGACTAATTCCTACGTTTCGAGATTCTAGTACGGAGTATGATTTCTTTGAAGGGGCGCAGAGGGACGTGGGTAGCAATGTCTAGTCCCTGTCTTGTCTGTATACACTGTACTTACGTCAGACTAGTGTTGCTCATGAAGTCTTAATCTGACGTACTCTGAAGCTAGATGCATCACCGTTTCCAGTCTCTGTCCTCGTTTTTTCGGCAAAATAGACAGAAATAACCCAAAGTCGAAAAGATTGGGAAAAACAAACTTTCGACATACTAGCAAGATTGGGTTATTTTTGTCCAAATTCTCGTTTTTTTCTCTTGGCTTCCCTACCCTTGAATCCATGTCACTTACGTGTGTTGCCCATGCATGCGTCATGTCCCACACTTCAGTGAGCACAAGTGACGTGATGTACGTACGCAAACTCCCAGCAATCTTCTTTGTCAAGAGAAGACGCATCAAGATTCAAGACCCGATCGCATTTCTTGCTTTCAGCCTGGGGTCCTCCATGTAAAAGTTAGGGATTTAGATGTAATTTCATGTTTATTTTGTGTGCTGTTGTAAACTGTTGATTTTTTATGTCCATTTGAATCTTGGTCAAATCCTAGGTTTGACCTAGATTTAAACAAGTTTAAAACATGAAAATGAAAAAGTAAGCCTGGATCCTCCTTAGTCAATCCAAAATGAAGCTTTTGGGAGGTTTTTGAAATTTCCATGTTTGAAACCCAAAACCACTTCTTTTCATGCTAGACTTCATAAGACATAGTTTAGGGATAGGGGTAGATACATGATTTGTCTGGTTTCAGTATGTCTAGAGCTTGTTTATCCACTTGAATGCTTACTATATGACATAAGAAGACTATGTGCTATGGTTTTTCATTTATCTATTTTTTTGAATTTTATGCCCATTTGAATCTTGGTCAAATCCCAGGTTTGACCAGGTTTTAAACAAGTTTAAAACTTGAAAATGAAAAGGTGTAAGCATGGATCCTTCGTAGTCACTCTAAAATGAAGCTTTTGGGAGGTTCTCGAAATTTCCATGCATGCTTGAAACTCAAAACCACTTTTCTTCATGCTTGACTTCATAAGACAGAGTTTAATTAGGGTTAGGGGTAGATACACGATTTTTCTGGTTTGAATATGTCTAGACCTTGTTTATCAACTTGAATGTTTACTATATGACATAATTAAGAAGGCTATGTACGTGCTTTGGTTTTTCATTCTTTAGATTTTTGTCTGAATTTTTATGCCCATTTGAATCTTGGTCAAATCCTAGGTTTGACCAAGATTTAAATAAGTTTAAAACATGAAAATGAAAAGATAAGCATCGATCCTTCTTACTCGCTCTAAAATGAAGCTTTTGGTTTTTTGAAATTTCCATGTTTGAAACCCAAAACCACTTCTCTTCATGCTTGACTTCATAAGACGAAGTTTAGGGTCGATAGGGGGTAGATACATGATTTGTCTGGTTTGAATATGTCTAGACCTTGTTTATGAACTTGAATGCTTACTATATGACATAAGAAGACTATGTGCTTTGGTTTTTTTATTTTTTTATTTTATGCCCATTTTAATATTGGTCAAATCCTAGGTTTGACCAAGATTTAAACAAGTTTAAAACATGAAAATGAAAAGGTAAGCCTGGATCCTTCTTAGTCACTCTAAAATGAAGCTTTTGGGAGGTTTTTGAAATTTCCATGTTTGAAACCAAAAACCACTTCTCTTCATGCTTGACTTCATAAGACAGAGTTTAGGGTTAGGGGTAGATACATGATTTGTCTTATTTGAATATGTATAGACCTTGTTTGTCAACTTTTGAATGCTTACTATATATATATGTGACATAAGAAGACTATGTGCTTTTGTTTTTCATTTTTCTGATTTTTTTAATTTTATGCCCATTTAAATCTTGGTCAAATCCTGGTTTGACAATGATTTAAACAAGTTTAAAATATGAAAATGAAAAGGTAAGCATTGATCCTTCTTAGTCACTCTAAAATGAAGCTTTTGGTAGGTTTTTGAAATTTCCATATTTGAAACCCAAAACCACTTCTCTTCATGCTTGACTACATAAGACAAAGTTTAGGGTTAGGGAGTAGATACATGATTTTTCTTGTTTGAATATGTCTAGACCTTGTTTATCAACTTTAATGCTACTATATGACATAAGAAAACTATGTGCTTTGGTTTTTCATTTTTCTGATATTTTTTGGAATTTTGATGCACATTTGAATCTTGGTCAAATCCTAACTAGGTTTGACCAAGATTTAAACAAGTATATATAGAACATGAAAATGAAAAGGGAAGCATGTATCCTTCTTAATTAGTCACCCTAAAATGAAGTTTTTGGAAGGTTTTTGAAATTTCCATGTTTGAAACCTAAAACCACTTATCTTCATGCTTGACTTCGTCATAAGACAGAGTTTAGGGGTTTTAGGGGGTAGATACATGATTTGTCTAGCTAGTTTGAATATGTCTAGACCTTGTTTATCAACTTTAATGCTTACTATATGACATATAAGAAGACTATGTGCGCTTTGGTTTTTCATTTTTCGGTTTTTTTATTTTATGCCCATTTGAATCTTGGTCAAATCCTAGATTTGACCAAGATTTAAACAAGTTTAAAACATGGAAATGAAAAGGTAAGCATCGATCCTTCTTAGTCGCTCTAAAATGAAGCTGAATTTTGGGAGGTTTTTGAAATTTCCATGTTTGAAACCCAAAACCACTTCTCTTCATGCTTGACTTCATAAGACGAAGTTTAGGGTCGATAGGGGGTAGATACATGATTTGTCTTGTTTGAATATGTCTAGACCTTGTTTATCAACTTGAATGCTTACTATATGACATAAGAGGACTATGTGCATTGGTATTTCATTTTTTGATTTTTATGCCCATTTGAGAATCTTGGTAAAATCCTAGGTTTGTTGAGCAAGATTTAAACAAGTTTAACATGTGAAAATGATAAGGTAATTAAGTCTGGATCTTTCTCTTAGTAACTCTAAAATGAAGCTTTTGGGAGGTTCTTGAATTTACCATGTTTGAAACCCAAAACCACCGTACTTCTGTTCATGCTTGACTTCATAAGACAGAGTTTAGGGTTAGGGGTAGATACATGATTTTTTTGGTTTGAATATGTCTAGACCATGTTTATCAATTTGAATGCTTACTATATGACATAAGAAGGCTATGTGCTTTGGTTTTTCATTCTTTCGATTTTTTCTGAATTGTTATGCCCATTTGAATCTTGGTCAAATCCTAGGTTCGACCAAGATTTAAACAAGTTTAAAACATGACAATGAAAAGGTAATTAATCATGGATCCTTCTTAATTAACCAGCCAGTCTAATTAAAATGAAGCTTTTTGGGAGGTTTTTGAAATTTTCATGTTTGAAACCCAAAACCACACTTCTCTGCTTCATGCTTGACTTCATATATAATTAAGACAAAGTTTAGGGTTAGGGGTACATGATTTGTTTGGTTTGAATATGTCTAGACCTTGTTTTTATGAACTTTTGAATGCTTACTATATGACATAAGAAGACTATGTGCTTTGGTTTTTTATTTTATTTATTTTTTATTTTATGCCCATTTGAATATTGGTCAAATCCTAGGTTTGACCAAGATTTAAACAAGTTTAAAACATGAAAATGAAAAGGTAAGCCTGGATCCTTCTTAACTAGTCACTCTAAAATGAAGCTTTAATTTTGGGAGGTTTTTGAAATTTCCATGTTTGAAACCAAAAACCACTTCTCTTCATGCTTGACTTCATAAGACAGAGTTATTTATGGTTTTAGAGGGGTAGATACATGATTTGTCTTATTTGAATATGTCTAGAGCTAGACCTTGTTTATCAACTTTTGAATGCTTACTATATATATGTATGTGACATAAGAAAACTATGTGCTTTGGTTTTTCATTTTTCTGATTTTTTTTGGAATTTTGATGCACATTTGAATCTTGGTCAAATCCTAGGTTTGACCAAGATTTAAACAAGTATAGAACATGGAAATGAAAATGGAAGCCTGTATCCTTCTTAGTCACCCTAAAATGAAGTTTTTGGGAGGTTTTTGAAATTTCCATGTTTGAAACCCAAAACCACTTATCTTCATGCTTGACTTCGTCATAAGACAGAGTTTAGGGGTTAGGGGGTAGATACATGATTTGTCTAGCTAGTTTGAATATGTCCAGACCTTGTTTATCAACTTTAATGCTTACTATATGACATATAAGAAGACTATGTGCGCTTTGGTTTTTCATTTTTCTGTTTTTTTATTTTATGCCCATTTGAATCTTGGTCAAATCCTAGAGATTGACTTCATAAGACAGAGTTTAGGGTTAGGGGTAGATATACACATGATTTTTCTGGTTTGAATATGTCTAGACCTTGTTTATCAACTTGAGTGTTTACTATATGACATAATTAAGAAGGCTATGTGCTTTGGTTTTTCATTCTTTAGATTTTTTGTCTGAATTTTTATGCCCATTTGAATCTTGGTCAAATCCTAGGTTTGACCAATATTTAAATAAGTTTAAAACATGGAAATGAAAAGGTAAGCATCGATCCTTCTTAGTCACTCTAAAATGAAGCTGAATTTTGGGAGGTTTTTGAAATTTCCATGTTTGAAACCCAAAACCACTTCTCTTCATGCTTGACTTCATAAGACGAAGTTTAGGGTCGATAGGGGTAGATACATGATTTGTCTGGTTAATTTGGATATATCTAGACCTTGTTTATCAACTTGAATGCTTACGATATGACATAAGAACACTATGTGCTTTTTTTATTTTTTTGCCCATTTGAATCTTGGTCAAATCCTAGGTTTGACCAAGATTTAAACAAGTATAGAACATGAAAATGAAAAGGGAAGCCTGTATCCTTCTTAGTCACCCTAAAATGAAGTTTTGGGAGGTTTTTGAAATTTCCATGTTTGAAACCCAAAACCACTTCTCTTCATTCTTGACTTCTTAAGACATAGTTTAGGGGTTAGCGGGTAGATACATGATTTGTATGGTTTGAATATGTCTAGACGTTGTTTATCAACTTTAATGCTTACTACATGACATAAGAAGACTATGTGCTTTGGTTTTTCATTTTTCTGTTTTTTTTTGAATTTTCTGCCAATTTTGTTTGACCAAGATTTAGACAAGTTTTACACGTGAAAACGAATAAGTAAGCCTGGATCCTTCTTAGTCACTCCAAAATGTACCAATTGATAGGTGCGTTAACTTTGCTTCATGGAAAAAATAATGTCATGTAAATGAGTTAACTTGGATTTCCTACCCTTGAATCCATAGGAAACTTTGTTCTAATACACTATAATAATCAACCGAGTTTTTACACCAACAGGTCTGTCACTTACGTGTGGTGCCCATGCGTGAGGTCCCACACTTCAGTGAGCACAAGTCACGTGCAATAGGTACGCAAACTCCCCGCCATTTTCTTTGTCAAGAGAAGACGCATCGGATTGGAAGTCTGGGTCCTTCTGGATCCTTCGGTCGTCCCTCTCACAAAAAAACAAATCTCTCTCATTCTCGGCATCGCTCGACTCGCTCGCACCTCCTGCTCACTGACAAACCCTGCACAAAAGTCAACATCATAACCGAAAAAGGGAGACACCATAATTCCCCTTCTTCTCTCCTTCCGAGTGATCCCTCTTCCTCCGAGTTTTCGACGGGCAAACACACATGTGCTGCATAGTAATAATAAAAAGGTAGAAAAATCGACCTACAAATCTATAATTAAATAGGTTAAACTAGGGTTTTGCCCAGTACTACAGATCAAGGTTCAAAAAATCCAACTACGGGGTTCGAACAACCCCATTTCTAATCCAAGATTTTTTTCGACCTCATCCAATGGCCTCAAACTATAGGCCGGGTTAGCATCTAGTGCAGTATGTGTGAGAATGTATGCACTATGTGTGCTATAACTTGTGTGTCTTTCAAATTTGAACCAAATTTGAATAAGTTTGAAATATTTGAAATGGGGCTTTTGGCTTAAACGTTTGAAACCCAAAACGACTTCTCCTCATGCTAGACTTCATAAGACCGAGTTTAGGGTTAGGGGGTAGATACATGATTTGTCTGGTTTGAATATGTCTAAACCTTGTTTATCAACTTGAATGCTTACTATATGACATAAGAAGACCATGTGCTTTTGTTTTTCATTTTTCTATTTTTTTAAGAATTTTATGCACATTTGATTCTGGTCAAATCCTAGGTTCAACCAAGATTTAAACAAGTTTCAAGCATGAAAATGAAAACGTAAGCCAAGATCCTTCTTAATTAGTCACTCTAAAATATATGAAGCTTTTGGGACGTACTTGAAATTTCCATGTTTGAAACCCAAAACCAATTCTCTTCATGATTGACTTCATAAGACAGAGTTTAGGGTTAGGGGTAGATATACACATGATTTTTCTGGTTTGAATATGTCTAGACCTTGTTTATCAACTTGAGTGTTTACTATATGACATAATTAAGAAGGCTATGTGCTTTGGTTTTTCATTCTTTAGATTTTTTGTCTGAATTTTTATGCCCATTTGAATCTTGGTCAAATCCTAGGTTTGACCAAGATTTAAATAAGTTTAAAACATGGAAATGAAAAGGTAAGCATCGATCCTTCTTAGTCGCTCTAAAATGAAGCTGAATTTTGGGAGGTTTTTGAAATTTCCATGTTTGAAACCCAAAACCACTTCTCTTCATGCTTGACTTCATAAGACGAAGTTTAGGGTCGATAGGGGGTAGATACATGATTTGTCTTGTTTGAATATGTCTAGACCTTGTTTATCAACTTGAATGCTTACTATATGACATAAGAGGACTATGTGCATTGGTATTTCATTTTTTGATTTTTATGCCCATTTGAGAATCTTGGTAAAATCCTAGGTTTGTTGAGCAAGATTTAAACAAGTTTAACATGTGAAAATGATAAGGTAATTAAGTCTGGATCTTTCTCTTAGTAACTCTAAAATGAAGCTTTTGGGAGGTTCTTGAATTTACCATGTTTGAAACCCAAAACCACCGTACTTCTGTTCATGCTTGACTTCATAAGACAGAGTTTAGGGTTAGGGGTAGATACATGATTTTTTTGGTTTGAATATGTCTAGACCATGTTTATCAATTTGAATGCTTACTATATGACATAAGAAGGCTATGTGCTTTGGTTTTTCATTCTTTCGATTTTTTTCTGAATTGTTATGCCCATTTGAATCTTGGTCAAATCCTAGGTTCGACCAAGATTTAAACAAGTTTAAAACATGACAATGAAAAGGTAATTAATCATGGATCCTTCTTAATTAACCAGCCAGTCTAATTAAAATGAAGCTTTTTGGGAGGTTTTTGAAATTTTCATGTTTGAAACCCAAAACCACACTTCTCTGCTTCATGCTTGACTTCATATATAATTAAGACAAAGTTTAGGGTTAGGGGTACATGATTTGTTTGGTTTGAATATGTCTAGACCTTGTTTTTATGAACTTTTGAATGCTTACTATATGACATAAGAAGACTATGTGCTTTGGTTTTTTATTTTATTTATTTTTTTATTTTATGCCCATTTGAATATTGGTCAAATCCTAGGTTTGACCAAGATTTAAACAAGTTTAAAACATGAAAATGAAAAGGTAAGCCTGGATCCTTCTTAACTAGTCACTCTAAAATGAAGCTTTAATTTTGGGAGGTTTTTGAAATTTCCATGTTTGAAACCAAAAACCACTTCTCTTCATGCTTGACTTCATAAGACAGAGTTATTTATGGTTTTAGAGGGGTAGATACATGATTTGTCTTATTTGAATATGTCTAGAGCTAGACCTTGTTTATCAACTTTTGAATGCTTACTATATATATGTATGTGACATAAGAAAACTATGTGCTTTGGTTTTTCATTTTTCTGATTTTTTTGGAATTTTGATGCACATTTGAATCTTGGTCAAATCCTAGGTTTGACCAAGATTTAAACAAGTATAGAACATGGAAATGAAAATGGAAGCCTGTATCCTTCTTAGTCACCCTAAAATGAAGTTTTTGGGAGGTTTTTGAAATTTCCATGTTTGAAACCCAAAACCACTTATCTTCATGCTTGACTTCGTCATAAGACAGAGTTTAGGGGTTAGGGGGTAGATACATGATTTGTCTCTAGCTAGTTTGAATATGTCCAGACCTTGTTTATCAACTTTAATGCTTACTATATGACATATAAGAAGACTATGTGCGCTTTGGTTTTTCATTTTTCTGTTTTTTTTATTTTATGCCCATTTGAATCTTGGTCAAATCCTAGAGATTGACTTCATAAGACAGAGTTTAGGGTTAGGGGTAGATATACACATGATTTTTCTGGTTTGAATATGTCTAGACCTTGTTTATCAACTTGAGTGTTTACTATATGACATAATTAAGAAGGCTATGTGCTTTGGTTTTTCATTCTTTAGATTTTTTGTCTGAATTTTTATGCCCATTTGAATCTTGGTCAAATCCTAGGTTTGACCAAGATTTAAATAAGTTTAAAACATGGAAATGAAAAGGTAAGCATCGATCCTTCTTAGTCGCTCTAAAATGAAGCTGAATTTTGGGAGGTTTTTGAAATTTCCATGTTTGAAACCCAAAACCACTTCTCTTCATGCTTGACTTCATAAGACGAAGTTTAGGGTCGATAGGGGGTAGATACATGATTTGTCTGGTTAATTTGGATATATCTAGACCTTGTTTATCAACTTGAATGCTTACGATATGACATAAGAACACTATGTGCTTTTTTTATTTTTTTGTGCCCATTTGAATCTTGGTCAAATCCTAGGTTTGACCAAGATTTAAACAAGTATAGAACATGAAAATGAAAAGGGAAGCCTGTATCCTTCTTAGTCACCCTAAAATGAAGTTTTGGGAGGTTTTTGAAATTTCCATGTTTGAAACCCAAAACCACTTCTCTTCATTCTTGACTTCTTAAGACATAGTTTAGGGGTTAGCGGGTAGATACATGATTTGTATGGTTTGAATATGTCTAGACCTTGTTTATCAACTTTAATGCTTACTACATGACATAAGAAGACTATGTGCTTTGGTTTTTCATTTTTCTGTTTTTTTTGAATTTTCTGCCAATTTTGTTTGACCAAGATTTAGACAAGTTTTACACGTGAAAACGAATAAGTAAGCCTGGATCCTTCTTAGTCACTCCAAAATGTACCAATTGATAGGTGCGTTAACTTTGCTTCATGGAAAAAATAATGTCATGTAAATGAGTTAACTTGGATTTCCTACCCTTGAATCCATAGGAAACTTTGTTCTAATGCACTATAATAATCAACCGAGTTTTTACACCAACAGGTCTGTCACTTACGTGTGGTGCCCATGCGTGAGGTCCCACACTTCAGTGAGCACAAGTCACGTGCAATAGGTACGCAAACTCCCAGCCATTTTCTTTGTCAAGAGATGACGCATCAGGATGTGTATTGGAAGTCTGTGGGTCCTTCTGGATCCTTCGGTCGTCCCTCTCACAAAAAAACAAATCTCTCTCATTCTTGGCCTCGCTCGACTCGCTCGCACCTCCTGCTCACTGACAAACCCTGCACAAAAGTCAACATCATCCCGAAAAAGGGAGACACCATAATTCTCTCCCTTCTTCTCTCCTTCCGAGTGATCCCTCTTCCTCCGAGTTTCACTCGACGGGCAAACACACATGTGCTGCATAGTAATAATAAAAAGGTAGAAAAATCGACCTACGAATCTATAATTAAATAGGTTAAACTAGGGTTTTGCCCAGTACTACAGATCAAGGTTCAAAAAATCCAACTACGGGGTTCGAACAACCCCATTTCTAATCCAAGATTTTTTTCGACCTCATCCAATGGCCTCAAACTATAGGCCGGGTTAGCATCTAGTGCAGTATGTGTGAGAATGTATGCACTATGTGTGCTATAACTTGTGTGTCTTTCAAATTTGAACCAAATTTGAATAAGTTTGAAATATTTGAAATGGGGCTTTTGGCTTAAACGTTTGAAACCCAAAACGACTTCTCCTCATGCTAGACTTCATAAGACCGAGTTTAGGGTTAGGGGTAGATACATGATTTGTCTGGTTTGAATATGTCTAAACCTTGTTTATCAACTTGAATGCTTACTATATGACATAAGAAGACCATGTGCTTTTGTTTTTCATTTTTCTATTTTTTAAGAATTTTATGCACATTTGATTCTGGTCAAATCCTAGGTTCAACCAAGATTTAAACAAGTTTCAAGCATGAAAATGAAAACGTAAGCCAAGATCCTTCTTAATTAGTCACTCTAAAATATATGAAGCTTTTGGGACGTACTTGAAATTTCCATGTTTGAAACCCAAAACCAATTCTCTTCATGATTGACTTCATAAGACAGAGTTTAGGGTTAGGGGTAGATATACACATGATTTTTCTGGTTTGAATATGTCTAGACCTTGTTTATCAACTTGAGTGTTTACTATATGACATAATTAAGAAGGCTATGTGCTTTGGTTTTTCATTCTTTAGATTTTTTGTCTGAATTTTTATGCCCATTTGAATCTTGGTCAAATCCTAGGTTTGACCAAGATTTAAATAAGTTTAAAACATGGAAATGAAAAGGTAAGCATCGATCCTTCTTAGTCGCTCTAAAATGAAGCTGAATTTTGGGAGGTTTTTGAAATTTCCATGTTTGAAACCCAAAACCACTTCTCTTCATGCTTGACTTCATAAGACGAAGTTTAGGGTCGATAGGGGGTAGATACATGATTTGTCTTGTTTGAATATGTCTAGACCTTGTTTATCAACTTGAATGCTTACTATATGACATAAGAGGACTATGTGCATTGGTATTTCATTTTTTGATTTTTATGCCCATTTGAGAATCTTGGTAAAATCCTAGGTTTGTTGAGCAAGATTTAAACAAGTTTAACATGTGAAAATGATAAGGTAATTAAGTCTGGATCTTTCTCTTAGTAACTCTAAAATGAAGCTTTTGGGAGGTTCTTGAATTTACCATGTTTGAAACCCAAAACCACCGTACTTCTGTTCATGCTTGACTTCATAAGACAGAGTTTAGGGTTAGGGGTAGATACATGATTTTTCTGGTTTGAATATGTCTAGACCATGTTTATCAATTTGAATGCTTACTATATGACATAAGAAGGCTATGTGCTTTGGTTTTTCATTCTTTCGATTTTTTCTGAATTGTTATGCCCATTTGAATCTTGGTCAAATCCTAGGTTCGACCAAGATTTAAACAAGTTTAAAACATGACAATGAAAAGGTAATTAATCATGGATCCTTCTTAATTAACCAGCCAGTCTAATTAAAATGAAGCTTTTTGGGAGGTTTTTGAAATTTTCATGTTTGAAACCCAAAACCACACTTCTCTGCTTCATGCTTGACTTCATATATAATTAAGACAAAGTTTAGGGTTAGGGGGTACATGATTTGTCTGGTTTGAATATGTCTAGACCTTGTTTTTATGAACTTTTGAATGCTTACTATATGACATAAGAAGACTATGTGCTTTGGTTTTTTATTTTATTTATTTTTTTATTTTATGCCCATTTGAATATTGGTCAAATCCTAGGTTTGACCAAGATTTAAACAAGTTTAAAACATGAAAATGAAAAGGTAAGCCTGGATCCTTCTTAACTAGTCACTCTAAAATGAAGCTTTAATTTTGGGAGGTTTTTGAAATTTCCATGTTTGAAACCAAAAACCACTTCTCTTCATGCTTGACTTCATAAGACAGAGTTATTTATGGTTTTAGAGGGGTAGATACATGATTTGTCTTATTTGAATATGTCTAGAGCTAGACCTTGTTTATCAACTTTTGAATGCTTACTATATATATGTATGTGACATAAGAAAACTATGTGCTTTGGTTTTTCATTTTTCTGATTTTTTTGGAATTTTGATGCACATTTGAATCTTGGTCAAATCCTAGGTTTGACCGAGTTTAAACCAGTCCCCGACGCACCACCGTCAAGCACCACCGGACCGATCTTCGCAGGTATGTACATCTCCAACCTCCGGCGAGTACAGAGGTTCATCGGTCATTGTGTTCGATATAACCTTAATTTGGGGATTGCAATGTGAGTAACTTACTGGGTTTTCTAGGAAATGAAAACGGCGTCGCTCGATGCCTACACTGCGTCGGCGGATACATGGAAAGCGGAGACGGATGCTCTGCATGCATCGGCGGAGACATGTAAAGCGGATGCGGATGCGGATGCGGAGGCAAAGGCGAAGGCGGTGGCTAGGACGGGCCCGGGCGCTGTGGCGCTGGCAAATGCTCGTATCGAAGCTGCATTTTGTTGGAAAGTCTTGGCGCGTGCTTCGAGAGTTTTGGCGGCGCAGCCGGGAGAACCGTCGGAGGCTTCGAAGCTGGCTGCTTTGAACGCGTCGAGAGCTTGGATGGTGACTTCATCTAAGGCGGCGCTTGTTGCATATGATCGTGACTCGTCAACCCCTTTGTAAGTTCTACCTTCCCCAACTGCAATGAGGTTAGATCTGGTGGATTGGGTTTTTTGCCCAAACCAGACGTGATGATGCATTGAGATGTTTTTGTATTTTTGATGATGCATTCTGCTTCTTTTGTAATTTGGGTGATTCATTATGCTTTTTAGGTAGTAATTTTTCTGATGCACTCACCTCTTCAGGAATTTTTCATGGTTTTTTTTGTTTTTGTTTTTCTGTCAACCTAGCTAATGCTCTCTGCTGTTTAGCCAAAAGTTGGATGATGCATTGTACTGTTTACATATATTTTACTCTGATGATGCATTTTGCTCTTTTAGCCTTTTAGGTAATTTTTCTGATTCCTTGAACAGTGTGGGAAATTTCGATGAAGAATTTTGCTGTCAACTTAGATGATGTATTGTGCTGTTTACATTTTATTACCTATATCAAAGCTAACCCCATCTGATGTTACCACAGCGTTTTGGGTCCTGTAGAGGTCTCTTTTTCCTCCAATCGTGTTGACACGTTAGCAATTATTACTGTATATGCGAGATTGCCTTCCGTTGGTGCGTCCTATTTTTGTGGTGTTTTTTTTTTGCAAATTAAGGGCTTCATTGATTATGCAACAGGATTACAATTGCATTGTCCTGTTTACAATATTTTGATTTTGCTGATGCATTGTGCTGTTCACATTATTTTGATTTTGCTGATGCATTGTCCTGTTTACATTATTTTGATTTTGCTGATGCATTGTGCTGTTTACACTATTTTGATTTTGCTGATGCACCGTGCAGTTTAGGAAACTTTGATGATGAATTAGATGATGCATTTTGCTGCTTAGTCAAATTAGATGTTGCATTTTGTTTTAAAAAATAGATGATGCAGTGTGTTGTTTACATAATTTTGACGATGCATCGTGCGATTTGCATAATCCTACCAGCTTCAGTCGAAGGACACCCACAACAATCAACGATCTGCCTGGAGATGTAGTCTCTCAGATTCTTGTCAGGCTTCCTCCCCATCCAACCTGCTTACTAGCTGCATCAGGCACCAAGAAAGCATGGAGGCAATGTATGGGAAGCAATTATTTCAGAAAGCTAACTGTGTCACACAACGGAGGAAACCCGTTGCTAGGGTTTTTCACCAACAACTCCGAGGACAATCGATTCATCACAGAGCATGATCTTCACCCGGCCATCTTGAAGATGCTGGCAATCCCGTCTCAAGTGAACGGTCCCAAAATCTATGTCCTGGGATGCCGCGATGGTATGGTGCTACTCCATTCTAATGTATCCAGTGGGTATATATCAGTCTGGGATCCAATTAGGCAAGTTCTCACAGCGATACCAGAACCACCATTGTGGCGCAATCACACAATTGAAAGCAGCGGCTCAATTCTCTGTTCGAGAAACAACTCTGAACCGTTTACACATTGTGGCAAGTTCTCGGTTGTTTGGATAACAACTAAACGTTACGATGCACAGGCTCATATCTACTCACCAGATTCAAAAGAATGGGAGTTTCTAGCTCGATCAACTCCGATGCTGTCAGAGATTGACCGTAGACCGGCAACTCTCATAGGGGGTATTTTGTACTGGCCAACGAAGTCTAGATATATCATTGAGCTTGACCATGCAAAGAAGGCTCTGAAATATATTCAGTGCCCTCATGAGACGCATGATATATTCATGCTTAACATTCACATCTTCAAGGGACATAATGGAGATGTTGCCCTTGCTGTTATAAGAGACTTCACCCTACAAACATGGGCCAGTACAAGATCATCAACAGGCGATCACGAGTCATGGACATGTCATATAAATTTTGAATTGGATACTTTTTTTGGCCTTGACACATCATTTCCATACAATTGGAAACATGCAGTAAGGTTACTCTGCGTATTTGAGGACAAAAATGAGCTGGTTGTACGGGCAAAGGAGGGAGTATTCCAATTAGATATGAGCAACTGGCAGTGGAGAAAGTACAATTCTGCTAGACGTTGGTGCACTTTACATCCCTACTCAGTTAGACCGGGTTAGTCATTCATATGTAACCTTTGCATTCATTTACATATGACTTTTGCTGATCAATTTGTTCATTTCCTGACAGTAACCGACCTGATCCAGAGTGCAACATCAAGGACACGAAAAAGAACGCGCTGTCAGGAACCCATCTAATTCAAAGTTCAACATCCATAAGAGAAAAGGAAGTCGCATATGAAGGAGCAAGGCTTGTTTGGGCAAGAAGTGATAGCCCAGCTTTTGTTTGGTCTGATGTCTTTTAGTTTTCGTTCTGGTGGAAATGTCGCTGCACCATTTGTTTGTACTGCAGCTCCATAGTGCTAGCTGCTAGTACGTTGGCGCTGTCCTACGTCTGCTTGTTTTGGGGGCATAAATATGCCACGAAACCTTTGTTTTATGTGATCAAACGGTCATCTCTGCATGTATATGTTCGGGTTCTGATGAAACCTTTTTTGTGATCTGTACATATATTTGAGTCAGTCTGTGTTTTGTTTTATGATGGGCAGGAGTATTTGTTTTACTACACCATTGTTTATCCGAATTGTATTACTCACTCTATTCAAAAAGTTAGCGGCTCACCTTTTTCCTTCAAGATACGGATGTATCTACACACTAAAAACATATATAGATGAAACCATCTTCAGACAAAGTTTAGTCACTTATGTATGGACGGGGGTAGTATTATTTATGTTGTGCTCCCAAACAAGCAGACATCGGACAGCGCCTGTTTAAAGTTCATATGTGTAATCTTATTCCCTTTGGAAGTTAAGCATTAAACTCTACTAGTACAACCGTGGTGGTCTTGTGATGTAGTACTCTTTTGATGCATTTGTGATGTAGTAGTACAGTACTTTTTTTTGAACTGGTATAGTACTATCTAAGAAGAGTACTCCCTCCGATTCACATTCATTTTACACCAAGAAATATGGATCGGAGCGAGGGAGTAAATTAAACATGGCATCTCGTGCATGAAGCTTGACAGATCGATCAGGTTGGCTAGAATGGCAATACAATGCTCCTCATTAGGCAAATGCATGCCATGTACGATAGTATACATCCAGTAAAGAAGTCTATACTGACATAAAAAAGACTACATTGGGGATGAGAGTCAATTGGGGAATCTACAATACATAAAATCTTGCTCGTAGCTGATTTTGGCTAAGAGGGTTTTACTCACATTACACGTGCCACTTTCCTTGTCTGCAAAACAAGTTCCAATAAAGGAAGAGGAAAGAAGAGGACATTGTGGGCGAGATTGAACACCTTTTTATGTGTTAAGCTGAGGCCTTGTTTAGCTGAGGATTTCGACTTAGGCCTAACAGCTCAGCACACCCAGAAATAAATTTCCTTGCGCGCACCACTGTCAGCAAAAATAACAAAATTAGCACGCAAGATTAAGAACAAAGTGAATTTAAGTAACTTGGTTAGCTTTTCAAGCAATATATTCAGAGAAAGAGCACACATGTCCGGCTAGAAATAATCGTAAGAGAAGAACAATAAATCTAAGGCATCCCACTTCATATGCAGAAGGGACGCGACAGCGCATGGATTCATACCTTGAGTCGACTCTGGCTCGTAGAAGGGCGGTCGCGCCTCGAGGATGCCGGCGACGTCTCCACCTCGATCTCACATGTGACTGCTTCTCGGTGGGCGGTGCGCCACGCCATGTAGAAGATCTATCAAAAGAGGAGAGCCCGATGACGCTACCGACGCCTCAACCTTGATAGCACCGGCTTGTTGCTCCGCACCGAGATGCGCCACGTGCAAGATTTAGCGGATGCGCCAATTTTAGAGATATGTCATGATCGTTGTAACAAATTTCAACATGATGATGATTTGATCCTGCACTCGGCCTTGAACATAAGTACTAGTACAGTCTCACAATTTTTTTATCATTATACTTTGCGAGATTTAGCGGATGCGCCAAATTCAGAGATAGATCATGATCATGGTAACACAATTTTCAATGTAATGATGATTTGATGTTGCACTAGACCTTGAACATAAGTACTAGTACGGTCTCACAATTTTGTATCATTATACTTTGCAAGTTTTAGCGGATGCGCCCATTTTCAGAGGATCATGGTAACAAATTTTCAACGTGATGATGATTTGATGTTGCACTCGACCTTGAACAGAAGTACTACTACTGTCTTACAATTTCTTTATCATTATACTTTGCAAGATTTAGCAGATGCGCCAAATTCAGAGATAGATCATGATCATGGTAACAAATTTTCAACGTGATGATGATTTGATGTTGCACTCGAACTTGAACAGAAGTACTAGTACAGTCTCACAATTTTTTTATCATTATACTTTGCGAGATTTAGCGGATGCGCCAAATTCAGAGATAGATCATGATCATGGTAACACACTTTTCAATGTAATGATGATTTGATGTTGCACTCGACCTTGAACATAAGTACTAGTACGGTCTCACAATTTTGTATCATTATACTTTGCAAGTTTTAGCGGATGCGCCCATTTTCAGAGGTAGATCATGATCATGGTAACAAATTTTCAACGTGATGATGATTTGATGTTGCACTCGAACTTGAACAGAAGTACTAGTATGGTCTCACAATTTTTATTATCATTATACTTTGAAAGATATAGCGGATGCGCCAATTTCAGAGATAGATCATGATCATGGTAACAAATTTTCAACGTGATGATGATTTGATGTTGCACTCGGCCTAGAATAGAAGTACTAGTACGGTCTCACAATTTTTTTTATCATTATACTTTGATATAGCGGATACGCTAATTTCAGAGATAGATCATGACCATGGTAGTGACCAATATTCAAGGTGATGATGATTTGATTTTGCACTCGGCCTTGAACAGAGGTACTAGTACGGTCTCACAATTTTTTATCATTATACTTGGACCTTAGCGAAATTCAAAATCTCATAGCGGCAAAACTTCCCGCCTACAAAATACAAAAATTTCACACGCTTCCAAATTCCCATTCTACCCCTGTGGAGATGACAGCAAAGTCGGTTGGTGGGGGGGTCTGCCCGTCATTTTTTGGATCACCACCTCCCTAGCCCGGAAACCCTCCCAAAAAAATTCATTTCCCTCAGACCACCCACCGGAACTTCCCAAGTCCCTCTCTCCCACCTCCACGACCACCGCACCGGAACATCCCCGCCGGACTTCCCTGGCCTACCCGAGGCCTCGCGATCCTCGTCATCCGGCTGCCTGCCGGAGCCGCTTCATCGACGCCGTCATCAACCGGACCGGATCATCCCCGCCGAACCTCGAAACCATATGCTCATCCAGCAGTCTACCGCAGTCGCTTCAGCTGCGGCATCGTCCACCCCACCGGAGCCGCTTCGCCGGATCCGTCGTCCACCGCATCGGATCTTGCTCACCGACACCGCTGTGCATGAACCGGATCTGCTTCACCGGCGCCGTGCATGATCTAAACTCTTCTACTGTCGCTTTTCTATTGCTTGCCTGCAAGTTCTTGTTTAATCTTGGGGGAACCTGTTTGTGCTAACGACGCGCCGTTACGTTTTTGCAGACGAGATGAGTAACCATGAAGTGTAATGGCCGTCTCTCCAACCCCAAGTAGCACATGTAGCGTACTTCATCACCGGATCTATCAACCCCAGGAAGATCTGCTGTGACTCCCACAGAGTGCTTCTCCTAATGTAAGTCCCTTGTTTTAGCGCCATGTTCTGGGTTCAGATGCTTGTTTGTCTGAAGCTCTTTTAGTTCATTCCTAGCTATGACCGTAACACCTTGCTATTTTCTACTTCATTGCTAACTTTAAGCGATTGAACATTTTGGTTTGCATTCCCTGCTCTGTAGATGTAGCCATCATAACTTCTATCTTGCTCAGTCGTTGTTACAAAAATTATAGGTATTATAGTAACATCCTGCTATTATTTAGTTCATGGCCAATTTTAAGTAATTGCACATGTTGGTTCGCATTCCCTGCTCTATAGCTTTTGGCATCGTAACTTCTATATTTGGTTTACATTCCCTGCTCTGTAGATCTAGCCATCATAACTTTATCTTGCTCAGTCGTTGTTACAAAAATTATGGCCTGCTACTATGTTGTTTGTGCCAATTTTTTACTCCATGAACATGTTGGCTTGCATTCCCTGTACTACAGGTGATGCCATTGTTTTGTATCTAGTTCATTGTAAGCTAACAAAGTAAGGACTTAGTTTGGCATGCTATCACTCTGCTATCTAGCCTGTAGTACAAATAAACTTGTCATACTACTAGATAATAATTTTGCGTGCCATCTTGTTCTTCAAAAGCTGCATTATTGACTTGTTTCTCTGACTTGGCATGACGCTCACATATGGAAAGCTGAACATATTGGTTTGCATTCCCTCTTATACAAGTTCACAGGTGATCCCACTATATTCTGTATCTGGTCCATCCTAAGCTCCAGCATTAACTATCCTCTATGTGTTGCTCATTACAAGTTTATATCCCGAAACATCTTGATTTGCATCCCCTTCACTATAAGTTCAGGAGTATTATTTAGTTCACGGCCAAAATGAAGTAATTGCACTTGGCACATGTTGGTTCACATTCCCTCCTCTTTAGCTTTTGCCATCGTAACTTCTATTTTTGGTTTACATTCCCTGCTCTGTAGATGTAGCCATCATAACTTCATCTTGCTCAGTCGTTGTTACAAAATTTATAGCCTGCTACTATGTTGTTCATGCCAATTTTGTACTCCCTGAACATGTTGGTTTGCATGGGACTCGACAGTAGTAAGTCTGCTGTTTCATTCTAACATGCTCTGTTATATTGGTTGTTGGTATGCGGCATGCACTCTTTGTTTGCTTATTGTGCGCATTACAATGATCTTGTTATAACGACGAAATGATGAGTTCCAAATTCTTTGCCAAACAATATTGTAGTGTCTTTGCCTTTCCATTGTTGTTGTCTTAACTTGTAATGTCTTTGTTTCAGATATAGGTGCTGCATGGACAACTTAAAAGATTGCTGGATCGCTTCATTGTATTGCTAGGTTTAATTACCATTCAATTTCTCTGGGTTCTGTAATATTTTTTCAATGCCTTGCAGCTGATGTAATATTTAGTTAGTTTTTATAGTTCTTTCGCGCATTTTTTCTTTGGTGCTTGTGGTAAGTGAGGCTATCCGACAGAAATCAATGCTGCGTAAATATTCTCAGTATCTAAATCACGAATTCCCATCCCTTAAACGGCCCAATTAAGCAAAATCACATATGTGCCTGCCCAAAATCCTAAAGCGCATATTATGCCGGCAATATAAACAGCAACTAAACGGGCTGGCCCACTTGTTTTAAGGTGGACCCCACCCACTACTGGGCCCCCACTAAATGGGTCGGCCCTTTAAGAGGAAAGTGGGACCCACCTATGTTTTTGGCCCGGCCCACTATCTTGTTGGGCCGGCCCACTTGCTATATGGTGGACCCCACATACTAATTGGGCCCCTTTAAGGAAAGTGGGGCCCACATGTGCTTTTGGCCCGGCCCACTATTTTGTCTGCCCCACTTGCTATATGGTGGACCCCACATACTAAATGGGCCGGCCCATTAACATGAATGTGGGACCCACCTGTGTTTTGGCTCGGCCCACTATCTTGGTGGGCCAGCCCACTTGCTATATGGTGGACCCCACATACTAAATGGGCGGCCCTTTAACAGAAAGTGGGACCCACGTGTTTTGGCCCGGCCCACTATTTTGTTGGGCCGGCCCACTTGCTATATGGTGGACCCCACATACTAAATGGGCCGGCCCTTTAACTGGAAAGACCCACCTGTGTTTTGGCCCGGCCCACTAGCTTGTTGGGCCGGCCCACTTGCTATATGGTGGACCCCAAACACTAAATGGGTCGGCCCTTTAACAGGAATGTGGGACCCACTGTGTTTTGGCCCGGCCCACTTGCTTCTTGGGCCGGCCCAGTTGCTGTAATGTGGACCCCACATGTTAAATGGGCCGGCCCTTTTAAGTTTTGACCAGTCAACCTTAGAGGTTAGGCCCGGCCCACGTAACTAATGGACCAGCCCAGCTATATATTTGACCGGTCAAACTATGTCATCTGGCCCGGCCCGCTTAAGACGTGGCAGGCCTCGTGTGGGCCTACCATCTACCACGGGGTTTCAGCCGGTTAACACCGGTTAACGGCGTCTGCCACGTGTCAGTTTGCATGACGTCAGCAGTCAACGGGCTCCGAAAACACTTCCGCAACGGTCCGATTTTCCGTGGCGGAAGGGCGCCCAACGCGACGGACCGAAAAAATCGTCGTTGGACTTTGCCTGACGCAGTTTCGACAACAGAACCCATATCGTCGGGTTAGGCACATAGGCGACGAAAAATGCCCCTTAGTTGACGATTTTGGGACGTTGTCTATCAGAACTTTTCTTGTAGTGAAAAGCATGTTGTCCAACAACACAAGTAGCAGATCACCATCCGACTTCACAAGGTAGAACTTGTCATTTCCAAGTTCTGGAAATAAAATTAGTGTCTCCATCTTGACAGTGCTCGCGCGCTGCTGCAACTGTACATTGGTGCACACTAATTCTTCCGAACTCAAAATTGTCCACAGCTATTGCATACAATTCACCATTGAACGGGGTAATGCAACGCAGAGAATGGTGCTCGGTCGAAAATCTTCCTTCTCCCCAATCTTCATCTATACCCTTAGTTGGAGTGCTCTCATCGACCCAAGCAATTTCCGCCGGGTAATGTGCGGAAACGAAGACCATAGTCGGGGATTTGATTACAGCGACTGAATTCAGAAAAACAGATGGCATCTGCGCCTCAAACATAGTGTTCGATGTCTTTGTGAGTGGGTTCAGAAGCCGTATCTTGTGCGGCGGGTTCTTCTGGGCAAGCACGATGACGCCACGGCAAAAGCCGACGAAGTAGTATCTAAAATATATTGATGAAGATAACATTCAGCACTAAGATGTTTACGATTGAAAATAAAAATAGATTAACCCTATAGATATGGAGGAATTTGAACCTTGCATGAACTTCCGATAGATCGATGGTGACGTAGCGGGATGTGCCGAGTTGGAGGAAGGTGAACTCAGCGGCGCGTGGAAGGGCGTGGTCTAGCATGATCCATTCGTGCAGGTGCACGTCGGGCTCAGGTAAACCTGAGCGCCAATTTCTACAGACTTGCCTCATAGCAGAGTAGGTGTCAGCGTACTCCTCGTTCGCCAGTAAGCATTCGCCGATCTTGTGAAGTGGTCCATCAGCCGAGAGAGAGGCCCAGTTCACGGAGGAGCCGCGCTTGGATGCGCCGCCCTCGGAGGCGACGCGCTCGGCGGCGACTGGCTCGGCGGCGACGGGCTCGGCGGCGACTGGCTCGGCGGCGACGGGCTCGGCGGCGACGGGCTCGGAGGCGACGGGCTCGGAGGCGACGGGCTCGGAGGCGACGGCCGCCGGCGCATTCTTCTTCTCCATCGCCGGCAGGGTAGCGTGCGTACGGCGGTTGGGGTTTTTTCGATTTGGAGAAGTTGATGGGACGTGAGAGGCGTGGTTTCGTGCGTGAGCGAGAATGAGACGACTGTGTGCAGAGGGAGGGAGAGAGGGGATTACGCGTCCTAAATGCGACCCGCGTCCTACGCGTCCACTATTGCACGTCTGCACTTCTGCACCGCGACCCGCGTCACGCGTCAACAATTGCACGTCTTCCACTTCTGCACCGCAACACGCGTCCTCGAGTCTAACCCTGGAAATTTAGATATACTCAGGTATACCCTCGAGTCTTATACTAGCATTTTTTGTGTGCTCAGTTTTCCCCTTGAGTGCTAATACTGGCTAGTGCAATATACTCAGTTTTACCCTCAAGTGGCTGGTCAACAGAGAGTCAACAAATGGGATTAACTAGTTAAATGAGTCATTTAATGTGCAAAAAAATCCGAAAAAGAGTGGCACTTACTCATGGAGTCTTCTTACGCGACCTGCCACGTTGGGAACCATAACAATCATAGATAAATCAAGTTTTACCACAAATTGCCACTTCTCAAATCACCTAGTAGCTATGAAGATGCATGGTTTTCCACAATAAGCCCTTCCCAAAACAGCTTTCCCCAAAACATACTTTGTCTGAATGAGGCCACAATTCTCACACTCATGTATATTTGTATTGCAAATAGTTTGAGGTAGGCCAAGATGGGTTTCATTGTACAAAACACGCATTTTCCATTTTTTAAATCTCATATTTGAATCCCTTAGTCTGTTTACTACTCAGGTGCCCTTGGTTTCTTGATACTACTCAGTTTTGCCCTCTCCCTTCACAAATTCTCACAGACGTCCAACATTGCCCTGATTGGTCTAGCCCATGTCACGCGGATTGATGACCCACAAGTATAGGGGATCGCAACAGTCTTCGAGGGAAGTATTACCCAATTTATTGATTCGACACAAGGGGAGACAAAGAATACTTGTAAGCCTTAACAGCGGAGTTGTCAATTCAGCTGCACCTGGAAACAGACTTGCTCGCAAGAGTTTAGTATAACAGTTTTATGGTGGAAATAGTGAAATAAGCAGCGGTGAAATAAAGACAGCAGTGGTGATTATAGTAAACAGCAGGATTAAAATACTGTAGGGGACGGATTTAACGGGCGTTGCATGGATGAGAGAAACTCATGTAACAATCAAAGCATGGGCATTTGCAGATAATAATAAAACGGTATCCAAGTACTAATCAATCAATAGGCATGTGTTCCATATTTAGTCGTACGTGCTCGCAATGAGAAACTTGCACAACATCTTCTGTCCTACCAGCCGGTGGCAGCCGGGCCTCTAGGGAAACTACTGGATATTAAGGTACTCCTTTTAATAGAGTACCGGAGCAAAGCATTAACACTCCGTGAACACATGTGATCCTCACATCACTACCATCCCCTCCGGTTGTCCCGATTTCTGTCACTTCGGGGCCATTGGTTCCGGACAGCGACATGTGTATACAACTTGCAGGTAAGATCATAAACAACGAATATCTTCATGAATCAATAACATGTTCAGATCTGAGATCATGGCACTCGGGCCCTAGTGACAAGCATTAAGCATAACAAGTTGCAACAATATCATAAAAGTGACATCTACGGATACTAGGCACTATGCCCTAACAATCTTATGACTATTACATGACCAATCTCATCCAATCCCTACCACCCCCTTCAGCCTACAGCGGGGGAATTACTCACACATGGATGGGGGAAACATTGCTGGTTGATGGAGAGGCGTTGGTGGTGATGGCGGTGAAGATCTCCTCCAATTCCCCGTCCCGGCGGAGTGCCGAACGGAGACTTCTGGCTCCCGCGAAGGAGTCTCGCGATGTGGCGGCGTTCTGGAGGGTTTCTGGCGACTTCGACTTCTCCCCGTGCGTTTTTAGGTCGAGACGAATAAGTAGTCCGAAGGGGGGCGTCGGAGGCCGGCCGAGGGGGGACCACATGGCCGCGCGGGCCCCCTGGGCCGCGCCGCCATGTGGTGTGGGGCCCTCGGGCCTCCACCTCCTTTGCCCTTCTGGCTCCGTCAATATTTTGGTGAAATAGGGCCTTCTGCAAGAATTCCGAGGATTTTCCCGAAAGTTGGATTTCTGCACAAAAACGAGACACCAGAGCAGTTCTGCTGAAAACAGCGTTAGTCCATGTTAGTTGTATCCAAAATACACAAATTAGAGGCAAAACAATAGCAAAAGTGTTCGGGAAAGTAGATACGTTTTGGACGTATCAACTCCCCCAAGCTTAGCTTATTGCTTGTCCTCAAGCAATTCAGTTAACAACTGAGCGATAAAAGAACTTTCACGAACACATTTGCTCATATGATGTATATATTCTCATGCTATGGCTAATACTTAAGCAGTTCATAATAAGATACATGCAAATAAGATCATCCAACAGCTATGTCAATCATGGAGAGGTACCAACAATTAATAATAAGCACCATGAATCATGTATATAAGCAGGATTGCAATGTTCATAAGAGAATATGATAAAGTGGTATCTCGCTTGCCTGTATTTGATCGGCAAAACATAAATGCCGAGGCACCTCTTGAGTTCATAGAAAGACTAGAAGTAGTGATTGTCAAAGGTAAAAGCATCAAAGTTATACCACAATCAATCATATTTTGAGACAAGCATATTATACTAAGAATGACAGTTGTGCTCTCAAGATAGTGCTCAAAGAAAGAATGAAGACACAACATAAAAGTAAAAGATTGACCCTTCGCAGAGGGAAGCAGGGATTAACATGCGCTAGAGCTTTTTATTTGTAAAGCAGGAGTAAAATTATTTTGAGAGGTGTTTGTTGTTGTCAACGAATGGTAATGGGTACACTAACTACCTCATCAACCGGACTCACAAGAGCGGCTCCCATTTATTTTTGGTTGGCACTCCTTCCAACCTTTCTTTCACAAACCATGGCTAACCGAATCCTTCGGGTGCCGTCCAACAATCACAAACCATGGAGGAGTGTCTATTTAAATTAATTAATTCGGGACTGGGAATCCCATTGCCAGCTCTTTTTGCAAAATTATTGGATAAGCGGATGTGCCACTAGTCCATATGAGAGTCCGTCAAAAGTAAATGACAAGGTTGAAAGCTAAACACCACATACTTCTTCATGAGCTATGAAACATTAACACAAATTGAGAAGCATTTTGAAAGTTTTAAAGGTAGCGCATGAGAATTTACTTGGAATGGTTTGAAATGCCATGCATAGGTATTTATGGTGGACACTTTTGGAACAACTTGGTTTTCAGGTGTTTGGAAGCACGAGCGGTGTTCCCGCTCAGTACAAGTGAAGGCTAGCAAAAGACTAGGGAGCGACAAATCAAGAGAGCAGTAACTGTCATAATCATGCTTGCGGCAAAATAAATTAACGGAAGCATAAAAGTGATACAAGAACTCTGAAGCAATATAAATCATCGAGGCTTAATTGACTTTTTGTTCAGTCATATGCATGCGTGAGCATGTGCCAAGTCGATATAAATGAATTATTCAGAGGAGGATACCACAATGCCATACTTACTTATGAATAAAACAATGCAAGCAAACATACATGACATGCTACTCATATTAATAAATTGGAACTAAACATGAGAGATCATGAACTACTAGACTTTCTCAAATAACATATACCTCACATGAACCAACTAAGCATGCTCATATGGATGAGTATATGTACAAAAATGAAAGCAAATAGAGTTCATACCAGCCTCTCACCACAATCAGATTGTCGTAGATCATCATTATTGCCTTTTCACTTGTGTAGCTTGGATAATATGAAATGAAAACCACGCTCCAGCCACCGAAGACCATTGAACTCATGATGAACTTTACAAACCAAAGAAGAACAGCAAATATTTTTGGTGTTTTCGAATTAGAAACAAGCACGAAAGAAAACAAGCAAACAAAGCAAAATCTTTTTGGGTTTTCTTATAGCAAACTAACGATAGCAAATAAAGCAAACTAAGAGCAAGGTACCAAATAAACAAATGGTGAAGAGAAACAACAGAAATATTTTTGGTCTTTTTGTGTTTTAGGAAAGAAACAAAGCGAAAACAAAAGAATGCAAACTAACAGAAACACAGAAAAGCAGGATGACAGAAATCTGCCAAATCCTGACAGCAGTACAGAAATCGAAAATAACAAAAATCTTCCATTGCTCAGACCAAAAAGTGTTCAACTAATGAAAGTTAGATAACAACCTGGGGAACATGCTCAAAAATTGGCAACTCAAAATAACGTTCTGGCTGTGCGTACGAATTTTTTTGGTAACAGCACAGAATCTGTTTTTGGACAGCACTTCCCCAAATATCATCTCCCTCTCATTAGAAAACCACTCTAGAGACTAAACAAGTATGTACAAGTATCCAGCAACCATAATATGCAAAGAATGAGTGATGCCGGTATACCTCCCCCAAGCTTAGGCTTTTGGCCTAAGTGGAGTTCATTCCCAACGAGGGTCGGAGTTCCACGCCGGTGGATCATACATGGAGTGGTAATAAGGCCCCTGTGCAGAAGAATATCGTGGAGGCTCCACATGACCATGATGTTGATATGAGGAGCTTGCTGCATCGGATGAAGAGTCGGGATGCTCCTCGGCCTCCTCCACATCTTCCCTTGCACGACGGCTTTCCCTTTCTATGTATGCGTTTAGCTCATTTTCTGTGATCGACCACCCGTCCCTGGCATCAAGGTTAAACAAAGCAGGTGCAGGCAAGCGTACTAATTTTTCAATTTTCTTAGTTATACTCCAACTTTTCTTATACAAAGTTATCCTATAATGCAGGTTGTTCAAACTAGATGCATCTGAAATAAACTCATGCCTGATCATGGAGAAAACATCAAGTTTCTCTATAGAAAGCGGAATATCTAAATGGTGAGGACCTACACCATGCATAGCTAATAAGCGAGAGGCGATAAGACCTCCACAAATTCCTCCTTTCTCACGGTTAGTAGCAAGTCTACAAGCTATTAAAGCACCCAAATTATAAGTCCTATCCTGTTGCAAAGCAGCAGCTAAGAAGGCCAAATCTTGGACAGATAACTTACCTCCAGTCTGAAAGTGCATGGAGCCCCCATGTGTGGTTTTGGTAATTAATGACAATCCCTATGGACTAATGTTTGCATTGAGTTATATTTGTAGGAGTTGTCCATAGGCAATTCTTGAACCATATGTTGGCTTCAAGGTTGCAATAAGAAGAATTTGATGAAGGATATCAAGTGTCAAGTATGTCTTGAAGATGAAGGTGAAGTGAGCCCTCAAGTTACTTCAAGACATCAACATGATGAAGAATGAAGAAATGAAGTGCAAGTTCAAGATGAGCCATCTCGAAGAGGTCCTTTGCTTGAGTCTTGCCATCCATATGGTGATCATGGATATGTGAAGATGCGCCGAAGAAGAAGCTCTCCCATGGTGGATTATGGGGGAGCAATCCACATGGTGGTCATGGTTATGTGAAGATGCGCCGAAGAAGAAGCTCTCCCATGGTGGATTATGGGGGAGCAATCCACAAGACTTCGTCAAGCAAACACAAGCAAGAAAGGCGTTCCATCTTTTTGAGGTCAAGATCGTCGTCATCGAGCTCAAGTGGAATGCGCAAGTATAAGGTTTGCTCTTGATAGGGTTTCTTTCTCACCGGTCTCATAGTGTAGTTGGAGACCGGTTTATAGTTTAGTTGCCGTACTATCAAGAGGGCTCTCGAGTGAGTAACTCGATCGTATCGTTCGGAGAGAGCTCAAACCTTTGCATCCTTGCATCATCTTTCTTGGTTGTTATTTGGACCTTATCCATGTGATGTTTTAGAGCTTGTGCTTATTCTCATGACAAGCTCTAGTTCATCGAAAACGGATTTCACATAGATCACTTGTTGCGTTTTCGAGTTTGGTTCATCATCTTTCTTGGTTTTATTTGGATCTTATCCATGTGATGTTTTAGAGCTTGTTCTTATTCTCATGACAAGCTCTAGTTCATTGAGAATGGTTTTTGCATGGGCAACTTGTTGCATTTTCAAGTTTGGAAGTTTTACCGGTATGTCTTTTTTAGATAGGTCAAACCTTTCATCATTTGTTTCTATCCTCCCTTGTTGTACTATGATGGTTTCCTGCATGATCTTGTAGAGCTTGTTCCTAGCTTCAAAACAAGCCCAAGATCATCAAAATCGGAGTCCGGATGCAAAAGTTATGCCCGTTTTAGTTTTGGTGATTCTGCAGTTTTCTGGGGGGCGGATAATCCGGCCCGAAGGACAAAACATGGACAATATCCGGCCAAATATCCGGCCCGAGCCAGGGGCGATTTCGGGGGGCGGATAATCCGGCCCGGGGGCGGATTTTCCGGCCTGGGAGGCCCCAAACGGTCATATTTCGTTGGGAGGGGGTATATAAGACCCCCTTCTTCCTCCTTGGGCTGGTTGGTTCACTTTCTCTCTCTCCCCTCCATTGTTGTACTTCAAAGCTTGCCCTAGTTCTTGATTCCTCCCATGATTCTTGCATATTCTTGAGGGAAAAGAGAGAGGAGATCTAGATCTACATTTCTACCAATCAAATCCATCTCTTTGTGAGTGGAACTCTCTAGATCTTGATCTTGGTGTTCTTTGTGAATTCCTTTGTTCTTCCTCTCTTATTCCCCCAATAGCTTTTGTAGCTTTGTTGGAATTTGAGAGAGAAGGACTTGAGCATCTTTGTGGTGTTCTTGCCATTGCATTTGGTGCATCGGTTTGAGTTCTCCACGGTGATTCGTGGAGGTGAAAGCAAGAAAGTTGTTACTCTTGGGTTCTTGGAACCCTAGACGGATTCTAGGCCTTTGTGGCGGTTTGTTGGGAGCCTCCGATTAAGTTGTGGATGTGTGCCCCAATCTTTGTGTAAGGCCCGGTTTCCGCCTCGAAGGAAATCCCTTAGTGGAACCGTGACCTAGGCCTTTGTGGCGAGGGTCACCGGAGATTTAGGTGAGGCGCCTTCGTGGCGTTCGGTGTGTGGTGTGAGTACCGCATCTTGGGGTGAGGCCTTTGTGGCGTTGGTGTGCATCGAGCAACCACATCTCAAGGTGAGCCTCTTGTGGCGTTCGGGAGCACTAAGCAACCGCACCTCTCCACCGGAGATTAGCACTCGCAAGAGTGTGAACTCCGGGATAAATCATCGTCTCCCGCGTGCCTCGGTTATCTCTATACCCGAGCTCTTTACTTATGCACTTTACCTTGTGATAGCCATCGTGCTTGAAGTTATATATATCTTGCTATCACATACTTGCTTGTATTGCTTAGCATAAGTTGTTGGTGCACATAGGTGAACCATTGCTTAGAATAAGTTGTTGGTGCACATAGGTGAACAATAGTATATAGGCTTTGGGCTTGACAAAGTAAACACTAGTTTTATTCCGCATTTGTTAAGCCCATCTCGTAAAAGTTTTAAATCGCCTATTCACCCCCCTCTAGGCGACATCCGTGTCCTTTCAATTGGTATCAGAGCAAGGTCTCTCATTCTTAGGCTTCACCGCCTTGAGAGTAAAGATGTCGGCTAGGGGATTAGCGCACAATAACTTGTTTATATTTGATGGCACAAATTATGATCTATGGAAAATTTATGTGCTTAATATTTTGCGGCGTATGTCCCCGGACATGGAGCGATTTCTTGACATGGGTTTTTCTTCTCCTAAGGATCCTCAAAATTTATCTCTTGAGGAGGAGAAAAACTCTTGTCTCGATGCTCTTGCTTCTCATGTGTTTTCCATTGTTGTGAGCAATGTAGTTACTTCTTCAATCATGCCTTTTGGGAGCGCTCATGAATTATGGACAAAGCTTCAAGATAAATATGATGTGTCCAATATTATTGAGGATGATTGTATTGCTTCCACTTCCGGTCGTGATGAGTTCTCATCTTCATCCACTTCACCAAAGTGTGGTAAGACACAAGGTAATGATATGGTGAGTGGTGATGAAAATTGCAATGTTGATATTGAGCTTACTATTGATGATTCTTCATCTCTATCTCATTGCAATGCTTCATCTTTGGACTTAAACACATCTAGCACTAGAAATGATTTACATGCTTGTGTTGATAGTCCTTGCATATCATGTGTAAGTTGCTTGAATAAATCTAATGATGATATGCTTGCATTGTCTTGTGGCCATGATAAAAATGCTTCTATTTCCTCTAGTTGTTGTGTGTCTAACAATGTAGAGGAAACCAAAGATTCTATTGGTCAAGACAAGATCTTGAAAGGAGCCTCAAGTAACTCCTCATCTTTATCTCACGGTCCTCATATATGCCTTATGGCCAAGGGTTCCACGGTACCTCCTACCATGGAACCTAATATGTCTCGTGGTGATAAGGATGAGGATGAATATGAAGAAGAGGATTGGGTTGTCTCTCTACGCGATAAGGGTAAGAGCGTATTCAAGGTTATTTGCAAAGATAAAATTGCTAGCACTCACTTCTTTGAAATCTTGACTACCGCTATTGAGAGCCAAAAACTTATTTGGATGCATGAGAACACCATTGATAAAAAGGGTGCTCTTGAACGAGAGTATGCCGATGATGTAGCATCATTAAAGAATGAACTTGAAGAAGAACAAACCATCAAGGAAGCTCTTGAGGAGACCTTTGCTCTAGAATTGTCTAGAGAAAAGGAAAACCATGATAGAGCTCTTGAGATGGCAAATGAACTAAAGCTAAAAAATGATAAGCTTGTGTTTGTTAATGCTAAACTCCTTGAGGATTTTGAGCAACTCAAAAAGGGCTCAAGGGTCATTGAGAGTGCGCTCACCAAACTCACCGAGTCGCATGAGCAACTTAAAGCTTCTTATCTAAAAGAGCATGCCAACTTGCCTTCTCCTATTGCTATTGATAATGATGCTTGTGCTACTAACTCTACTTCTTGTGAAGCATCTATCTTGAAGGAGAATGTTGAGCTAAGGGCTCAACTTGAATTGCTAACTTGCAATTATGGGAAATTGGAAGAAAATCATGGAAAGCTTTCTCGCTCCCATGAGGATCTTCTAGCCTCTCATGATAGGCTAAAGTTAGCTCATGAGGCTATCATATCTAAGGCAACACCTTGTGAGCCTCATGTGGATACTAGCACTACTACTCAAAATGCTATATTGCCATGTGCTAGTCCTAGTAATTCATCCACTCATAATATTGCTAAATCTTGTGATGAATTATCTTCCTTGCCTTGTTGCTCTAACAATGAAGATTCTACTTCCTCTAGTACTTGTGTTGTTACTAACCATGTAGAGGAAATCAAAGAGCTCAAGGCCCAAGTCACTTCTTTGAAGAATGACTTGGTAAAGGGTCATGAAGGGAAATGCAAACTTGACACGATGTTGAGTATGCAACAATCCCCCAATGACAAGAGTGGACTTGGATTCAAATCCAACAACAAGAACAAGTCCAAGAACAACAACAAGAAGAAGGGCCAAGTACAAGTCAAAGACCCGGCCAAGATTGTTTGCTTCAAGTGCAATATTGAAGGGCACCATGTTAGATCTTGCCCTTTGAAGAAGAAGCAAAAAGGGAAGCGGCCTCAAGCTCAAACTCATATTCAACCTCAAGTTGAAGAAATACCACTTCCCAAGAAGAAACAAGCCAATGCTCCCATTGTGGAGAAACCTAGTGAGAAGAAGGAGAAGAAAAGAACTTGCTACATATGCCGTGAGAAGGGCCACATCTCCTCCTTGTGCACTATTGGTACCTCATCCAACTCTATCACCATTGATGATGTTTATTCTCTTCGTAAGGATGAGGGTGGCAATGTGTTTGCCAAATATGTTGGTGCTCAAAGTGGTGTCAAGAAAAGAACCATTTGGGTTGCCAAGCCTATTGTGACTAACCTCTTAGGACCCAACTTAGTTGGGGACCAACAATCCAAAATTTGATCAATAGGTGCTTGTTGGAGGGCATTGGAGACTTGGCTACATCATGAAGAATTAAGGGATCTTCATCATTTATATTATCTCAAGCCAAGTCTTTTGGTTATCTTACTTCTATCATATACCCAATGTTCCTCCTTGCGGTAACATGTGCTCAACTCATTTATATTGAAAGTTACTCGCCCCTTTGCATGTGTTAGTTTTGTTCCTAACATGTGTTTGTATATGTTGTGCATCCTACTTGTTTTTCTTGAGAAATCAAGTCTATGAATGTTAGGTTGCACACCATGTATTTGTGCTTGTGTTGGAGCCTCTTTGCATCTTGTTGTATCTTATATGGCTCTTATGAGCGATTAATGGACAATCCCATTTTGGGGGAGTGATATTCCTTTGGGAATTTCATGATCCTAAACAATGTGTGTACATGAGGAATATCACTTAGAATTGATATTGCGAGATTATCTAGTCGCTATGTGGTATGTCATCTTCATGAGAAATTCAAATTCTAATGTCCATTAATATCTCTACTTGGATCTTATTTGCCTCTTGTGAAAATAAATTCCTTATCACATTATGGGGGAGTAATAAGCTTTGTGCATATTACAAGCCTAGAAAATGTGAACATTTGAGGTTGTGTCACATAGAATTGATACCGTAAATTATCTCTCTCCTATGTGGCATGTTTGCTCAAACAAGCTCCAATTTGCTTAAATGGCTTCATTGCTAATATCTTTGTGGATCTTATTTGTGAAAGTTTTTCTTGGCATGGTTTTTCACAACGTGTCCCTCAATACATTTTTGGAAAACCATGTGCTTCAAGTCATACTATTAATTGCTTTGCATGTTGGTATGAATACTATTAATTGCTTTGCATGTTGGTATGAATACTATTAATTGCCTTGCATGTTGGTATGACTAAATGAAGCTATCAAGAAACTATCTTTGCATGATGGTTAACTCTTATCTTTTACCATATGCTTTGTTCGTTGTAAATATGATCTTATGTATACTTACAAACTACCACCGGGAAATATTTCCTAATACCTCTTGTCCTAGGACAATTGGTAATCAATTATGAGGTAGATATTTATTGATCATATCTACATTGGCTCTTGTATTTATATTGCCTTATTCATTGCCATGAATTTGTTGTGCTTTGACTCCCATGTGTCTTCCTTGCATCTTATGGATCTAAGTTGTCTATTCAAACTTTCTTAGCATTGTTAGAAGATATAGGTAGCGTGATGATCCTAGTTTTGTGCATTTTGTATTCATATAAAAAATCCTAGATAATGCACCAAACTTGGGGGAGCTCTTCTATATTATTAGAATGCTTAACATCTCTTGATCTTTATCAAAAATTTGGTTTTGGGAGACATAAATTTTTCTTTTTGGTACTTTGTGCCATCATAAAAAGTTTCGAGGGTTTGGTTTATTTGTTGGAACCTTGCTCTCTTGGGAGTTGGTTATCTCATTCCTTTGTGTTTAGGTTTAATTAGCTTCTTATAATGAGATAAGTCTTTGGAGTCAATCTTGTGTTGATTTGATTCTTTGATATAATTTGGACAACCATTGTCTCTTGGTTTATTTGGTGTTTTGTCCAAATTGTATCTTCCTTTGGTTCTTGAAAGTATTGTGCATGCATATTTAATATATGTATATCTTATGGCATGTGTCACTTTCTTTGATCCAATATATAGGGTAAACTCCATCAAATCCTAATTTGGCTAAGATGTGCATGAAATTCAATTTCATATCTATATGCACATAGAATTGTGGAGTTTGTCCTATATGTTGTAGTGTGTCTAACTACTTCGGACCCAATTAGTTTGGGGACCATTTTGTACTTACCTTTGTGTTAGGTACAATGGATATGCATTGAATGCTTGTCTCACTCTTGGAAAGAAGTGGTGACTCAATGGTAACTTGAGGCAAGCTAGGATGATCAACGAACACATATCTACTACATCCACACCAATGCTATCTTGGTAACAAGTATCTTCTCATGCATACTTTTCTTGTATCCAACCTTATGGTTGCATCTTGGCATGAATCTCTTGATTTGCAAATGTTGTGCTTCTTGCAAAAGTCTTAATGAAACCTCTTTATTGTGAATGTGAGTAATTTGAGATGAGTGCATTTGTTGGGAAGTATTTTAAATCATGCTCATGATTCATCCATCCCAACTATGCCTATCTAGCAATTTTGTTGCATATCAATTCCTCAAGGCTCTCACATGTGCAATATAGATGAAAGTGCAAATTTAGTTACTTCTTTTGGTATCCCCGTTTGTGATACTTGTTGCCTTTCTCAAATGCATCCCAACTATCTTCTATCCCTTGTTGATATTTGTGATGTATTTTATTTGTTTGTGGTTGAAGTTCATGAATGTACAATAAGATAAAATTGAGCCTTTGGCCATGCTATTAAGCAAAAATTCTTATTGGTATATTGCATGACTTCGTCTTGGATATCATACTATTTTTCTTGCGTATCTATTTTATGTGTGCATGTTTCTTTGTGGATAAATATCTTTGTGATATTGCCCACTTAGAGAAACTTATACACATAAGAGATGATACATCTCCTTTTGATATCTTATTTATTTATTGCGTGTTGATTGGTCATGCTAAGCAATATAATTCATTGAAGACTATGATGATGCTTTTTGCTCATCCTTGTAATAGTCTTATAATATGCTTTATCATGCCTTTCACATATCCTCTTGGTTGAGCCTTTTTATTATGGTGCCTCTTACTTGTTGCTCAACTATTTGTTTGTTGCAAGTGTTTAGCTTACTTTTCTATCTATGATCTATTACAAATGTTTGTGTTTTAAATGAGGGAGTGAGGATTCCATGTTATGCATATTGTATTCAAATGCAACATTTTATTTTATGCATGTACCTTGGGGAGCTTCCTCATTTGATTTAGAACACTATCTTGTGGTGATCATTAGAGTTTGATTCACTTGGTATCTTTTGTTTTTGAATGATATTATGGGAGTGATGATTCCATGTTTGTGCACTTTATACTCCAATGCAAATTGTCTAGTTTTGTGCACAAACCTTGGGGAGCTTCCTCATATTATTTAGAGCAATCTTCTTGATCTTATCATAATATCTTTCTTTCTTTTGGTATCTTCCTTGTGGTTCATTTGGTTGCTTGCTTCATTTGTTGAAGCTTCTTGACTTTGTTATCTTTTTGCAATCTTTGATCCTATCTATAGTGTGATTCCTTCCGAATATTCGTCATTGGATATGTGCATTTGATTCCACTCAAATTATGAGAAATGCACACGCTATGGAGGAACTCTCACTATATTGGCCTTCTAAATTTTTCACCCATTTCGGCAATTGGTGCCAATGGGGGAGAAGTTTGGAGGGTTTAAGGGAATTTGGTTATGTCTTTGCTTTGTGCTTAAGCATGTGCCTTTATTGCATTGCATCTTGTTGCTTTGCATAGTTGAATATTTAGAGGAAACTCCACTAGGCTTTGAATGCCAATATATGCAATGAAAGTCAAGATCATTCACACATGCATATATTATGGGGGAGTTTGCTCTATATATTCAACTTATTTGTTACTTAAATTCCTTATATAAACCCTCTCAAAGAGATTGTCATCAATTACCAAAATGGGGGAGATTGAAAGTGCATGGAGCCCCCATGTGTGGTTTTGGTAATTAATGACAATCCCTATGGACTAATGTTTGCATTGAGTTATATTTGTAGGAGTTGTCCATAGGCAATTCTTGAACCATATGTTGGCTTCAAGGTTGCAATAAGAAGAATTTGATGAAGGATATCAAGTGTCAAGTATGTCTTGAAGATGAAGGTGAAGTGAGCCCTCAAGTTACTTCAAGACATCAACATGATGAAGAATGAAGAAATGAAGTGCAAGTTCAAGATGAGCCATCTCGAAGAGGTCCTTTGCTTGAGTCTTGCCATCCATATGGTGATCATGGATATGTGAAGATGCGCCGAAGAAGAAGCTCTCCCATGGTGGATTATGGGGGAGCAATCCACATGGTGGTCATGGTTATGTGAAGATGCGCCGAAGAAGAAGCTCTCCCATGGTGGATTATGGGGGAGCAATCCACAAGACTTCGTCAAGCAAACACAAGCAAGAAAGGCGTTCCATCTTTTTGAGGTCAAGATCGTCGTCATCGAGCTCAAGTGGAATGCGCAAGTATAAGGTTTGCTCTTGATAGGGTTTCTTTCTCACCGGTCTCATAGTGTAGTTGGAGACCGGTTTATAGTTTAGTTGCCGTACTATCAAGAGGGCTCTCGAGTGAGTAACTCGATCGTATCGTTCGGAGAGAGCTCAAACCTTTGCATCCTTGCATCATCTTTCTTGGTTGTTATTTGGACCTTATCCATGTGATGTTTTAGAGCTTGTGCTTATTCTCATGACAAGCTCTAGTTCATCAAAAACGGATTTCACATAGATCACTTGTTGCGTTTTCGAGTTTGGTTCATCATCTTTCTTGGTTTTATTTGGATCTTATCCATGTGATGTTTTAGAGCTTGTTCTTATTCTCATGACAAGCTCTAGTTCATTGAGAATGGTTTTTGCATGGGCAACTTGTTGCATTTTCAAGTTTGGAAGTTTTACCGGTATGTCTTTTTTAGATAGGTCAAACCTTTCATCATTTGTTTCTATCCTCCCTTGTTGTACTATGATGGTTTCCTGCATGATCTTGTAGAGCTTGTTCCTAGCTTCAAAACAAGCCCAAGATCATCAAAATCGGAGTCCGGATGCAAAAGTTATGCCCGTTTTAGTTTTGGTGATTCTGCAGTTTTCTGGGGGGCGGATAATCCGGCCCGAAGGACAAAACATGGACAATATCCGGCCAAATATCCGGCCCGAGCCAGGGGCGATTTCGGGGGGCGGATAATCCGGCCCGGGGGCGGATTTTCCGGCCTGGGAGGCCCCAAACGGTCATATTTCGTTGGGAGGGGGTATATAAGACCCCCTTCTTCCTCCTTGGGCTGGTTGGTTCACTTTCTCTCTCTCCCCTCCATTGTTGTACTTCAAAGCTTGCCCTAGTTCTTGATTCCTCCCATGATTCTTGCATATTCTTGAGGGAAAAGAGAGAGGAGATCTAGATCTACATTTCTACCAATCAAATCCATCTCTTTGTGAGTGGAACTCTCTAGATCTTGATCTTGGTGTTCTTTGTGAATTCCTTTGTTCTTCCTCTCTTATTCCCCCAATAGCTTTTGTAGCTTTGTTGGAATTTGAGAGAGAAGGACTTGAGCATCTTTGTGGTGTTCTTGCCATTGCATTTGGTGCATCGGTTTGAGTTCTCCACGGTGATTCGTGGAGGTGAAAGCAAGAAAGTTGTTACTCTTGGGTTCTTGGAACCCTAGACGGATTCTAGGCCTTTGTGGCGGTTTGTTGGGAGCCTCCGATTAAGTTGTGGATGTGTGCCCCAATCTTTGTGTAAGGCCCGGTTTCCGCCTCGAAGGAAATCCCTTAGTGGAACCGTGACCTAGGCCTTTGTGGCGAGGGTCACCGGAGATTTAGGTGAGGCGCCTTCGTGGCGTTCGGTGTGTGGTGTGAGTACCGCATCTTGGGGTGAGGCCTTTGTGGCGTTGGTGTGCATCGAGCAACCACACCTCAAGGTGAGCCTCTTGTGGCGTTCGGGAGCACTAAGCAACCGCACCTCTCCACCGGAGATTAGCACTCGCAAGAGTGTGAACTCCGGGATAAATCATCGTCTCCCGCGTGCCTCGGTTATCTCTATACCCGAGCTCTTTACTTATGCACTTTACCTTGTGATAGCCATCGTGCTTGAAGTTATATATATCTTGCTATCACATACTTGCTTGTATTGCTTAGCATAAGTTGTTGGTGCACATAGGTGAACCATTGCTTAGAATAAGTTGTTGGTGCACATAGGTGAACAATAGTATATAGGCTTTGGGCTTGACAAAGTAAACACTAGTTTTATTCCGCATTTGTTAAGCCCATCTCGTAAAAGTTTTAAATCGCCTATTCACCCCCCCCCTCTAGGCGACATCCGTGTCCTTTCACAGTCCTCCTCGCAAGAACGCACTTTGTAATAAAATAGGCAAAGTAGCGGATGGCTGGATGTTGAATGCTACTAATCTTACCACCATCATTGGAGAAGCTCCTCCCATTACAAATCCTTGTATAAAGATCTGAGAGCTCCCGCGGTGTTCCCCTGATCTTCTCGCAGGATCCCCACTGCGGCACTCTAATCGCTGTGCAAAAATCACTGAAAGGCAAGTCAATAGTTTTGTTATAAATTTTATACCGGACCATGGGGTCAGTTCGAGACCGGTGAAATTCGAAATCCTGCACAACCGACACCGTTAGTTTAGCATATTGGTGAGGTTCACCAACAGCAAAATTTCCCAATCCTGCATTGGAAATTAGTGTTTGCACATCTTGCAGGATTCCTGCATTCCGCATAAAGTCCGTGCATGGGTAATAAGAGGGGTATACTCCCTCTTCACGATGGACTCTCATAACTTGCTGTACCTCCAACTCTTCTTGGTTAAGTTGGTGCACACTCCCTTCCATTTTCTGAAATTTTTCAACAATCATTATAAAATTTGATTTCAAGGTGTGTAATTGAAGGGAACTACTATAGGAACTTGCTAGAGTACTAAACATGCATCAAAACTAATTTCTTCCACTTAGAACAAGCATGCAAGCTCACTAAACATGTTATCTACAGCAGCAAAATATTCAAGATATACTCAACCAAATGAAATTCTAATTGGACAATCAAAGGAGTCACATACCAAGGAGTAAATGTGCCAAATTTCAGACAGAAATCTGGGCTGAGCAAGGAGATCGAAAAATCGCGAGTTCTTGAGCAGAAACGCGAGTGAGAGAAACTTGGTACGAGCTTTTTCGGGAGAGAGAAGGTGCTGGGAGAAAGAGATGATGAAGTGGGGCAAGGGGTGGCCCACACCACATGGTGGCGCGGCCCCCTTGCTGGCCGCGCCGCCTATGGTGTGGCACCCCCTGGTGCCCCACAGGTCATCCTCTGGTGCTCCCAGGTGCCTCGTCGAAAAATAGGACCAACGGTGTAATTTTTGTAATTTTTAGAGAACTTTGAAAAATGCACATTTCTGGGTATTAAATTAATTATTACTGCGCAGGAAAATGATTTCTAAAATCTTAAATGACTAAAGCATATTGCAAAACAAAAGTGCTACAGCAAGTAAAATAGGTGGAAGGAGAAAGAAAGAAAGAAGTGTTGTTTAGCTCTTTTATGCAATAAAATATACTTGTTAACAAGGTTGATCAAGTCTTGCTACCAAATAAATTTTATATGACATAAGAAGAAATAAACCTCAAATCAATCATGTTACCTTATATTGAATTGATATGGATCCAATCACAAGAGTTTGATATTCTTCTTTAGGCTCATATATAGGACAATCAATGGATCCCACTTTGATAGTTTTCACATTAAAAATTGTATTGACTCCACATACTTTATCAATCCTCTTGGGAAAATAAACAGTGTGTTCCTTATCATCAACATTGAAAGTAACCATGCCTTTATTGCAATCAATAACAGCCCCTGCAGTATTAAGAAAGGGTCTTCCAAGAATAATGGACATATTATCATCTTCAGGCATTTCCAACACAACGAAATCAGTTAATATCAAGCAATGTTGAGTAACTTGAACAGGAACATTTTCACATAAACCAACAGGAATAGCAGTAGATTTATCAGCCATTTGCAAAGATATATCAGTTGGTATCAATTTATCTAAATCAAGTCTCTTATAAAGAGAAAAAGGCATTACACTAACACCTGCTCCCAAATCACATAGAGCAGTTCTAACATAATTATTCTTGATGGAACAAGGAATAGTCGGTATACCTGGGTCGCCCAACTTCTTTGGAATCTTACCATTGAAGGAGTAATTAGCGAGCATAGTTGAAATTTCCTCATTGGGGACTTTCCTTTTGTTAGTAACAATATCTTTCATATACTTTGAATAAGGAGGCAATTTAATAGCATCAGTCAAAGGAATTTGCAAAAATAAAGGTTTCATCCAATCACAAAATTTATTATAATGTTCCTCCTCCTTTGATTTTAGTTTCTTAGCAGGAAAAGGCATTTGCTTTTGAACCCAAGGTTCTCTTTCATTACCATGTTTCTCAGTAATAAAGTCTTCTTTAGTGTACTTTTTATTTTTAGCATGCTTTTCAGGTTCTTTTTCAACTTCTTCTTTATCAGGAGTATCATTCTTATCATTATCTTCCTCATGTTCATTACCACTTTCAGTTTCAGCATCAGAAATAGAAATACTATTAGGATCATTAACAGGTTCAGAGGATTCTACAACATTCTTATGTTTCTTTTTCTTTTTCTTAGATGGAGCACTAGTTTTAATTAATTGAGAATCTTGTTCAACTCTTTTGGGATGCCCTTCAGGATATAGAGGATCCTGGGTAGAAACACCACCTCTAGTTGTTACTTCATAAGCATGTTTTTCTTTAGAATTATTTCCCAACAAGTCATTTTGCACTTTAGTAAGTTGATCAATTTGAGTTTGAACCATTTGAAAATGTTTAACAAGTATTTTAACATCATTGGAGGTTCTCTCCACAATACCATGCAATTCACTAATAGCTCGAGAATTTTCCATTAAATGATTCTCTACTCTCATATTAAAGTTTTCTTGCTTAACAATATAATTATCAAATTCATCTAAGCATTGAGCAGGAGATTTTGAATACGGAATATCTTCTCTAGTAAAGTGTTGAAGCGAGTGTACCTCAATCATGGATGAAGGGGGAATTGTCTCACATATATCTTCTATAGGAGGTAAATTCTTCACATCTTCAGGTTTAATACCCTTCTCTTTAAGAGACTTCTTGGCTTCCCTCATATCTTCATCATTCAATTTAATCATACCCCTCTTCTTCACTATCGGTGTCGGGGTTGGTTCAGGTGTAGACCAATCATCATGATTCCGGCCTATTTTAGCCAATAATTCTTCAGCGTCGTCTGGAGTTCTTTTCCTGAAAACACAACCAGCACAACTATCCAGGTATGCCCTAGACTCAATAGTTAGTCCACTATAAAATATATCAAGTAAATCATGCTTTTCTAAATCATGGTCAGGCTGAGCTCTAATAAGAGAACAAAATCTAGCCCAAGCCTCAGGCAATTTCTCTCCATCTTCCTGGTCAAAATTATAAATTCTCTGCAAAGCAGCATGTTGAGCACTAGCAGGAAAGTATTTGCGGAAGAAAACATCAAGCAATTCTTTTGGACTTTTAATAGAACCAGGAGGCAAATTATTATACCAAGTTTTAGCATCATCCTTTAATGAGAAAGGAAAAATTTTAGCGACAAAATAAGTACGCATCTTAATATCATCGGAAAACAAGCCACTAAGAGTAGATAACTCAGTCAAGTGTTCAACAGCACTTTCTTTTTCAGTACCACAAAAGGGTGTTTTCTCAACAATAGCTATATGAGATAGATCAAGAGAAAAATCATAATCTTTATCCCTAATGTTTATAGGAGATGTGGCAAATTTAGGATCAGGAGATAGTTTATATCTAACAGCATGTTCTGCAAGCAACTTTTTAATTTTTCTTGCATCAGTAGTAGCATTGCATTTTTCAATAAAATCATCATCAAGCTCTACATAATCTTCATCAAGATCATCACTAGAATATTCAAGTTCAGGTGATTTAACAGGTGTAGTAGCATTAGGAGTTTCAGTATTTTCAATTTGTCTAGACTTAGCAATTGTAGCATCTAGAAAAGATCCCAATGAACCACTATCATCAAGCACAGCAGAAACATTATCAATATTATGAGAATTTTCAGATTCAGCAGAAGTACCAGCACGTGAAGCATGTGGCGGTGAAACAAGTTTATCAATCACAGAGGGTGAATCAAGAGCAGCAGAGGTACTCAGAGTTGTACCTTTTCTTGTAGTGGATGGTAATATGGCGATCTTAGTATCGCGAGGTTTACCCATAATGGAGAATTTGCAGCGAACAATATCAATCCAAGTGAACTTCCAAATAAAGCTATGCTCCCCGGCAACGGCGCCAGAAAATAGTCTTGATGACCCACAAGTATAGGGATCGCAACAGTCTTCGAGGGAAGTATTACCCAATTTATTGATTCGACACAAGGGAGACAAAGAATACTTGTAAGCCTTAACAGCGGAGTTGTCAATTCAGCTGCACCTGGAAACAGACTTGCTCGCAAGAGTTTATAAGAGTAACAGTTTTATGGCAGTGGAAATAGTGAAATAGCAGCAGCGGTGAAATAAAGACAGCAGTAGTGATTATAGTAAACAGCAGATTAAAATCTGTAGGCATGGACGGATTTAACGGGCGTTGCATGGATGAGAAACTCATGTAACAATCAAAGCATGGGCATTTGCAGATAATAATAAAACGGTATCCAAGTACTAATCAATCAATAGGCATGTGTTCCATATTTAGTCGTACGTGCTCGCAATGAGAAACTTGCACAACATCTTCTGTCCTACCAGCCGGTGGCAGCCGGGCCTCTAGGGAAACTACTGGATATTAAGGTACTCCTTTTAATAGAGTACCGGAGCAAAGCATTAACACTCCGTGAACACATGTGATCCTCACATCACTACCATCCCCTCCGGTTGTCCCGATTTCTGTCCCAACACATGTGTATACAACTTGCAGGTAAGATCATAAACAACGAATATCTTCATGAATCAATAACATGTTCAGATCTGAGATCATGGCACTCGGGCCCTAGTGACAAGCATTAAGCATAACAAGTTGCAACAATATCATAAAAGTGACATCTACGGATACTAGGCACTATGCCCTAACAATCTTATGACTATTACATGACCAATCTCATCCAATCCCTACCATCCCCTTCAGCCTACAGCGGGGAATTACTCACACATGGATGGGGGAAACATGGCTGGTTGATGGAGAGGCGTTGGTGGTGATGGCGGTGAAGATCTCCTCCAATTCCCCGTCCCGGCGGAGTGCCAGAACGGAGACTTCTGGCTCCCGCGACGGAGTTTCGCGATGTGGCGGCGTTCTGGAGGGTTTCTGGCGACTTCGACTTCTCTCCGTGCGTTTTCAGGTCGAAACCAATAAGTAGTCCGAAGGGGGGCGTCGGAGGCCGGCCGAGGGGGCCACACCACATGGCCGCGCGGGCCCCCCTGGGCCGCGCCGCCATGTGGTGTGGGGCCCTCGGGCCTCCACCTCCTTTGCCCTTCTGGCTCCGTCAATATTTTGGTGAAATAGGGCCTTCTGCAAGAATTCCGAGGATTTTCCCGAAAGTTGGATTTCTGCACAAAAACGAGACACCAGAGCAGTTCTGCTGAAAACAACGTTAGTCCGTGTTAGTTGTATCCAAAATACACAAATTAGAGGCAAAACAATAGCAAAAGTGTTCGGGAAAGTAGATACGTTTTGGACGTATCACGGATCGTGCCCGCCGACCGTTGATCGTATGATCTAACGGGCAGGATAACCCCTATCTCTCTCTCTGGTCGGGGCCACCACCCTCTCTCTCTCTCTCTCTCTCTCTCTCTCTCTCTCTCTCTCTCTCTCTATGCTCTTCTCTTAGACCGCTAAAGTTTGGTTTTCTGCATTATTTTTCACGCGCTAAATTATAAACTCTTTTAGGCATTATTTTTCACGCAAAAAATGATAAACCATCACCGATTTGTTGTAGCCATTACTTTTCACGCAAAAAATGATAAACCATCATCGATTTGTTGTAGCCATTACTTTTCACACAAAAAATGATAAACCATCACCCATTTCTTGTAGCCATTATTTTCACGCAAAAAATGATAAACCATCACCGATTTGTTGTAGCCATTACTTTTCACGCAAAAAATGATAAACCATCACCGATTTGTTGTAGCCATTACTTTTCACGCAAAAAATGATAAACCATCACCCATTTCTTGTAGCCATTACTTTTCACGCAAAAAATGATAAACCATCACCGATTTCTTGTAGCCAGTCTTATTTAATTGACTCAAATTTAGTATAAAGTTGTACTGAATCCAATTAAAAGAGACCGGAGGGAGTACTTTTCACGCTAAAAATGATAAACAATCACCCATTTCTTGTAACCATTACTTTTCATTACTTTTCACGGTAAAATGATAAACATAAGTTCCATTTCCATCAAGATAGTCCGCATTTTTGTTAAACCCCCACAACGGTCATCTCCTCCTTAATTTATTGTGTAAACCCCCACAACGGTCATCTCCTCCTTAATTTATTGTGTAAACCCCTACAACGGTCATCTCTCCCTTATAAACCACAACGGCCATCCCTTGTGTCAATAGGTTCTGCCTCTCTCTTCTTCGTTCACATACACTTGATCCATTGCCATGGCTTCCACGTCTCGGACGCGGACCGGAAGGGGAAGGGGAAGGGGGGGGTGATGGATCATCATCATTGCCACCACCACCGTCAACACTGCCATTGATCATAGAGGAGTTCTTCATCGTCGTCTATGAAGACCCTTTGGTCAAGAAGGTACGTACGCGTTCCCACATATATGATGCATGTGATTAATTATGGGCATGTTCTAAAAAACCTTTAATTTCAAACGATCGGCGCTCGATCTCTTTGCAGGCTCTCCCAAAAAAGTTTGCGGACTATCTTGACGGCCAGGAGCCAGCTAAGGTGTATCTGCGAGCAGCTGACTGCGGTCCTCGTCTCTGGACCGTGGAGGTCCTATTTGACGGACAAGGCCGGATGTACCTCGACAAGGGCTGGGAGAATTTCGCCATCGCGCACGGTGTGGATTTCGGCTGCTTCGTACACTTCAAATATGAAGGCGATGATGTGCTCACAGTGAAGGTGTTCGACGGAACAATGTGCAGGAAGTACTACTACTCAGACGACGAAGATACTGACGATGAAAGCGACGACGACGTGAAGCCATGCATCCATCCCCTTTAGATAAGGGGATTATGACCAAGAATATATATGTAGCTTCATATGCATCGATTTAGAGATCTAGCTATTTTCTATATATTATGCATGTAAAAAATAATATCGCATTTCCACTATTATTCGAGCACCACATCCTCCAAACGATGCCGATGCCGATGCCGATATCGGCATGGTCAGAACGGCTATGCTCGCCGGGATGCTTGATACGTCTCCAACGTATCTATAATTTCTTATGTTCCATGCTAGTTTTATGACAATACCAACATGTTTTAGTCATACTTTATAATGTTTTTATGCATTTTCCGAGACTAACCTATTAACAAGATGCCGCAGTGCCAGTTCCTGTTTTCTGCTGTTTTTGATTTCAGAAAAGTTAGTTTACGAATATTCTCGGAATTGGACGGAACAAAAGCCCACGGTCCTGTTTTCCACGGAGCCTTCGAACACCGAAGAGGAGACGAAGAGGGACGCGAGGCGGCCACACCATAGGGCAGTGCGGCCCCACCTGCACGCACCGGCCTATGGGGTGGGCCCCTGCCCCGACGCTGCCCCTTCGCCTATTTATTCCTTCCATCGCGAAAACCCTAGTACCCGAGCCGCGATACGAGAAAAGTTCCGAGACGCGCCGCCGTCAACCCTATCTCGGGGGTTCAGAAGATCGCCTCCGGCACCTGCCGAGAGGGGAATCATCACCGGAGGGCTCTACATCACCATGCCCGCCTCCGGACTGATGCGTGAGTAGTTCATCCTTGGACTACGGGTCCATAGCAGTAGGTTGTCTTCTCCTCTTGTGCTATCATGTTTAGATCTTGTGAGCTGCCTATCATGATCAGGATCATCTATTTGTAATGCTACATGTTGTGTTTGTTGGGATCCGATGAATATGGAATACTATGTCAAGTTGATTATTGATCTATCATATATGTTAATTATGTTCTTGCATGCTCTCCGTTGCTAGTAGAGGCTCTGGCCAAGTTGATACTTGTGACTCCAAGAGGGAGTATTTATGCTAGATAGTGGGTTCATGTCTCCATTGAATCTGGGGGAGTGACAGCAACCCCTAAGGTTGTGGATGTGCTGTTGCCACTAGGGATAAAACATCAATGCTTTGTCTAAGGATATTTGTATTGTTTACATTACGCACAGTACTTAATGCAATTGTCTGTTGTTTGCAACTTAATACTGGAAGGGGTGCGGATGCTAACCTGAAGGTGAACTTTTTAGGCATAGATGCATGCTGGATGGCGGTCTATGTTCTTTGTCGTAATGCCCTAAGTAAATCTCATAGTAGTCATCATGATATGTATATGCATCTCTATTTGTCAATTGCCCAACTGTAATTTGTTCACCCAACATGCTATTTATCTTATTGGAGAGACACCACTAGTGAACTGTGGACCCCGGTCCATTCTTTTACATCTGAAATACAATCTACTGCAATCATTGTTCTCTCTGTTGTTTTCTGCAAGCAAACATAATTCTCCACACCATACGTTTAATCATTTGTTTTCAGCAAGCCGGTGAGATTGACAACCTCACTGTTAGTTGGGGCAAAGTGGTTTGATTGTGTTGTGCAGGTTCCACGTTGGCCCCGGAATCCACTGGTGTTGCCGCACTACACTCCTTCACCAACAACCTTCATGTGGCCTTCATCTCCTACTGGTTCGATAAACCTTGGTTTCTTACTGAGGGAAAACTCGCTGCTATACTCATCATACCTTCCTCTTGGGGTTCCCAACGGACGTGTGCTTTACCGTCACAAGGAGCTGCCTCCCACGCCAGCACTAGGTCACCGTCGAGATGCATCATGTTTACCATAAGATTCACTTTAGATTAAGCTGCGAAAATAGTCACCTGCCATTGGCTGAGGCGGCCCCACAGAGCGGCTCTATATGATATTCTCTAAATAAATAGACGACCCCAGCGGTCATTGGCTGCGGAGGCCCCACAGAGCGGCAATATATGATTTTCTCTAAATAAATAGACGACCCCACTGGTCATTGGCTGCGGCAGCCCCACAGAGCGGCAATATATGTCTTTTCCTGAAAAATAGACGACCCCACTGGTCATTGGCTGCGGCAGCCCTATCGAGCGGCCCCATTTTTCATTGGCAGCACCACATATACAATCAGGAAATAAAAGAGCCCACGCGTCAGCGATAGATGGATGGCTACCCTTCAGCACGAGACGGTCAGAGAGGAACTGCCCTCTGTGCAGCCCCACCCATCAGATTAACGGTAACGGTAAGGCCTCTGACCTGACGACAACCCTCCCGTCCGAGCGTCTGCGAGGGGTTTCAAACTAGAGGGAGGGAAAAACTGAGGAAAAGTTAAGAGGTTGGGGAAAACTGAGCACAACTAATGAATCAAGCGCACGAAAATAGAAATCCCATTACTAAAACCATGCTACTCCATCTAACACACACATCACCCCACACACGCTTTTGCATAGATGTTGGATCAGAACATGAACTTAAGAACAGGGTACATAATATGCATATATCAACACATCTCACAAATATAATACAATCAGATCTCATATAACAATATCATAGAACAAAGATCCACCACATAGGTATTACAAATATGACCATAATCATGATAGGCAGCTCATATGGCACTAAGTACTATGAAGAACATGAGAGAAATAGATCAAGCTACTGCCACAAACCCGTAGTCCAGAGGTGGACTACTCCCTCCTGTTCATGGTAATGATGATGAAGACGTTGGAAAGGTGGAGATCCCTCCGGCGGTCATCCCGATGGAGTTTCCCCCTCCAATCTTCTCTGCAACAACCTCCGTTTTTGTGTTTACATCTTTCTGCGGCGCTCTCCTCCTGAGAACTCTTCGGGGCCATATATATAGTCGTTTTAGAGAAAAATACGTCGGTGGGTGAAAGAATCAGGGCAATCGGACGATTGAGGTGCGAACGGAGGTGGGTGGCGCGGCCAGGAAGTTGGGAGGCGCCACCTGGTCTCGTTCGCTCCTCGGGCCTCTCCAGGTGTGCTCCAAATTTCCATTATGTTCCTCCTGGTAAAAAAATGATGCTCCACAAATCCCAGGTCAATTTGACTCCGTATAGGTCTCTGAACGTGAAAAATACGTGAAACAGGGTTTTCCTGTTCTACAGGGTTATAAACTAAATAAAGGGGATCATTGGTAAATCCCCATAAATCAATGTAAAATATGGTATTATCATCATATATGTTGAAAATATGTGGGAATTCAATATGATAATGGAACAAAGTTCATGTATGCATTTTACATGCATCAGACGGTTGAAAAGAGGCGGGGTGGCGCCCCCTGATGGGCGCACCACCTGTTCTCGTTTGGGCCTCGGGCCCTTCCTCGTGAGGTCCAGGTGCTACCAGCTACTTCTCGTGATGAAATATTGACGTCCAGAAATCCTAGCTCAAGTTGACTCCATATAGGTCCCTTAAAGTGGAAAATACGCAAAACAGGGTTTTCCTGTTCTGCTGAGTTATAACACAAATAAAGAGGATCATTGGTAAATCCCCATAAATCAATATAAAACATGTAAATAACATCATTGCAAATATGTAGAAATATGTGTTAGTAAAGTGCAAAGTTCATGTATGCATTTTACATGCATCACGTGCCAATTGACAAAGTTGCAGGGAACTTCAAGCCATGCGTTCTAGAGTAAAAAATCACCACAATCGGAGTGCGTATGCCCCAGATATTCCTGGATTACAGAAGAGTCCAAGAGCAGTTTCAGGGTTCCAAAAATTGGTGATGTGATTGACACAAACTATTGCCATATTTGATGGATTCATCCAAGCCACTGCTTTATGGGCTCATAAAGGACAGAGGGGAGTTCTGAGAAGGTTATAATGGTTTCCAAGAGCCGCTGGATCAAATGGCGTCAATCCCATGGCCTAGATTGCATCTCCACCTCTATATATTGAGGGGAAACCCTATTTTTGGAGGAAGCCACCCATAGCCATGGAAATCCGCCAAGGAGGGGGAGAAGCTCCTCAAGATCAACACCATGGCCAAGGAAGAAGAAGTTGCAAGGGGCCTCCACCCCCTAGGGCAGCTGCCACCCTAGGAGGGGCACCAGGGCGCCACCTCTCCCCCATTGGGAGGCTCATCTCCATCACTATCTACATCAACTCTCCATCATCGCCCGCTGCAATCTCTTGGCAAACATTATGTATGATGCAATATGTTGTTTTCCCATTATTTATTGTATCTCTATGTTGATGTGTCAGTAGACATTTTATGGGAATTATGATATAGTTTGTTGTTGGTTTCATACAACTATATGTTATCTTCTATGATGACCTTGTTGTACTAACCTATGAGTGCACATATATGTTTGGGGATGCACAAGCTTGTCATCGTTGCATGTTGATAGGATGAGGGATAGACGGAGTTCAACAAAAAACTGAATCCCAAGTCTTAGAGATACATGTTGTACTAACTCATGTTTAATCAACGTGGGTATTATCATGGGACCTTATATCTAACGTTGGTTGGACTTTATGTCTTGATAATTACTTTGTTTGCTCTTAATTGACCTTGGGATCAATCACTAGGGGTGTATTTTCTCATGTATATGGTTGCACCTATTCATGCCTCCTCCTTAGAAAAACAATAAAAACGACTATCTTTGTGCTTCACTAATTGTGACAACCAACCGAAATGAAATAGCTATTTGCGTAAGCACTTGCTCCCTTGGGTTATCCACCTCCACTTCACTAGCTCCATTTTACTTGCACTAGTTTACCTATAGTACCGTATTTGCCAATGTTCAAAAAATTGTCCAATCAGATGATTATTCGTCCGACTAATCGCTACTCGGGTGGCAACCGTGGAAAATTGGTCAAATCCTTCGTGTTACTCGTTGGAACCATTTAATCACATGGCAAAACCGATTACACAGGAATCTACCGATTAACTGCCGTGCAGCCCAATGGAACAAATTAGGCTCATGCCCCAAGCGACCAAGCCCCCGACCCAGCCGCCTCCCGCCGACGTCTCCGCACATCTTTTCTTCCCTCGACTAGGGTTGGGAGATTCCCACTGCTCGCCTCCCCACCTGCCTACTCAAGCCGCTACCGTCGGTGGACACATCTAGCACATCCCGAGCTCACCCGCCAGCATGTTGTTATCCCCGTCGCCATCCCTAGGGCAAAGGGCCTAGAAGGCGTCAGCTTTGCGTCATCCAGGAGCACGAGGGGCAGGATCACAGGCGGCCTCGACGCACCAAGTCTCTCTCCATAATATTCCTTGCTCGGTTGATCCAATTGCTCTCCGACGCCAGGACTTCTCTACCCGCTCGACTGCTCTAGAAACTCCCACCAGCAGGGTTCAAGGCTCTTGAATCCGATCCGTACGAGGTTCTCCTATTCCTCTCCTGCTCTATTTGTCAAATTAGTAGTCTAGCACATAGCATGGTGTTTATGTTCTAATGTTGTTTGTAGATGGATGTACAATACATATGTACTGCCATGATGACAATGACATTGTGACTGAAACCAAAGACTAAATAGGAGGAGTACTATCTATCTTTGTTGGACCTTGTTAGGTATAATATCGGCTGCCTACTGCCGTGATGCAATTCTCTAGGTATTTGTGGACCTGATTATGTAATAGTTGTTATTCTATGCATATGTGTGTATCTGTTTACACAATACATATGTACACCCGTGATGCATCTCTATATTTTTTTTCTGATTTGACACTTTCACGCGTATGACGGCCTTTGTTATAACACATACTAATTGTTTTCATTTTTGTAGCATTGTCATGTTTATTTAAATAATTTAAGGTGATATTTCTATGAAGTATTGGTTTTATGCTCTTTGCAAGTTTTAGCAGTTCAATAGGGCATATTTTAGTGCTAGGAAACAACAATTCTGAAAAAAAAACCTCACCGATTAATAGTCAACCGATTGAATGAGTTAATAGGCCTATTTCCGATTAATCCCTAAACTCAAGATGACCGAGCATTACGATTACCGATTTCTTGAATATTGGTTATTTGCTTCCAAAATTTTACTGTTTTCTAGCTAGTACCGAAAAACAACCACACACACTATAGTTCCTACCTTTGCATAAAGGCTATATAAATGGATTAAAGGGCTTTAGAGAATAGCTAGTTTACCTTCAGCTCCTCGTGGTTTCGACACACTCAAATACTTATCAACTTGTACTATTGTGATCCCTTGCAATTGAGAGTTATCAAGTTACTTTTCTAGCGCCGTTGCCGGGGAGCGTAGCGTTAGGCTTCTATTCTTACTTGCATTGCTAGTTTACTTGTAGCACTGATGGTGCTCCGGTGATGGCGCCAGACAATCTTGTTGGCAGTTGTTATGGAAGCGGTTGGGAAACCCCAAGAGGAAGGTAAGATGAGCACAGCAGCAAGTTTTCTCTCAGTACGAAACCAAGGTTTAATCGAAAAGGAAAAATGCGTGACTTCTAAAGGTGTTGCTGGCTGACTAGTGGTAGGGCGCACTACCAGCGTCAGCAACAACGTGGAACCTGCACACAACACAACCAAAGTACTTTGCCCCAACTTGCAGTGAGGTTGTCAATCTCACCGGTTTGTTCAACACAAAGAATTAGACGTATCGAGTGGAAAGAGATATTTGCAGAAAGTAAACAGAACAAGATTGCAGTATAATTTAGCAGTAAAGGAAACATGACCAGGGTCCACAGTTCACTAGAGGTGTCTCTCCATAAAGATAAATAGCATGTTGGATGTACAAATTACAGCTGGGCAATTGATAGAATATCGACCAATACATGACAAGATGATTACTATGAGATTTGATATGGGCATTACAACATAATACATAGACCGTAATCCAACTGCGTCTATGACTAATAATCCACCTTCAGGTTATCGTCCGAACCCCTTTCAGTATTAAGTTGCAAGCAACAGACTATCGCATTAAGCAATGTGTGTAAAGTAAACAATAGAATTACCCTCGGATAAAACATTGTTGTTTTCTCCCTAGTAGCAACAACACATCTACAATCTTAGAAGTTATTGTCACTCTCCAGAAAACTAGAGGCATTAACCTACTATCGAGCATAAATACCTCCTCTTGGAGTCATAAGTGTCCACTTGGCCAGAGTTTCCACTAGCAACGGAGAGCATGCAAGATCACAAATAACATATGATATGAATATATAATCAATCTCAACATAGTATACAATATTCATCGGATCCCAGCAAACACAACATATAGGATTACATAAAGATGATCTTGATCATGTAGGGCAGCTCACAAGATCTATACATGAAGCACAAAGTGGAGAAGACAACCATCTAGCTACTGCTATGGACCCATAGTCCAGGGATGAACTACTCACGCATCACTTCGGAGGTGAGCATGGCGATGTAGATGCCTCCGGCGATGATTTCCTCCGGCGGTGCCGGGAAAGCTTCAGAACCCCCCGAGATGGGTTCTGCGATGGCGGCCGCGACGGAACTTTTCGTGGATGGAGGCTCGGGTATCCAGGGTTTTCCCGAGAAGATGTATAAATAGGCGGAGGATTTAGGTCGGTGGGGTGCCTGGGGCCCACACCCCTTGGCGCGTGATACGTCTCCAACGTATCTATAATTTCTGATGTTCCATGCTTGTTTTATGACAATGCCTACATGTTTTGTTCACACTTTATATCGTTTTGATGCATTTCGGAACTAACCTATTGACGAGATGCCGAAGTGCCACTCCGTTTGTCTGTTTTTGGTTTCAGAAATCGTAGTAAGGAAATATTCTAGGAATCGGACGAAATCAACGCCCAACATCTTATTTTTCCCGGGAGCTTCCAGAACATCGAAAAGGGACCAGAGGGGAGCCAGGGGCTCCACACCACCTGGCGGCGCGGCCAGGGGGGTGGGCGCGCCCCCCTGTGGTGTGGCTGCACCAGGTCTCCACCGACATCACCCCTTCGCCTATATAAAGCCCCTGACGTGAAAACCCTAAAAACATAAGCCACGGTGAGAAACCTTCCAGAGCGCCGCCATCGCGAAGCCAAGATCCGGGGACAGGAGTCTCTGTTCCGCACGCGGACGGGGAAGTGCCCCGGAAGGCTTCTCCATCGACACCACCGCCATCTTCACCGCCATCTCCATCAACGCTGCTGCTCCCATGATGAGGAGGGAGTAGTTCTCCCTCGAGGCTAAGGGCTCTACCGGTAGCTATGTGGTTAATCTCTCTCTTGTACTCCAATACAATGATCTCATGAATTGCTTTGCATAATTGAGATCCATATGATGAGCTTTGTATCGCTACTAGTCTATGTGCTACTCATGTGATGTTATTAAAGTAGTTTATTCCTCCTGCATGGTGTAAAGGTGCCAGTGTGTGCATCATGTGGTTCTTGTCGTAGGTTATGATCATAATCTCTTGTAGGTTATGGAGTTAATTATCATTATGATAGTATTGATGTGATCTATTCCTCCTTTCATAGTGTAATGTGGACAGTGTGTATGCTATGTTAGTTCTCGGTTTATTTTGCAAAGATCTATTATGCTCTAAGGTTACTTAAATATGAATGCCGAATGTTGTGGCGCTTGTTAACTCCGGCTTGAGGGAGCTCTTGTAGCCCTACACAACGAATGGTGTTTGTCATCCAACAAAGAGTGTATGTAGCACAAATGAGAGAAGTTATTATTTATTATGCGATCAATGTTGAGAGTGTCCACTAGTGAAAGTATGATCCCTAGGCCTTGTTTCCAAACATCGAATCACCGCTTACTTACTGTTCTGTTGCATGTTTACTCGCTGCCATATTTTATTCAGATTGCTATTACCACTCATATACATCCATACTACTTGTATTTCACCATCTCTTCGCCGAACTAGTGCACCTATACATCTGACAAGTGTATTAGGTGTGTTGGGGACACAAGAGACTTCTTGTATCGTGATTGCAGGGTTGCTTGAGAGGGATATCTTTGACCTCTTCCTCCCTGAGTTCGATAAACCTTGGGTGATCCACTTAAGGGAAAACTTGCTGCTGTTCTACAAACATCTGCTCTTGGAGGCCCAACACTGTCTACAGGAAAAGAAGCGTGAGTAGACATCAAGCTATTTTCTGGTGCCGTTGCCAGGGAGGAAAGGTAAAAGGCACTCATACTCCGGTCCCAGGTAACTAAGTTATTTTCTGTTTCCGTTGTAAGTGCTCGAAGCTATTTCCTTTAGATCCTGCAATTGCATCTTTTGGTTTCTTGTTTACACTAGTTAGGCATAATGGAAAGCAACAATGAGCTTCTTATTCTATTTCCTGAGTTAAGACATGGATTGTTTGCTGCGAAAATAAAAAAACCTATGGAATCTTATTTGCATGCTAGTAGCAATGATATTAGTATGAACGCTTTGAACACCATTGTTGCTAATGATATGGAAAATTCTAAGCTTGGGGAAGCTGGTTTTGATGAGCATGACATTTTTAGTCCCCCAAGCATTGAGGAGAAAATTTTCTTTGATGATACTTTGCCTCCTATTTATGATGATTATAATGATAGTGGTCTTTTGGTGCCGCCTACTATGGAGAGTAAATTTTATTATGATTATACTATGCCTCCTACACTTGATGAGAATAATAATGATAGCTACTTTGTTGAATTTGCTCCCACTACAACTAATAAAATTGATTATGCTTATGTGGAGAGTAATAATTTTATGCATGAGGCTCATGACAAGAATGTTGTATGTGATAGTTATATTGTTGAGTTTGTTCATGATGCTACTGAAAGTTATTATGAGAGAGGGAAACATGGTTATATGCATCTTAATAATATTAAGTTTCCCCTCTTTATGTTGAGAATCTTGAAATTGCGCTTGTGTTGCTTTTCTATGCTTGCCACTTTGTTCTTCATGAATCTATTTGTGTACAAGATTCCTTTTCATAGGAAGTGGGTTAGGCTTAAAAGTGTTTTGAATTTGCTTCTTGATGCTCTCTTTTGCTTCAAATTCTATTTCTTGCGAGAGTATCATTAAAATTACGAGCCCATCTTAATGGCTATAAAGAAAGAACTTCTTGGGAGATAACCCATGTGTTTATTTTGCTACTGTTTTGTTGTGTCTTGGAAGTTGTTTACTACTGTAGCAACCTCTCCTTATCATGTTTTTGTGCCAAGTAAAGTCTCTATGGTAAAGTTGATGCTAGATTTGGATTACTGCGCAGAAACAGATTTCTTGCTGTCACGAATCGCGCAGAACTCTCTGTAGGTAACTCAGAAAAATCTGCAAATTTACGTGCGTGATCCTCGATATGTACGCAACTTTCATTAGTTTTGAGTTTTTCCGTTTGAGCAAGTTAAGTGCCCTGCAAAATTCGTCTTTACGGACTGTCTTTTGACGGATTCTGCCTTTTATTTCGCATTGCCGCTTTTGCTATGTTGAATGAGCTTCTTTGTTCCATTAACTTTCAGAAGCTTTGTGCAATGTCCAGAAGTGTTAAGAATGATTGTGTCACCTCTGAACATGTGAATTTTAATTATGCACTAACCCTCTAATAAGTTTGCTTGAAGTTTGGTGTGGAGGAAGTTTTCAAGGGTCAAGAGAAGATGATGATATACTATGATCAAGAAGAGTGAAAGGTCTAAGCTTGGGGATGCCCCGGTGGTTCATCAATGCATATTTCAAGAAGACTCAAGCATCTAAGCTTGGGTATTCCCAAGGCATCCCCTTCTTCATCTACAACTTATCAGGTCACTTCTAGTGAAACTATATTTTTATTCCGTCACATCTTATGTACTTTACTTGGAGCGTCTGTGTGCTTTTATTTTCGTTTTGTTATTTTCATTCTCTGAATAAATTCATGCTCATGTGGGAGAGAGACACGCTCCGCTTTTTCATATGAACACTAGTGTTCTTCGCTTTTACTTTTAATGTTCATGGCGGAGTTGAAAACCGCTTCGTTAATTGCTATTTGGTTGGAATCAAATGCTTCATATGGTTTGGAATTTGATACTTGGAAATTGTTTTGAGCTCTCATAGATCATGTTTAAGCTCTTGCATCATGTAGTTTAATCTATTAGTGGAGAACTACCGTAGAGCTTGTTAAAATTTGGTTTGCATGATTGGTCTCTCTAAGTCTAGATATTTTATGGTAAAGTGTTTGAACAACAAGGAAGACAGTGTAGAGTCTTATAATGCTTGCAATATGTTCTTGTGTAAGTTTTGATGTACCTGTTCATACTTGTGTTTGCTTCAAACAACCTTGCTAGCCCAAAACCTTGTACTGAGAGGAAATGCTTCTCATGCATCCAAACACCTTGAGCCAAAACCCATGTCATTTGTGTCCACCATATCTACCTACTATGTGGTATTTGTCTGCCATTCCAAAGTAAATTACTTGAGTGCTACCTTTAAAATTTCATTCCTTTATTTTTGCAATATATAGCTCATGGGACAAATAGCTTAAAAACTATTGTGTTGATAAATATGTAGTTATGCGTCTTAGTTCTTATAAGTTGCTTGTTGAGCGGTAACCATGTTTCTGGGGACGCCATCAACTTTTTACCTTTGTTGGATATCATGTGAGATGCTATGCATGTTCGTCTTGTCTGAAGTAAGTGCGATTTCATGATCAAATGGTTTGAGTATGCATATGTTAGAGAAGAACATTGGGCCGCTAACTAAAGCCATGTATCATGGTGGAAGTTTCAGTTTGGACATACAACCTCAATCTCTTATGAGAATATTATTTGTTGTTGAATGCTTAAGCATTAAAAGAGGAGTCCATTATTTGTTGTCTATGTTGTCCCGGTATGGATGTCTAAGTTGAGAATAATCAAAAGCGAGAAATCCAATGCGTGCTTTCTCCTTAGACCTTTGTACAGGCGGCATAGAGGTACCCCTTTGTGACACTTGGTTGAAACATATGTCATGCAATGATAATCCGTGTTATCCGAGCTGATTAGGACAAGGTGCGAGCACTATTAGTACTCTATGCATGAGACTTGCAACTTGTAGGAAGTATTATGCATAGCACATATGAATTATTACTACCGTTGACAAAATTGTTTCTATGTTTTCAAAATAAAAGCTCTAGCACAAAAATAGTAATCCATGCTTCCCTCTGCGAAGGGCCATTCTTTTACTTTATGTTGAGTCAGTTTACCTACTTCTTTCTATCTTAGAAGCAAACACTTGTGTTAACTGTGTGCATTGATTCTTACATGTTTACTTATTGCACTTGTTATATTGCTCTATGTTGACAAATATCCATGAGATATACATGTTACAAGTTGAAAGCAATTGCTGAAACTTAATCATCCTTTGTGTTGCTTCAATGCATTCTACTAAGAATTTATTGCTTATGAGTTAGCTCTTATGCAAGACTTATTGATGCTTGTCTTGAAAGTACTATTCATGAAAAGTTTTGCTATATGATTCATTTGTTTAGTCATTATCTCTTTGTTAGCAATCTATTGCTTTAGATCACTCCATTCATGTCATATGCTTTACAATAATGTTGATCAAGATTATGATGGTAGCATGTCACTTCAGAAATTATTTGTGTTATCGTTTACCTACTCGAGGCGAGTAGGAACTAAGCTTGGGGATGCTGATACGTCTCCAACGTATCTATAATTTCGATGTTCCATGCTTGTTTTATGACAATACCTACATGTTTTGTTCACACTTTATATCGTTTTGATGCATTTCCGGAACTAACCTATTGACGAGATGCCGAAGTGCCAGTTCCCTTTCTCGCTATTTTGGTTTCAGAAATCCTAGTAAGGAAATATTCTCGGAATCGGACGAAATCAACGCCCAACATCTTATTTTTTCCGGGAGCTTCGAACATCGAAAAGGGACCGAGGGAGCCGGCTCCACACCACTGGCGGCGCGGCCAGGGGGGTGGGCGCGCCCCTGTGGTGTGGCTGCACCAGGTCTCCACCGACATCACCCCTTCGCCTATATAAAGCCCCTGACGTGAAAACCCTAAAAACATAAGCCACGGTACGAGAAACCTTCCAGAGCCGCCGCCATCGCGAAGCCAAGATCTGGGGGACAGGAGTCTCTGTTCCGGCACGCCGCCGGGACGGGAGTGCCCCGGAAGGCTTCTCCGTCGACACCACCGCCATCTTCACCGCCATCTCCATCAACGCTGCTGCTACCATGATGAGGAGGGAGTAGTTCTCTGATACGTCTCCAACGTATCTATAATTTCTGATGTTCCATGCTTGTTTTATGACAATACCTACATGGTTTGCTTGCACTTTATATCATATTATGGCATTTATTGGACTAACCTATTAACAAGATGCCACAGTGCCAGTTTCTGTTTATTATGTCTGTTTATTGCAGAAAAGGCCCAAAAACCAAAGTGCTCGGAAAAATCCAGAAAAATTACAGAAATTCTATTTCATCGGAAGACTCACGGAGCCAGAAGGGCAAGCCAGGGGGAGGCCCAGGGCCTCCTCCCAATAGGCCGGCGCGGCCTGGAGGGTGGTCACCCCACCCTATGGGGTGGGCCCCTCGGGACTCTTCCGACTCCGACTCTTCGCCTATTTAAGCCGTCGTGACCTAAAACTTCGACACCGATTGACGAAACTCCAGAAAGACTCAGGGGCGCCGCCACATCGCGAAACTCCAATTCGGGGACGAAGTCTGTTCCGGCACCCTGGGACGGGAATTGCCCCCGGAGTCATCTCCACCGACGTCTCCACCGCCATCTTCACCGCCATCGCTGTCTCCATGATGAGGAGGGAGTAATTCACCCCGGGGGAGGGCTCCGTTGTAGCTATGTGGTTCATCTCTCTCTTTATGTGATCTAGTTGAATATCATCTATGTGCTACTCTGTGATGTTATTAAAGTAGTCTATTCCTCCTGCATGGTGTAAAGGTGACTAGTGTGTGCACCGTGTGGTTCTTGTCGTAGGCTATGATCATGATCTCTTGTAGATTGTGGAGTTAATTGTCATTATGATAGTATTGATGTGATCTATTCCTCCTTCATAGTGTAATGTGGACAGTGTGTGCGCTATGTTAGTTCTTGGTTTATTTTGCAATGATCTATTATGCTCTAAGGTTACTTAAACATGAATATCGAATGTTGTGGAGCTTGTTAACTCCGGCATTGAGGGTTCGTGTAATCCTACGCAACGAATGGTGTTCATTATCAAACAAGAGTATATGTAGCACATATGAGAAAGAGTTATTTATTATGCGATCAATGTTGAGAGTGTCCACTAGTGAAAGTATGATCCCTAGGCCTTGTTTCCAATACTGCAAACACCGTTTGTTTACTGTTTTGTTGCATGTTTACTCGCTGCCATATTTTATTCAGATTGCTATTACCATTCATACTCATCCATATTACTTGTATTTCACTATCTCTTCGCCGAACTAGTGCACCTATACATCTGACAAGTGTATTAGGTGTGTTGGGGACACAAGAGACTTCTTGCTTTGTGGTTGCAGGGTTGCTTGAGAGGGATATCTTTGACCTCTTCCTCCCTGAGTTCGATAAACCTTGGGTGATCCACTTAAGGGGAAAACCTGCTGTTCTACAAACATCTGCTCTTGGAGGCCCAACACTGTCTACAAGAATAGAAGCACCAGACACACAAGCTATTTTGGCGCCGTTGCCGGGAGGAAAGGTAAAAGGTACTCACACTCCGGATCTCGGCTACTAAGCTATTTTCCCGCGTTGTAAGTACTCGAAGCTATTTCCTTTAGATCCTGCAATTGCATCTTTTTGTTTCTTGTTTTTATTTTCACTAGTTAGGCATAATGGAAAACAACAAAAAAATTAGTGAGCTTTTTAATCTTTTTCCTAATTTAGAATTGTTTGATGCGAAAATTAAAAAACCTATGGAACCTTATTTGCATGCTAGTAGCAATGTTATTAGTATGAATGCAATTACTGCTAATGCTATGGAGAAGTCTAAGCTTGGGGAAGCTAGTTTATGTGATCTTTTTAGCCTCCCATCTTTAGGGGAGAAAATTTGCTCTGATAATACTTTATCTCCCATATGCGATAACTCTAATGATGCTTGTGACATTTTAAATCCACCTACTGAAAGTATTCCTTACAAGATACCTATGAAAATTATTGAACGTGTTATGGATAACCGCTATGAAGGGGATGGAACTGTTCATCCTGAAGATCATTTACTGTTTTTGCATGAATTATGCGGGTTATTCAAGTGTGCAGGTATTTCAATGGATGAAGTTAGAAAAAATTATTTGTTATGTCGCTATCTGGTGAAGCGGCGCATTGGTATAAACTGTTGAAGGACGGGCGCTCTCTTGATTGGAAGGATATTGTGCCTCTATTTTATTCCAAGTTCTATCCTCCAAGTGAAATTCACAAAGACCGAAACCGTATATATAATTTCTGGCCTCATGATGGAGAGAGTATTGCCCAAGCATGGGAGAGATTGAAGTCCTTAATGCTCAAATGCCCCAATCATGAGCTTCCTGGTAATGTTATCATTGATAATTTCTATGCAAGACTTTCTTTTCAGGATAAAACCTTGCTGGATACCAGAAACTCAATTCGGCTCCTGGGTGCGTATGATCCCTCTACCATCAAAACATATTTCCAAGTGTTAAAAAATTTTGACAAAAAAATTTACATGTACATCTCCATAATATATGTGTATTCGTCAAGTTTCACGAAAAAATGATATTTTTTATAGTCTAAGCGAAAAAGAGAAAATTTATCTTGTGACAAGTCTTTGTTTCAGCACCGAATTTTGTCTTTTTTACACACGCCACATGACATGTCGATTTTTCATGAAACGACTTTGTAAGCGCGTAGCACATGAAGATGTACGTGCGAAATTTTTGTTTCAATTTTTTTGACATTTTAAAATGTGCCTAACATTTATTTAAAAATAAAGGGAGCATACGGTCCCATGTGCCAAAACATCACTCCCGCTGGATACTACTTGTTCTGGATCATTCACACGCAACAAAGAAGAGTTTAAATGGGACCTTCTTAATCGGATTCAGAAGAACGCTGAAGATTGGGAGAACGACAAAGGTAAAGAGTCAGGTATAAATTATGATTATGAATGCATTGAAACTTTTATGGATACCGATGAATTTCGAAATATGAGTGCTACCTATGGTCTTGACTCTCAAGTTATTGCAAATCTTTATAAAGCCTTTGCTTCTCATTTTGAATTGCCTAAGAAGAATTTTGATAAGTATCATGAACCTTTTAAAGAGGCTTGCATGAAAAATGAAATTGTTGTTAATGATTGCAATAAGCATGCTCAAACTCCTAAGAATGCTATTTCCTATAAGCATGTTAATTTTTGTGGAATGCATAGACCTTGTGGAATTAATCAAATCGAAGATGAATATTGTATCCACCATATTAATGAAAAAACTAGAAAGTGGGCTAGGACTCTAGATGATCTTGGTAAAAAAGTTTGTGCCCTCTATCCTTTTATTTGTGAAGTTTGCCATGAAGTGGGTCATTTTAATTTTCAATGCTCCTCCAATGATAATTTGAACCCAATGAGTGCTGCAAATTTGTATTGTGATGATGAAATTACTCCTAATCAGCATGATGAACTTACTTTATTTTTGTGGTGTGAAGAGCTCTCAAGAAAAATCTCTTTGTTACATATGAGTGATCTTGATATTGATGATGTCATGCATGGGTGTTTTTCTTATTGCATTAATAATAGCCATACAAATACTTACATACAAAATATTTTAGAAGATGACACCTTGCCAAAATATGATAGGACCGCTGTGTGTTTTCAACTAATTAATGAAAAGGAGGGATCCTCCCAAGTTTCTTCTATTGTTTTTGAAAGTAAATCAGGTTATGCGGACAAGCCACCCTTCAAGCCTCTTCCTCCTAAAGAAGGGAACGAGGAGAAGGAAAAGAAGAAGAAGAAGAAGGGAACGAAGAAGAAGAAGAAGAAGAAGAAGAAGAAGAAGAAGAAGAAGAAGGAGAATAAAGAGAAAGAGGTAACGGCATATCCCCGCGTGTATGAGGTAACAATAGGTAACCGTAAGTATGTTGCGCCTAATGATTATTATGATAATAAATCTGAGTACGATGATCTTCCTATGCCCTGTACCCATGTTAGTGATCATGATTTGGAAGAGCACACTATCTTTGATATTGGAAATCTCTTTGGTACTGATTATGAAAGTAATGATGATAGCATTATTCATGTCCCCTCAAATGATGATATTGAAAGCTCTAAGCTTGGGGATGTTGTGCTTGAAAATCCTATATTTGAGACCTCTACTTTTAGTGAAAATGATGATATTACATATTCTGGTTTAGATAATCGCTATAGAGATGGATATGACATATGTTACAATTATCCTTATGAAACTTGTCATAGTTATGATGGGCTTGCCAAAAACCATTCCCTTAGTATGCAACTTGTTTACCATGTTCAAATTCTTAATAATGATCCTGCTCCAATTACTATTAATGAGAAGAGTTTCTCTTATATCAAAAATAATGATACCTTTATGCATATGAACCATGATAATAATGTTTTAAGTGATGGTTATATTGTAGATTTCATCAATGATGCTACTGAAAGTTATTATGAGAGAGGGAAACACGGTTGTATGCATCTTAATAATATTCAGTTTCCCCTCTTTATGTTGAGAATTTTGAAGTTACTCGTGTTTTATCCTCTTTTGCTTGTCACCTTGTTCTTCATGAATTCATTTGTGTACAAGATTCCTATGCATAGGAAGCATGCTAGGCTTAAATTTGTTTTGAATTTGTCTCTTGATGCTCTTTTTGCTTCAAATACTATTTCTTGCGAGTGCATCATTAAAACTGCTGAGCCCATCTTAATGGCTATAAAGAAAGAACTTCTTGGGAGATAACCCATGTGTTTATTTTGCTACAGTACTTTTATTTTGTATTTGTGTCTTGGAAGTTGTTAATACTGTAGCAACTCTCCTTATCTTAGTTTTGTTTCATTGTTGTGCCAAGTAAAGTCTTTGATAGTAAGGTTCATACTAGATTTGGATTACTGCGCAGAAACAGATTTCTTGCTGTCACGAATATGGGCCTAATTCTCTGTAGGTAACTCAGAAAATTATGCCAATTTACGTGAGTGATCCTCAGATATGTACGCAACTTTCATTCAATTTGAGCATTTTCATCTGAGCAAGTCTGGTGCCATTTTAAAATTCGTCTTTACGGACTGTTCTGTTTTGACAGATTCTGCCTTTTATTTCGCATTGCCTCTTTTTCTGTGTTGGATGGATTTTTTTGTTCCATTAACTTTCAGAAGCTTTGTGCAATGTCCAGAAGTGTTAAGAATGATTGTGTCACCTCTGAACATGTGAGTCTTTGATTATGCACTAACCCTCTAATGAGTTGTTTTGAGTTTGGTGTGGAGGAAGTTTTCAAGGGTCAAGAGAGGAGGATGATATACTACGATCAAGAAGAGTGAAAAGTCTAAGCTTGGGGATGCCCCGGTGGTTCATCCCTGCATATTTCAAGAAGACTCTAAGCTTGGGGATGCCCAAGGCATCCCTTCTTCATCGACAATTTATCAGGTTTCTTCTCTTGAAACTATATTTTTATTCGGTCACATCTTATGTACTTTACTTGGAGCGTCTGTTTGTTTTTGTTTCTGTTTTTGTTTGAATAAATGTGGGAGAGAGACACGCTCCGCTGGTTCGTATGAACACATGTGTTCTTAGCTTTTAATGTTCATGGCGAAGGTTGAAACCGCTTTGTTATATGGTTGGAAACGGGAAATGCTACATGTAGTAATGGTAAAATGTCCTGGATAATGTGATACTTGGCAATTGTTGTGCTCATGTTTAAGCTCTTGCATCATATACTTTGCACCTATTAATGAAGAAATACATAGAGCTTGCTAAAATTTGGTTTGCATAATTGGTCTCTCTAAGGTCTAGATAATTTCTAGTATTGGGTTGAACAACAAGGAAGACGGTGTAAAGTCTTATAATGTTTACAATATGTCTTTTATGTGAGTTTTGCTGCACCGCTTCATACTTGTGTTTGTTTCAAATAACCTTGCTAGCCTAAGCCTTGTATCGAGAGGGAATACTTCTCATGCATCCAAAATCCTTGAGCCAACCACTATGCCATTTGTGTCCACCATACCTACCTACTACATGGTATTTCTCCGCCATTCCAAAGTAAATTGCTTGAGTGCTACCTTTAAAAATTCAAAATTTATCACCTCTGATTTGTGTCAATGTTCTATAGCTCATGAGGAAGTATGTGGTGTTTATCTTTCAATCTTGTTGGGCAACTTTCACCAATGGACTAGTGGCTTCATCCGCTTATCCAATAATTTTGCAAAAAGAGCTGGCAATGGGATTCCCAGTCCCAAATTAATTAACCTTCATAATATTACAAAAATAGACACTCCTCCATGGTATGTGATTGTTGGACGGCACCCGAAGGATTCGGTTAGCCATGGCTTGAGAAAGCAAAGGTGGGGAGGAGTGTCATCATAATAAAACTAAAATAAAAAGGCACTCCTTCATGGTATGAGAATGTTGGCAGGCACCCGAGGATTCGGTTAGCCATGGTTTGTGAAAGAAAGGTTGGAAGGAGTGCCACCCAAAAATAAAATAAAATGGGAGCCGCTCTTTGAAGGTTTGTCTGGCAAGGGGGTTAGAGTACCCGCTACCATTCGTTGACAACAACAAACACCTCTCAAAACTTTATTTTTATGCTCTCTTTATGTTTTCAAAATAAAAGCTCTAGCACAAATATAGCAATCGATGCTTCCCTCTCGAAGGGCCATTCTTCTACTTTTATGTTGAGTCAGTCTACCTATTTCCTCCCATCTCAAGAAGCAAACACTTGTGTTAACTGTGCATTGATTCTTACATACTCGCATATTGCACTGGTTATATTGCTTTGCATTGACAACTGTCCATGAGATATACATGTTACAAGTTGAAAGCAACCGCTGAAACTTAATCTTCCATTGTGTTGCTTCAATGCCTTTACTTTGAATTTATTGCTCTATGAGTTAACTCTTATGCAAGACTTATTGATGCTTGTCTTGAAAGTACTATTCATGAAAAGTCTTTGCTATATGATTCAATTGTTTAATCATTGTCTTTACATTGCTTCGAATCGCTGCATTCATCTCATATGCTTTACAATAGTATGATTAAGATTATGTTGGTAGCATGTCACTTCAGAAATTATCTTTTTATCGTTTACCTACTCGAGGACGAGTAGGAACTAAGCTTGGGGATGCTGATACGTCTCCAACGTATCTATAATTTCTGATGTTCCATGCTTGTTTTATGACAATACCTACATGGTTTGCTTGCACTTTATATCATATTATGGCATTTATTGGACTAACCTATTAACAAGATGCCACAGTGCCAGTTTCTGTTTATTATGTCTGTTTATTGCAGAAAAGGCCCAAAAACCAAAGTGCTCGGAAAAATCCAGAAAAATTACAGAAATTCTATTTCATCGGAAGACTCACGGAGCCAGAAGGGCAAGCCAGGGGGAGGCCCAGGGCCTCCTCCCAATAGGCCGGCGCGGCCTGGAGGGTGGTCACCCCACCCTATGGGGTGGGCCCCTCGGGACTCTTCCGACTCCGACTCTTCGCCTATTTAAGTCGTCGTGACCTAAAACTTCGACACCAATTGACGAAACTCCAGAAAGACTCCAGGGGCGCCGCCACATCGCGAAACTCCAATTCGGGGGACAGAAGTCTCTGTTCCGGCACCTGCCGGACGGGGAATTGCCCCCGGAGTCATCTCCACCGCCGTCTCCACCGCCATCTTCACCGCCATCGCTGTCTCCATGATGAGGAGGGAGTAATTCACCCCCGGGGCTGAGGGCTCCGCTGTAGCTATGTGGTTCATCTCTCTCTTTATGTGATCTAGTTGAATATCATCTATGTGCTACTCTAGTGATGTTATTAAAGTAGTCTATTCCTCCTGCATGGTGTAAAGGTGACTAGTGTGTGCACCGTGTGGTTCTTGTCGTAGGCTATGATCATGATCTCTTGTAGATTGTGGAGTTAATTGTCATTATGATAGTATTGATGTGATCTATTCCTCCTTCATAGTGTAATGTGGACAGTGTGTGCGCTATGTTAGTTCTTGGTTTATTTTGCAATGATCTATTATGCTCTAAGGTTACTTAAACATGAATATCGAATGTTGTGGAGCTTGTTAACTCCGGCATTGAGGGTTCGTGTAATCCTACGCAACGAATGGTGTTCATTATCAAACAAGAGTATATGTAGCACATATGAGAAAGAGTTATTTATTATGCGATCAATGTTGAGAGTGTCCACTAGTGAAAGTATGATCCCTAGGCCTTGTTTCCAATACTGCAAACACCGTTTGTTTACTGTTTTGTTGCATGTTTACTCGCTGCCATATTTTATTCAGATTGCTATTACCATTCATATACATCCATTATACTTGTATTTCACTATCTCTTCGCCGAACTAGTGCACCTATACATCCGACAAGTGTATTAGGTGTGTTGGGGACACAAGAGACTTCTTGCTTGGTGGTTGCAGGTTGCTTGAGAGGGATATCTTTGACCTCTTCCTCCCTGAGTTCGATAAACCTTGGGTGATCCACTTAAGGGAAAACTTGCTGCTGTTTTACAAACCTCTGCTCTTGGAGGCCCGACACTGTCTACAAGAATAGAAGCACCCGTAGACATCATTCTCCCTCGAGGCTAAGGGCTGTACCGGTAGCTATGTGGTTAATCTCTCTCTCTGTACTCCAATACAATGATCTCATGAATTGCTTTGCATAATTGAGATCCATATGATGAGCTTTGTATCGCTACTAGTCTATGTGCTACTCATGTGATGTTATTAAAGTAGTCTATTCCTCCTGCATGGTGTAAAGGTGCCAGTGTGTGCATCATGTGGTTCTTGTCGTAGGTTATGATCATGATCTCTTGTAGGTTATGGAGTTAATTATCATTATGATAGTATTGATGTGATCTATTCCTCCTTTCATAGTGTAATGTGGACAGTGTGTATGCTATGTTAGTTCTCGGTTTATTTTGCAAAGATCTATTATGCTCTAAGGTTACTTAAATATGAATGCCGAATGTTGTGGCACTTGTTAACTCCGGCTTGAGGGAGCTCTTGTAGCCCTACACAACGAATGGTGTTTGTCATCCAACAAAAGAGTGTATGTAGCACAAATGAGAGAAGTTATTATTTATTATGCAATCAATGTTGAGAGTGTCCACTAGTGAAAGTATGATCCCTAGGCCTTGTTTCCAAACATCGAATCACCGCTTACTTACTGTTGTTGTTGCATTTACTCGCTGCCATATTTTATTCAGATTGCTATTACCGCTCATATACATCCATACTACTTGTATTTCACCATCTCTTCGCCGAACTAGTGCACCTATACATCTGACAAGTGTATTACGTGTGTTGGGGACACAAGAGTCTTCTTGTATCTTGCAGGGTTGCTTGAGAGGGATATCTTTGACCTCTTCCTCCCTGAGTTCGATAAACCTTGGGTGATCCACTTAAGGAAAACTTGATGCTGTTCTACAAACCTCTGCTCTTGGAGGCCCAACACTGTCTACAGGAAAAGAAGCGTGAGTAGACATTAGCGCGGGCCAAGGCCAGGCCGCGCCAAGGGTAGGTCTGGCCGCCCTGTGGCACTTCCTCGACCCCCTCTGGAATCTGTCTTCGTTTCGGTAAAATATCGACTTCGGCTTTTGTTTCGTCCAATTCGAGAATATTTCTGTACAACTTTTCGAAATACAAAATAGCGAAAACATGGAACGGCACTGTGGCATCTTTTAGTAGGTTAGTGCCGAAATCATGTAAAAGTGCAACGAAGTGTAAACAAAACATATATGAATTGGTGTAAAACAAGCATGGAGCATCAAAAATTATAGATACGTTTGAGACGTATCAAGCATCCCCAAGCTTAACTCCTGCTCGTCCTCGAGTAGGTAAGTGATAACAAAGATAATTTTTGAGGTGACATGAAGCCAACACAATCTTGATCAAGCATGTAAAGCATTGTGAGCTGGGATCTAAGTACTCTAACATAGGCATGATAGATATAATTCAATTGAACTTAGCAACTATGTTATAACATGAAGAGTAACTCAAACAAAGGATCATGAATAATAGTGCATTGAAAGCAACTGTGTGTTTATGATCATAGAGTAAACATAATAAAGTGGTACTCAACATGTCCTTATGGAATAGCAAAACATAAATGCAAGGACACCTTCAAAGTTCAAAGGGTGACTAGATACAAGTAATTTGAGAGCAAGCAATAGCACAATCATGAATCAATCAATAATAATTTTGGGACTATGCACATTGCACTAAGAATGACAACTATGCTCTCTTAATCGGTGCATAAAGTAGAAGATGAAGACTCAACATAAAAGTAAAAGAGAGACTCTTTGCAGAGTAAGCAAGATAAACAAGTTTTATAAACCTTCCAAAAAGTATGGTACTTATTAGCTTTGAGCTCTCATTACCCCTATCATAAGCATCTTGAATGGTTAAAGTTAATGTGAGTCAAAAATGAGCTATATGCTTGCAAATCACAAGTTGAAAATCTCATGCCCCTTGAATGCGAGTACCTAAACCTCATGCTACTCAACTTAGGTCCCAAATAAGTTCTTGTCATTGTAAGTATACATGTATCATTGAGAACCGCCAACGGGGTACCTCTTGCCCGATGATATGGAGGTACTCTTGTGGAGCAATCCCATGCCAAAATGACAAGACAAACAGACAGTGAGCATCTCAGCAATTTTTTATTTACTATGGGTATAGCTTTTTATTGCAAATGCTTCATAGAATGCTCACTATGGCTTAGCTGTAAATTTCCACCATGAATGATGCATGGCTTAGATTAGCGGCCCAGGCGTTTCTCTAACTCATATACAAACTCCATGGACTTACAAGTTTCCATTTTATTTCACACCGCTAGGCATCCATAAACAAAAGAACATGACATCAACTAAATATAAGTGCAATGTCGAAAGTGTTCCCCATGAAAGCATGGTTCTACTAACTCCCAACTCGCAATTTGCAAACATATAAACTTCATAAGATAGTCACAATGATCAAGTTTATTAAGTGCAAGTGAAGATGGGCTTGAAAGATACACGCGTGGAGCATCTTTGAAGCGGCCTTGCGCGAAGAGTTTGGGCTTAATTGCCCATGTATCTGTAACATAGTAGATCGCATCTTAGTTTAGAATTAAAAGATAGAGTTTAGCCCGTGCACGGTTAGGTGCACTAATTAGAAAGTCCCTTGGACTATAAATATGTATCTAGGGTTATCGGAAAAGGAGGACAATCACGTTCACAACAAACACAAATCAGGCGCATCGCCACCCCTTCTTTCGAGGGTTTCTCCGGGTAAGCATCATGCTGCCTAGATCGCATCTTGCGATCTAGGAAGCACACGTTTATTCGTTTACCTTGTGCTGCTCGTGCTGAAGCGTTGTTGATGGCGAGTAGCACTACTTATCGTAGATGTTTTGGGGCTTGCATAGATGCTTTTCTTACGCATATCTGCTTAGCTGTGCCGTCCCTCGATATCTAGCTGCCCTTACACCTATCCAGGTGTAAGGGCAGCATCTTGCTTGTTCGTTGTTTAGTAGATCCGATCCGTTATAGTTGCTCCTTGATTCTTCAAGGATTGGTTTAATATCCGTATGGTTAGGCCTTGCAAACGGGTTGAACGATCCGGTAGTGCGTTAGGTATGGTTTGTTAGTCCTAAGAGGGATGTTCCGGGAATTAACTTAATGTTGGTTTTTAGGCCTCTTTTAGGGTTAGTTTTCCATTATCTTTCGTGTCTATTAGGCTCAACTACGCGTAGGATGTTCCGATCATACGGTGAAAACCCTAAACTGTCGTAGATTGGTTTAGCTTTATACTGATCAAGCAGGAGCCCCATGTCAGCGTTAACCCACGTAAACCATGGGCGATCGGCTTTGAGCCGATCCACAGGGCAACCTGAGAGCCGATCGGGCTCGTATTTAATGTTTACGTGTCTGCCATGCAGGAAACTAATCGAAGCAATCCAACACCTTCCTGACCAGGTATAGGTCAGGTGGCACGCCCTTGCAACCGCTAGGACGTGTGCCGGAACATTTGCGGGACGACGTCGAGGGACCAGGGCCCCCTGCAGCCTTGGAAGCCTCCCGGCTCTTCGTGTTGCTTAACCACTGCTCGCCGGTGGGTTTTGGCAGGCAACACATTCTGGCACGCCCGGTGGGACCATCTTCTGCAACAACCACGTCAACATCCGAGATGGCGGAAGAACCGGTCAAGTATGAAGATCTGCCTCCTGAGCATAAGAAGAAATACGATGATCTCAAGGCCATCTTGGAAGCCGATCTCATCGGCGCTTTTGAGAAAACCCGTTCGCACGGGATCAAGTTCAAAGGGTTCCAACCCGAAGGCGCGCTAGAGGGACTAGATCTATCTCTCCCTTCGGACGAACGTACCAGAGCCCTGCGACAGGAGATTAACTATGCCGTTGCTCACTCTCTTCATCGGCATTCTGAGAGCTTGGTGAACACTCTGGAGCGTGTCGCGCTCAATGTGGTGCAAGAAATCATGAAGCACAAGTACTCTCCGTCAGGACCTGCTCTAGGAACTCATCAAGGAGAGATACCGCTCTATACTAGGCCACCACTGCCGTACACGATGGCAGCTCCACAGCAACAAGGTTCACCGGCATACGTCGTCTACAAGGTTGGAGGTGATCCTGGCGATTACCAATTCCTGTATGAGCCGCCCAAGGAGATTCCACATGGATACGTGTGCACATACGTGCCGGACTGCAACAACTGGATGACCCAGGTTACAGCAGGAAGGACTGCCACGGCAGGAGGGATCGCCGGAACAGGAGTAGTTGCTGGAGCAGGAAGCAGTTCTGGAGCAGATGCTGAGAAACAGGCGTGGCTAGCTAAATATGCCACCGGTACAAGTCATGAACGCTCAACTTCTGCAGCTCCTACGGTGGATGAGATCACCGCAATCATGAGAGATCAGTTCGGCATCCTGCCGAAGAAGAGAATGATCGGCTATTCCAAGCCGTATCCCAACGACTATGACCTAATCCCACTACCGCCTAAGTATCGGCTCCCTGACTTCACAAAATTTAGTGGATCAGAAGGAACCAGCTCAATCGAGCACGTGAGCCGATATTTGGCACAGTTGGGCATGGTCTCAGCTTCAGACGAGCTGCGTGTGAGGTTCTTCTCACAATCTTCGAGGAGTCAGAGAAGAAGAAGATAGATATCACCGACCAAGGTGGTGTCCTGATGGACTCAGCCACTCCCAAAAGCGCAGAGTGCAACGGCTACGAAACTTGGAGGAAGCCGAGGCGCAGTACCTGTACACGTTGAGGAAAGCACGGCCCGATCTGGCCGTGAAAATTCAGCAAACACTGGAGACAGAGGCTCGCCCACCAAAGAAAGTGTGGCGACCCAAGCAGACAAAAGCCGATGCAGGGACATCGGCTGATACAAACATGGTGTTCGTTCTCCCGTCAGAGTTTTGTGCTCCAAGAGATGAGGAAGTATCAGTGGCACAGTTTGATTGCGGGCCACGACCAGTTATCTTTGAAAAGCCACGAGAGAGGAGCTACAGGCATCTGAAAGCCCTATACCTGAAGGGTTATATCAATGGGCAGCCTATCAGCAAGATGCTGGTTGACACGGGAGCAGCAGTCAACATAATGTCGTACTCCATGTTACGATGTTTGGGACGTTCCACTGAAGATCTGATCAAGACCAACGTCACGCTAAGCGATTTCAACGGCCAACCGTCAGAAGCCAAGGGTGTTCTGAACGTGGACTTAACTGTCGGCCGAAAGACCATCCCTACGTCCTTCTTCATCGTCGACAGCAAGAGCACTTACGCTGTCCTGCTAGGAAGGGATTGGATCCATGCTAACTGTTGCATCCCATCTACAATGCATCAGTGCATCATACAATGGGATGGAGATGAAGTGGAGGTTGTTCATGCAGATGATTCGATCGATATCTCTTTGGCTGCCATGAACATCTGGGAAGCAAATGACCAAGAGCCGCTCTCTGGAATCAATCTGGACGGCTGTGAGCGCATCGAAGCTACAAAAAATGGGGTGAGGCTGGTCTTATCCACTGGCCTGACAGAGTAGCAAGATCCAAGTCTATGGACGTACGTGGCAAGGCCGATCCCTGCGATCGGCCCCAAAAAATAAGAAACAAGGATCTCACTTCAAGCATGCCACGTCGTTATAGCAGAGAACCAAGAAGTTGTAAACCCTCGTTAAACATTGCAATGGAAAAGGAGGCCGATTCTAGCAATCGGCCACAAATAGTCTCAACATGCCTTCTGCCTGTGTTCATCATTGATTTAGCAGGCGATGGAAAGCTGGGGTTTACAGCAGCTGATGGACTAGAAGAGATCGAAATTGGTCCTGGGGATAAGCCATGGCCAACATTTATCAGCAAATAGTCGGATCGACAACTGCAAGGGAAGCCGATTCCAGCAATCGGCTAAAATTATTCGCACCACACGTGTTCACTACTGTGCTATTTAGCATGGTGAGTTGCGAGACAAGCTTGAATTGGCTGAAAAGCCGATATCTTCAATCACTTGAAGGATTCGGCTCGGGGGGCATACACAGAGAAGGTACAAGGCCACGAAGTATGTACCCAGGGGAAGCCGATTCATGAAATCGATCGGCTAATAAAAAATCGAAAATACAAAAAATTTCAGCACAGCCGATGCTTGGACATCGACTTTAGAATTACAGAGTTTAAGCTGCCACTTGATCAGGCCTCACGGCTGGCCAGGGCTTCAACTGCAGCGTCATTGGGACGTGGGGCTGGATTTCTTCAAGGATGTTCTTCACCTCCTCAGAGTTTTCGACCAATGTCTCAATGGATGAAGCAGAGCTGAGGCGTTGGGGGATGCTGATACGTCTCCAACGTATCGATAATTTCTTATGTTCCATGCTACTTTATTGATGATACCTACATGTTTTATGCACATTATATGTCGTATTTACGCATTTTCTGGAACTAACCTATTAACAAGATGCCGAAGAGCCAGTTGCTGTTTTTCTGCTGTTTTTGGTTTCAGAAATCCTAGTAAGGAAATATTCTCGGAATTGGACGAAATCACCTCCCAGGGTCCTATTTTTGCACGAGCTTCCAAGACCGAAGAGGGAAGAAGTGGGGCCACGAGGCGCCGACACCATAGGCGGCGCGGCCCAGCCCCCGCCGCGCCGACCTATGGTGTGGGGCCCTGTGTGGCCCCCACGTTGCCCTTTCGCCTACTTAAAGCCTCCGTCGCGAAAACCCCAGTACCGAGAGCCACGATATGAAAACCTTCCAGAGACGCCGCCGCCGCGAATCCCATCTCGGGGGATTCAGGAGATCGCCTCCGGCACCCTGCCGGAGAGGGGATTCATCTCCCGGAGGACTCTTCATCGCCATGATCGCCTCCGGAGTGATGAGTGAGTAGTTCACCCTGGACTATGGGTCCATAGCAGTAGCTAGATGGTCGTCTTCTCCTAATTGTGCTTCATTGTTGGATCTTGTGAGCTGCCTAACATGATCAAGATCATCTATCTGTAATTCTATATGTTGTGTTTGTCGGGATCCGATGGATAGAGAATGCTATGTTATGGTGATTATCAATCTATTGTTTATGTGTTGTTTATGATCTTGCATGCTCTCCGTTATTAGTAGAGGCTCTGGCCAAGTTTTACTCTTAACTCCAAGAGGGAGTATTTATGCTCGATAGTGGGTTCATGCCTTCATTGACACCTGGGACAGTGACAGAAAGTTCTAAGGTTGTGATGTGTTGTTGCCACTAGGGATAAAACATTGATTCTATGTCTAAGGATGTAGTTGTCGATTACATTACGCACCATACTTAATGCAATTGTCTGTTGCTTTGCAACATAATACTGAATGGGGTTCGGATGATAACCTGAAGGTGGACTTTTTAGGCATAGATGCAGCTGGATGGCGGTCTATGTACTTTGTCGTAATGCCCAATTAAATCTCACTATATTTATCATATCATGTATATGCATTGTTATGCCCTTCTCTATTTGTCAATTGCCCGACTGTAATTTGTTCACCCAACATGCTTTATCTTATGGGAAAGACACCTCTAGTGAACTGTGGACTCCGGTCCTATTCTTTACATCGCATACAATCTACTGCAATACTTGTTTTACTGTTTTCTTGCAAACAATCATCTTCCACTCGATACGCTTAATCCTTTGTTACGCAAGTTTGGTGAGATTGACAACCTCATTGTTTCGTTGGGGCAAAGTACTTTGGTTTTGTGTGATTCCACGTTGGCGCTGTTGTTGCGCCGCATCACATTTTGCCACCATCAACCTTCAACGTGCTTCTTGGCTCCTCCTGGTTCGATTAAAACTTGGTTTTTCTTCTGAGGGAAAACTTGCCACTGTGCGCATCATACCTTCCTCTTGGGGTTCCCAACGGACGTGTACATTTACGCGCATCAAGCCTGTTTTCGGCGCTTGCCGGGAGATCAAGACACGCTCAGGGGAGTCTCCACTTCTCAATCTCTTTACTTTGTTTTTGTCTTGCTTTATTTTATTTACTACTTTGTTTGCTGCACCTAAACAAAACACAAAAAAATTAGTTGCTAGTTTTACTTTATTTATTGTCTTGCTCTCTATATCAAAAACACAAAAAAAATTAGTTACTTGCATTTACTTTATCTAGTTTGCTTTATTTACTGTTGCTAAAATGAATACCCCTGAAAATACTAAGTTGTGTGACTTCACAAATGCAAATAATAATGATTTCCTATGCACACCTATTGCTCCACCTGCTACTACAGCAGAATTCTTTGAAATTAAACCTGCTTTACTGAACTTGGTTATGAGAGATCAATTTTCTGGTGTTAGTTCGATGATGCTGCTGCCCATCTCAATAATTTTGTTGAACTTTGTGAAATGCAAAAGTATAAGGATGTAGATGGTGATATTATTAAATTGAAAGTATTTCCTTTCTCATTAAGAGGAAGAGCTAAAGATTGGTTGCTATCTTTGCCTAAGAATAGTATTGATTCATGGACTAAATGTAAGGATGCTTTTATTGGTAGATATTATCCTCCCGCTAAAATTATATCTTTGAGAAGTAGCATAATGAATTTTAAGAAATTAGATACTGAACATGTTGCTCAAGCATGGGAGAGAATGAAAACTTTGGTAAAGAATTGCCCAACCCATGGACTGACTACTTGGATGATCATCCAAACCTTCTATGCAGGACTAAATTTTTCTTCGCGGAATTTATTGGATTCAGCTGCTGGAGGTACCTTTATGTCCATCACTTTGGGGGCGGCTACAAAACTTCTTGATGATATGATGATAAATTACTCTGAATGGCACACGGAAAGAGCTCCACAAGGTAAGAAGGTAAATTCTGTTGAAGAAACCTCTTCCTTGAGTGATAAGATTGATGTGATTATGTCTATGCTTGTGAATGGTAGATCTAATGTTGATCCAAATAATGTTCCTTTAGCTTCATTGGTTGCTCAAGAAGAAAATGTTGATGTGAATTTCATTAAAAATAATAATTTCAACAACAATGCTTATAGGAACAACTCTGGTAATAACTATAGGCCATATCCTTCTGCTAATGGTAATGGTTATGGTAATTCTTATGGGAATTCTTACAATAATAATAGGAGTGTACCCTCTGGTCTTGAAGCCATGCTTAAAGAATTTATTAGTACACAAACTGCTTTTAACAAATCTGTTGAGGAAAAGCTTGATAAAATTGATATTATTGCTTCTAGAGTTGATAGACTTGCCTCTGATGTTAATCTTTTAAATTTGAAAGTTATGCCTAATAATGATATTGATAATAAGATTACTACTACAGCAAATGCCATCCAAGTTAGAATTAATGAGAATATAAGATTAATGGCTGAATTGCGTGCTAGGTGGGATAGAGAAGAAAATGAAAAACTAGCTAAAGAGAATAATGTAGCTAAAGTTTGGACTATTACCACCACTAGTAATGCTAATTCTTCACATATTGCTGCACCTCCTACTATCAATGGTAAAATAATTAGTGTTGGCAATGTTTCTACTCCTAGTGCAAAGCGAACAAAACTGCCTGAAATTGCTAAAACTGCTGAAACTGCTTGTGATAAAACTGCTGAAATTTTTTCCAACCTTGGGAACAATGATTCCATTGCTGTAGCTCATAATGATTTAGATTTTGATGATTGCCACATCTCTGAAGTTATAAAGTTCTTACAAAAACTTGCCAAAAGTCCTAATGCTAGTGCTATAAATTTAGCCTTTACAAAACATATTACAAATGCTCTCATAAAAGCTAGAGAAGAGAAACTAAAACTTGAAACTTCTATTCCTAGAAAGTTAGAAGATGGTTGGGAGCCCATCATTAAAATGAAATTCAATGACTTTGAATGTAATGCTTTATGTGATCTTGGTGCAACTATTTCTGTTATGCCTAAAAAGATTTATGATATGCTTGACTTGCCACTATTGAAGAATTGTTATTTGGATGTTAATCTTGCCGATAATGTTAAAAAGAAACCTTTGGGGAGGATTGATAATGTGCATATTACGGTTAACAATAACCTTGTCCCCATTGATTTTGTTGTCTTGGATATCGAATGCAATGCATCTTGTCCTATTGTGTTGGGAAGACCTTTTCTTCGAACCGTTGGTGTTGTTATTGATATGAGGGAAGGTAATATTAAATATCAATTTCCTCTCAAGAAAGGTATGGAACACTTCCCTAGAAAGAGAATGAAGTTGCCTTTTGATTCTATTATTAGAACAAGTTATGATGTTGATGCTTCTACTCTCGATGTTACTTGATTTGCACTTTCTGCCAGGCGTTAAAGAAAAGCGCTTATGGGAGACAACCCATGTTTTTACTACAGTACTTTATTTTATATTTGAGTCTTGGAAGTTGTTTACTACTGTAGCAACCTCTCCTTATCATGTTTTTGTGCCAAGTAAAGTTTCTATGTCAAAGTTGATGTTATATTTGGGATCGCTGCGCAGAAACAGCATTGCTGTCTGTCACGAATCTGGGCACAGGTCTCTGTAGAAAATTCAAAAAAATCTGCCAATTTACGAGCGTGATCCTCAGATATGTACGCAACTTTCATTAGTTTTGAGTTTTTCCATTTGAGCAAGTCTGGTGCCATTTTAAAATTCGTCTTTACGGACTGTTCTGTTTTTGACAGATTCTGCCTTTTATTTCGCATTGCCTCTTTTGCTATGTTGGATTTATTTCTTTGATCCATTAATGTCCAGTAGCTTTATGCAATGTCCAGAAGTGTAAAGAATGTTTGTGTCACCTCTGAATGTGTGAATTATTAATTGTGCACTAACCCTCTAATGAGTTTGCTTGAAGTTTGGTGTGAAGGAAGTTTTCAAGGGTCAAGAGAGGAGTATGATATACTATGATCAAGAGGAGTGAAAGCTCTAAGCTTGGGGATGCCCCGTGGTTCACCCCTGCATATTTTAAGAAGACTCAAGCGTCTAAGCTTGGGGATGCCCAAGGCATCCCCTTCTTCATCGACAACATCATCAGGTTCCTCCCCTGAAACTATATTTTTATTCAATCACATCTTGTGTTCTTTACTTGGAGTCGTTTGTTTGTTTTTGTTTTTGTTTGAATAAAATGGATCCTAGCATTCACTTTGTGGGAGAGACACACGCTCCGCTGTTGCATATGGACAAATATGTCCTTAGGCTTTACTCATAATGTTCATAGTTTCTTCTTCGTTAAATTGTTATATGGTTGGAATTGGAAAATGCTACATGTAGTAATTCTAAAAATGTCTTGGATAATGTGATACTTGGCAATTGTTGTGCTCATGTTTAAGCTCTTGCATCATATGCTTTGCACCCATTAATGAAGAAATACATAGAGCTTGCTAAAATTTGATTTGCATATTTGGTCTCTCTAAGGTCTAGATAATATCTAGTATTGAGTTTTGAACAACAAGGAAGACGGTGTAGAGTCTTATAATGTTTACAATATATCTTTTATGTGAGTTTTTGCTGCACCGGTTCATCCTTGAGTTTGCTTCAAATAACCTTGCTAGCCTAAACCTTGTATCGAGAGGGAATACTTCTCATGCATCCAAAATCCTTGAGCCAACTACTATGCCATTTGTGTCCACCATACCTACCTACTACATGGTATTTCTCCGCCATTCCAAAGTAAATTGCTTGAGTGCTACCTTTAAAATTCCATCATTCACCTTTGCAATATATAGCTCATGGGACAAAATAGCCTTAAAAACTATCGTAGTATTGAATATGTACTATGCACTTTATCTTTTATTAAGTTGCTTGTTGTGCGATAACCATGCTTCTGGGGAACGCCATCAACTATTGTTGAATATCATGTGAGTTGCTATGCATGTCCGTCTTGTCTGAAGGATCTATCACCTTAGTGGTTGGAGCATGCAAAATTGTTAGAGAAGAACATTGGGCCGCTAACTAAAGCCATGAATCATGGTTGAAGTTTCAGTTTTGGACATATATCCTCAATCTCATATGAGAATAATAATCATTGCTACATGCTTATGCATTTAAGAGGAGTCCATTATCTGTTGTCCATGTTGTCCCGGTATGGATGTCTAAGTTGAGAATAATCAAAAGCGAGAAATCCAAAATGCGAGCATTCTCCTTAGACCTTTTACAAGGCATGGAGGTACCCCTTTGTGACACTTGGTTGAAACATGGCATGCAAAGATCCGGTAGTCCAAGCTAAGGACAAGGTGCGGGCACTATTAGTATACTATGCATGAGGCTTGTAACTTGTAAGATATAATTTACATAACTCATATGCTTTATTACTACCGTTGACAAAGTTGTTTCATGTTTTCAAAATAAAAGCTCTAGCACAAATACAGCAATCGATGCTTTCCTCTTTGAAGGACCATTCTTTTACTTTTATTGTTGAGTCAGTTTACCTATCCTCTCCACCTTAAGAAGCAAACACTTGTGTGAACTGTATTGATTCCTACATACTTGCATATTGCACTTGTTATATTACTTTATGTTGACAATATCCATGAGATATACATGTTATAAGTTGAAAGCAACCGCTGAAACTTAATCTTCCTTTGTGTTGCTTCAATACCTTTACTTTGATTTATTGCTTTATGAGCTAACTCTTATGCAAGACTTATTGATGCTTGTCTTGAAGTACTATTCATGAAAAGTCTTTGCTTTATGATTCACTTGTTTACTCATGTCATTACTTTTGTTTTGATCGCTGCATTCATTACATATGTTTACAAATAGTATGATCAAGATTATGATGGCATGTCATCAGAAATTATCTTTGTTATCGCTTTACCTGCTCGGGACGAGCAGAACTAAGCTTGGGGATGCTGATACGTCTCCAAACGATAATTTCTTATGTTCCATGCTACTTTATTGATGATACCTACATGTTTTATGCACATTATATGTCGTATTTACGCATTTTCCGGAACTAACCTATTAACAAGATGCCGAAGAGCCTTGCTGTTTTCTGTTTTTGGTTTCAGAAATCCTAGTAAGGAAATATTCTCGGAATTGGACGAAATCACCGCCCAGGGTCCTATTTTTGCACCTGGAGCTTCCAGAAGACCGAAGAGGGAAGGAAGTGGGGCCACGAGGCGCCGACACCATAGGGCGGCGCGGCCCTGCCCCTGGCCGCCGACCTATGGTGTGGGGCCCTCGTGTGGCCCCCACGTTGCCCTTTCGCCTACTTAAAGCCTCCGTCGCGAAACCCCCAGTACCGAGAGCCACGATACGGAAACCTTCCAGAGACGCCGCCGCGAATCCCATCTCTGGGGATTCAGGAGATCGCCTCGGCACCCGGCCGGAGAGGGGATTCATCTCCCGAGGACTCTTCATCGCCATGATCGCCTCCCAGAGTGATGAGTGAGTAGTTCACCCCTGGACTATGGGTCCAGCAGCTAGATGGTCGTCTTCTCCTAATTGTGCTTCATTGTTGGATCTTGTGAGCTGCCTAACATGATCAAGATCATCTATCTAATTCTATATGTTGTGTTTGTCGGGATCCGATGGATAGAGAATGCTATGTTATGGTGATTATCAATCTATTGTTTATGTGTTGTTTATGATCTTGCATGCTCTCCGTTATTAGTAGAGGCTCTCCAAGTTTTTACTCTTAACTCTAAGAGGGAGTATTTATGCTCGATAGTGGGTTCATGCCTTCATTGACACCTGGGACAGTGACAGAAAGTTCTAAGGTTGTGATGTGCTGTTGCCACTAGGGATAAAACATTGATTCTATGTCTAAGGATGTAGTTGTCGATTACATTACGCACCATACTTAATGCAATTGTCTGTTGCTTTGCAACTTAATACTGAATGGGGTTCGGATGATAACCTGAAGGTGGACTTTTTAGGCATAGATGCAGTTGGATGGCGGTCTATGTACTTTGTCGTAATGCCCAATTAAATCTCACTATATTTATCATATCATGTATATGCATTGTTATGCCCTTCTCTATTTGTCAATTGCCCGACCGTAATTTGTTCATCCAACATGCTTTATCTTATGGGAGAGACACCTCTAGTGAACTGTGGACCCCGGTCCTATTCTTTACATCGCATACACTCTGCAATACTTGTTTTACTATTTTCTTGCAAACAATCATCTTCCACTCGATACGCTTAATCCTTTGTTACGCAAGCCTGTGAGATTGACAACCTCACTGCTTCGCTGGGGCAAAGTACTTTGGTTTTGTTGTGTAGATTCCACGTTGGCGCCGATCCCTGTTGTTGCGCCGCATCACATTTCGCCACCATCAACCTTCAACGTGCTTCTTGCTCCTCCTGGTTCGATTAAACCTTGGTTTCTTTCTCGAGGAAAACTTGCCACTGTGCGCATCATACCTTCCTCTTGGGGTTCCCAACGGACGTGTACATTTACGCGCATCAGTGAGCCGATCCGAGCAGCAAAGCACAAGAATTGAGCAGGAGGAGTTGGAGAGCCATTGCGTGTGAAGCCTCTTGGTTCAAGAAGGGAATTTGCTGGTCCTTCCGAGCCCTCGTGGTGCATCGACTCCTTGTGCGTAAGCTTTCCTGTCCTGTTTTGATGGGAGTTGGAGGCTGACCCTTTCTTGGAAGCCGATGGTGGCACATCTGGCTGGTTTTGCGTGGTGGTGTCCCAGAGGTGCCCAACTGGAGCTTCGCTGGATTGCAGGTCCTCACTGATATTATCTTCGGTAGAGGTCTACAAGAGCAGGATTACTGGACTTAATAGGCTACTAAAGCCTAGAGGGGTGTTTGCCCTTCAAAGTTGTCCTGGCAGCCACCTTTTTCGCTACTATTCTTGCCTTGACTGAGGCTCGGGGGGCAGCTGGCCCTGAAGATCCTTTGCTCTTGGGAGCCGATTTGGTTGAAATCGGCTAACTCTGCACCACAATCTTTGTAAAACAGTGGTGAATTATTGCAGAGGGAACCACCGGAGCTGGTGGGAGGAGTTTGAAGAGGGAGCCATCATCATTGATAGGCTCTGGGCCAGTTTGTTGCTGCAAAGAAACAGAGCATCACAAGGAAAGTTGTGAGCAAATGGTACCTGTTATGCAGATGTATCAGCTTCAACGTCAAGTTGTTTCAGCTACGGTCCTAGAAGCTTTCCTGGAGGCGTTAATTCAGGAAACATCACGATCGGATGATTTGGAGTCCAAAATCTAAGGGTCCCAAGGCTGTGGGCTGGACCTGTTCGATTGAAAATTTGGGATCTGAATTTAAGCAAGGATTGCAAGTTACCGTCGAGGGGGTGATACGTCTCCAACGTATCGATAATTTCTTATGTTCCATGCTACTTTATTGATGATACCTACATGTTTTATGCACACTTTATGTCATATTCGTGCATTTTCTGGAACTAACCTATTAACAAGATGCCGAAGTGCCAGTTCCTGTTTTCTGTTGTTTTTGGTTTCGAAATCCTAGTAACGAAATATTCTCGGAATTGGACGAAATCAACACCCAGTTCCTATTTTGCCCTAAGCATCCAACACCGAGAGTCGCGAGGAGGGCCCTGTGGGCCCAGATGATAGGTGGCGCGGCGGGCCCCTCTGCCGCGCCACCTATGGTGTCGTCGCCCCTTCGACCTTCGACGCTGCCCTTTCGCCTATATAAAGCCCCCGCATCGAAACCCTTACGGAAGCCACGGCACGCGAAACCTTCCGAGCCGCCGCCATCGCAAGCCAAGATCTGGGGACAGGAGTCCCTGTTCGGCTCGCCGACGGGGAAGTGCCCCCGGAAGGCTTCTCCATCGACACCGCTGCCATCTCCACCGCCATCTTCATCACCGCTGCTGCTCCCATGAGGAGGAGTAGTTCTCCATCGAGGCTCGGGCTGTACGGTAGCTATGTGGTTCATCTCTCTCCTATGTACTTCAATACAATAATCTCATGAGCTGCCTTACATGATTGAGATTCATATGATGATGCTTGTAATCTAGATGTCATTATGCTAGTCAAGTGAGTTTTACTTATGTGATCTCCGGAGACTCCTTGTCCCACGTGTGTAAAGGTGACAGTGTGTGCACCGTGTGGGTCTCTTAGGCTATATTTCACAGAATACTTATTCACTGTTATGAATGGCATAGTGAAGTGCTTATTTATATCTCTTTATGATTGCAATGTGTTTTGTATCACAATTTATCTATGTGCTACTCTAGCAATGTTATTAAAGTAGTTTTATTCCTCCTGCACGATGTAATGGTGACAGTGTGTGCATCCGTGTTAGTACTTGGTTTATGCTATGATCATGATCTCTTGTAGATTGCGAAGTTAACTATTGCTATGATAGTATTGATGTGTATTATTCCTCCTACATAAGCATGAAGGTGACAGTGTGCATGCTACGTTAGTACTTGGTTTAGTCGTATTGATCTATCTTACACTCTAAGGTTATTTAAATATGAACATTGAATTGTGGAGCTTGTTAACTCCGGCATTGAGGGTTCGTGTAATCCTACGCAATGTGTTCATCATCCAACAAGAGAGTGTAGAGTATGCATTTATCTATTCTGTTATGTGATCAAAGTTGAGAGTGTCCACTAGTGAAAGTCTAATCCCTAGGCCTTGTTCCTAAATATTGCTATCGCTGCTTGTTTTACTGAATTACTACTGCTGCGTTACTACTGCTTGTTTACTTCCTACAATATTACTACCATCAACTGCACGCAAGCTATTTTCTGGTGCCGTACTACTACTCATATTCATTCATACCACTTGTATTTCACTATCTCTTCGCCGAACTAGTGCACCTATTAGGTGTGTTGGGGACACAAGAGACTTCTTGCTTTGTGGTTGCAGGGTTGCATGAGAGGGATATCTTTGACCTCTTCCTCCCTGAGTTCGATAAACCTTGGGTAATCCACTTAAGGGAAACTTGCTGCTGTTCTACAAACCTCTGCTCTTGGAGGCCCAACACTATCTACAAGAATAGAAGCACCCGTAGACATCAAGCACTTTTCTCGCGCCGTTGTCGGGAGGAAAGGTAAAAGGTACTCACACTCCGGATCTCGGCTACTAAGCTATTTTCCGGCGCCGTTGTAAGTACTCGCTATTTCCTTTAGACTCTGCAATTGCGACATTTGGTTTCTTGTTTACACTAGTTAGGCATAATTGACAACAATGACCTTTTTATTCTATTTCCTGATTTAAGACATGGATGGTTTGATGCGAAAATTAAAAAACCCATGGAACATATTAATATGAATGCTTTGAACACTATTGTTGCTAATGCTATGGAAAATTCTAAGCTTGGGGAAGCTGGCTTTGATGAGCATGATATTTTTAGTCCCCCAAGCATTGAGGAGAAAATTTACTTTGATGATACTTTGCCTCCCATTTATGATGATTATAATGATAGTAGTCTTTTGTTACCACCTGTTATGGAGGATAAATTTGATTATGATTACAATATACCTCCTATATTTGATAGCTACTTTGTTGAATTTGCTCCCACTACAATTAATAAGAATGACTATGCTTATGTTGGGAGTAGTAATTATTTTATGCATGAGACTCATGATAAGAATGCTTTATGTGATAGTTATATTGTTGAGTTTGCTCATGTTGCTACTGAAAGTTATTATGAGAGAGGAAAATATGGTTGTAAAAATTTCATGTTACTAAAACACCTCTCTATATGCTGAAATTTTTGAAGCTACACTTGTTTTATCTTCCTATGCTTGTTACTTTGCTCTTCATGAACTTGTTTATTTACAAGATTCCTATGCATAGGAAGCATGTTAGGCTTAAATGTGTTTTGAATTTGCTTCTTGATGCTCTCTTTTGCTTCAACTCTTATTTATTGCGAGAGTATCATTAAAATTACTGAGCCCATCTTAATGGCTAGAAAGAACTTCTTGGGAGATAACCCATGTGTTTATTTTGTTACTGTATTGTTGAGTCTTGGAAGTTGTTTACTACTGTAGCAACCTCTACTTATCATGTTTTTGTGCCAAGTAAAGTTTCTATGTTAAAGTTGATGTTATATTTGGGATCGCTGCGCAGAAACAGCATTGCTGTCTGTCACGAATTCTGGCACAAGTCTCTGTAGAAAATTCGAAAAAATCTGCCAATTTACGAGCGTGATCCTCAGATATGTACGCAACTTTCATTAGTTTTGAGTTTTTCCGTTTGAGCAAGTCTGGTGCCATTTTAAAATTCGTCTTTACGAACTGTTCTGTTTTGACAGATTCTGCCTTTTATTTCGCATTGCCGCTTTTGCTTTGTTGGATGGGTTTCTTTGTTCCATTAACTTTCAGAAGTTTTGTGCAATGTCCAGAAGTGTTGAGAATGATTGTGTCACCTCTGAACATGTGAATTTTTATTATGCACTAACCCTCTAATGAGTTTGCTTGAAGTTTGGTGTGGCAGAAGTTTTCAAGGGTCAATAGAAGAGGGTGATATAATGTGATCGAGAAGAGTGAAAGGTCTAAGCTTGGGGATGCCCCGTGGTTCACCCCTGCATATTTCAAGAATACTCAAGCATCTAAGCTTGGGGATGCCCAAGGCATCCCCTTCTTCATCGACAATTTATCAGGTTTCTTCTAGTGAAACTATATTTTTATTCGGTCACATCTTATGTACTTTACTTGGAGCGTCTGTATGTTTTTGTTTTTGTTTTTGTTTGAATAAATGCTTGTGTGGGAGAGAGACACGCTCCGCTGGTTCATATGAACACATGTGTTCTTAGCTTTTAATGTTCAAGGGCGAAAGTTGATCGCTTCACTTGTTGTTATATGGTTGGAAACAGAAAATGCTACATGTAGTAATTCTAAAATGTCTTGGATAATGTGATACTTGGCAATTGTTGTGCTCATGTTTAAGCTCTTGCATCATATACTTTGCACCTATTAATGAAGAAATACATAGAGCTTGCTAAAATTTGGTTTGCATAATTGGTCTCTCTAAGGTCTAGATAATTTCTAGTATTGGGTTGAACAACAAGGAAGACGGTGTAAAGTCTTATAATGTTTACAATATGTCTTTTATGTGAGTTTTGCTGCACCGGTTCATCCTTGTGTTTGTTTCAAATAACCTTGCTAGCCTAAACCTTGTATCGAGAGGGAATACTTCTCATGCATCCAAAATCCTTGAGCCAACCACTATGCCATTTGTGTCCACCATACCTACCTACTACATGGTATTTCTCCGCCATTCCAAAGTAAATTGCTTGAGTGCTACCTTTAAACATTTCAAAAGTTATCACCTCTGATTTGTGTCAATGTTTTATAGCTCATGAAGAAGTATGTGGTGTTTATCTTTCAATCTTGTTGGGCAACTTTCACCAATGGACTAGTGGCTTCATCCGCTTATCCAATAATTTTGCAAAAAGAGCTGGCAATGGGATTCCCAGTCCCAAATTAATTAACAAAAATAGACACTCCTCCATGGTATGTGATTGTTGGACGGCACCCGAAGGATTCGGTTAGCCATGGCTTGAGAAAGCAAAGGTGGGGAGGAGTGTCATCATAATAAAACTAAAATAAAAGGCACTCCTTCATGGTATGAGATTGTTGGCAGGCACCCGAGGATTCGGTTAGCCATGGTTTGTGAAAGCAAAGGTTGGAAGGAGTGCCACCCAAAAATAAATAAAATGGGAGCCGCTCTTTGAAGGTTTGTCTGGCAAGGAGTTAGAGTACCCACTACCATTCGTTGACAACAACAAACACCTCTCAAAACTTTACTTTTATACTCTCTTGATGTTTTCAAAATCAAAGCTCTAGCACAAATATAGCAATCAATGCTTCCCTCTGCGAAGGGCCTTTCTTTTACTTTTATGTTGAGTCAGTTCACCTATCTCTCCCATCTCAAGAAGCAAACACTTGTGTGAACTGTGCATTGATTCCTACATACTTGCATATTGCATTTGTTATATTACTTTGTGTTGACAATTATCCATGAGATATACATGTTATAAGTTGAAAGCAACCGCTGAAACTTAATCTTCCTTTGTGTTGCTTCAATACCTTTACTTTGAGTTTATTGCTTTATGAGTTAACTTTTATGCAAGACTTATTGATGCTTGTCTTGAAAGTACTATTCATGAAAAGTCTTTGCTTTATGATTCACTTGTTTACTCATGTCATTACCATTGTTTTGATCGCTGCATTCATTACATATGTTTACAAATAGTATGATCAAGGTTATGATGGCATGTCACTTCAGAAATTATCTTTGTTATCGTTTTACCTGCTCGGGACGAGCAGAACTAAGCTTGGGGATGCTGATACGTCTCCAACGTATCGATAATTTCTTATGTTCCATGCTACTTTATTGATGATACCTACATGTTTTATGCACACTTTATGTCATATTCGTGCATTTTCTGGAACTAACCTATTAACAAGATGCCGAAGTGCCAGTTCCTGTTTTCTGCTGTTTTTGGTTTCAGAAATCCTAGTAACGAAATATTCTCGGAATTGGACGAAATCAACACCCAGGTTCCCGCATCCAGAACACCCGAGAGCCGCTAGAGGAGGGGCCCTGTGGCCCCAGATGATAGGGTGGCGCGGCTGGGCCAGGCCGCGCCCGCCCTCGGTGTCGTCGCCCTTCGACCTTCCGACGCTGCCCTTTCGCCTATATAAAGCCCCTGCATCGAAAACCCTTACGGGAAGCCACGGTACGCGAAACCTTCCAGAGCCGCCGCCATCGCGAAGCCAAGATCGGGGACAGGAGTCTCTGTTCCGGCACCCTGCCGGACGGGGAAGTGCCCCCGGAAGGCTTCTCCATCGACACCGCTGCCATCTCCACCGCCATCTTCATCACCGCTGCTGCTCCCATGAGGAGGGAGTAGTTCTCCATCGAGGCTCGGGGCTGTACCGGTAGCTATGTGGTTCATCTCTCTCCTATGTACTTCAATACAATAATCTCATGAGCTGCCTTACATGATTGAGATTCATATGATGATGCTTGTAATCTAGATGTCATTATGCTAGTCAAGTGAGTTTTACTTATGTGATCTCCGGAGACTCCTTGTCCCACGTGTGTAAAGGTGACGTGTGTGCACCGTGTGGGTCTCTTAGGCTATATTTCACAGAATACTTATTCACTGTTATGAATGGCATAGTGAAGTGCTTATTTATATCTCTTTATGATTGCAATGTGTTTTGTATCACAATTTATCTATGTGCTACTCTAGCAATGTTATTAAAGTAGTTTTATTCCTCCTGCACGATGTAATGGTGACAGTGTGTGCATCCGTGTTAGTACTTGGTTTATGCTATGATCATGATCTCTTGTAGATTGCGAAGTTAACTATTGCTATGATAGTATTGATGTGTATTATTCCTCCTACATAAGCATGAAGGTGACAGTGTGCATGCTACGTTAGTACTTGGTTTAGTCGTATTGATCTATCTTACACTCTAAGGTTATTTAAATATGAACATTGAATTGTGGAGCTTGTTAACTCCGGCATTGAGGGTTCGTGTAATCCTACGCAATGTGTTCATCATCCAACAAGAGAGTGTAGAGTATGCATTTATCTATTCTGTTATGTGATCAAAGTTGAGAGTGTCCACTAGTGAAAGTCTAATCCCTAGGCCTTGTTCCTAAATATTGCTATCGCTGCTTGTTCTGTTTTACTGAATTACTACTGCTGCGTTACTACTGCTTGTTTACTTCCTACAATATTACTACCATCAACTGCACGCCAGCAAGCTATTTTCTGGCGCCGTACTACTACTCATATTCATTCATACCACTTGTATTTCACTATCTCTTCGCCGAACTAGTGCACCTATTAGGTGTGTTGGGGACACAAGAGACTTCTTGCTTTATGGTTGCAGGGTTGCATGAGAGGGATATCTTTGACCTCTTCCTCCCTGAGTTTGATAAACCTTGGGTAATCCACTTAAGGGAAACCTGTTGTTCTACAAACCTCTGCTCTTGGAGGCCCAACGCTGTCTACAAGAATAGAAGCACCCGTAGACATCAGGGGTTAACTGGATTGACCTGTCTTGCAATTTATTGTGAAAAACTGATGCGTTGCCATCGGCTCATTGAGCATTGACCAAGTTGACAATCGGCAAAGTCAAGATAAGGGAGAATCGGCTAAATCGATATGAAAGAAATCGGCAAAGTCAAATTGGAGGAAATTCTTCATTGATAATAAGATTTCTTACATAAAGAGCTGATTGCTCTCAAAAGGAAGAACTAGGGGGTACATTGCCCCATCTACTACTACTGATCCTTCTAAGGATCCTATCTACGGGCCGTCGCTGCCCTCGTCATCGCCGTCACCGCCGCTGTCGGCGCTACTCCGGCGGACTCGTCGTCGCTGCTGCGCGGCCGCCGGCCGGGCCCTCGTTGTCCTCGTCCTCCTCGTCAGCGTCGTCGTCGCTGTCGAAGTCGCGAGGTTGCCCGGCCAAGGCAGCGCTTGGCCGGCGGCTCGTCGGAGGAGGTGTCGTCCTCCTCCTCTTCTTCCTCCTTCGCCTCCTCGGAGGAGGTGAAGTCCCAGGAGAAGCGATCGTCATCGCTCTCCTCCTCCGATTCCCCGTTGGCGAGGAAACGGAGGTCGCTTCCCCGTCGGTCGAGGACTTGTCGTCCTCAGACCAGATGGAGAAGTCATGGCTAGACTCGTCCCCGTCCTCTATGGCGCGGCGAATGTGGGCCGCGTGGGCCTCTATCGGGTCCCACTCCGGCGTCGGCTCCCGGAGGGGGGAGGAGTGGACGGAAAGGCCCGACGAAGAAGAGGAGGAAGAAGAGGAAGACATGGTGGCAGAGGAGGGCTTTTGGAGTGCTAATGCGAAGGGGATGAAGAGGGGAACTGCAAGAAGTGGCTAAATAAAAGGGGATATAGCGGAGATTTAATGCTTAAGCAGTTTCCGAGGATGTGGTGCCAAAACTGTCAAATCGTGCAGAGAAGTTGAGAAGGCAAGGTATCATGATGAAGAATATTGCGACGGTTCTGCTCTGCCACGACATGACCCCTCAAAGAAAAACAGTGGTTTTGAAATTATCATTACCAAAACCAGGGGGGCATGTGTTATCACCAGATTTTGGCCAAATCAGGAGATGGGCCGTAAGTGAAGATGGGCTTGAAAGATACACGCATGGAGCATCTTTGAAGCGGCCTTGCGCGAAGAGTTTGGGCTTAATTGCCAATGTATCTGTAACATAGTAGATCGCATCTTAGATTAGAATTAAAAGATAGAGTTTAGCCCGTGCACGGTTAGGTACACGCCCGAATTAGAAAGTCCCTTGGACTATAAATATGTATCTAGGGTTATCGGAAAAGAAGGACAATCACGTTCACAACAAACACAAATCAGGCGCATCGCCACCCCTTCTTTCGAGGGTTTCTCCCGGGTAAGCATCATGCTGCCTAGATCGCATCTTGCGATCTAGGCAGCACACGTTTATTCGTTTACCTTGTGCTGCTCGTACTGAAGCGTTGTTGATGGCGAGTAGCACTACTTATCATAGATGTTTTGGGGCTTGCATAGATGCTTTTCTTACGCATATCTGCTTAGTTGTGCCGTCCCTCGATATCTAGCTGCCCTTACACCTATCCAGGTGTAAGGGCAGCATCTTGCTTGTTCGTTGTTTAGTAGATCCGATCCGTTATAGTTGCTCCTTGATTCTTCAAGGATTGGTTTAATATCCGTATGGTTAGGCCTTGCAAACGGGTTGAACGATCCGGTAGTGCGTTAGGTATGGTTTGTTAGTCCTAAGAGGGATGTTCCGGGAATTAACTTAATGTTGGTTTTTAGGCCTCTTTTAGGATTAGTTTTCCATTATCTTTCGTGTCTATTAGGCTCAACTATGCGTAAGATGTTCCGATCATATGGTGAAAACCCTAAACTGTCGTAGATTGGTTTAGCTTTATATTGATCAAGCAGGAGCCCCATGTCAGCGTTAACCCTACGTAAACCATGGGGCGATCGGCTTTGTGAGCCGATCCACAGGGCAACCTGAGAGCCGATCGGGCTCGTATTTAATGTTTACGTGTCGCCATGCAGGAAACTAATCGAAGCAATCCAACACCTTCCTGACCAGGTATAGGTCAGGTGGCACGCCCTTGCAACCGCTAGGACGTGTGCCGGAACATTTGCGGGACGACGTCGAGGGACCAGGGCCCTGCAGCCTTGGAAGCCTCCGGCTCTTGTGTTGCCAACTTGCAATTTGCAAGCATATAAACTTCATAAGATAGGCACAATGATCAAATTTATTAAGTACAAGAAAGTAAATGTGCCATCAAGTTCGTGAGAGCTTTACTGACTAATTTTCTCATGCCAAAATTTAATTTGGAAGATAAATAAAAACATGATGAATTACTTAGAATAGAAACAATGCTACTAGGTAGATATGACGGACACAATTGGCAAACTTTGTTTCATGGTGGTTGGATGCACGAGTAGAGATCATACTCAGTGCAGGCGAAGGCTAGCAAAAGACTGGGAGCGACCAACTAAGAGAGCAATAATGGCCATAATCATGCATAGCGACAAAACATTATCAATCAAAGCATAAAGTGATATTACAAGTCAAAAACTAAATGATCATAGAGGCTTTAGTTGACTGGTTATAGTCATAACATGGTGTAAGCATGTGCCAAGTCAACCCAATAAAGCATCAAAGGAGAATACCACAATATTATGCTTTTATGATAGAAACAACAAATGATTATTCTTTCAATGACACATTATGCACTGATACGTCTCAAACGTATCTATAATTTCTTATGTTCCATGCTACTTTTATTACAATACTTGAATGTTTTATACATACTTTACAGCATTATTATACATTTTCCGGCACTAACCTATTAACAAGATGCCGAAGAGCCAGTTGCTGTTTTCTGCTGTTTTTGGTTTCAGAAATCCTAGTAAGGAAATATTCTCGGAATTGGACGAAATCAACGCCCGAGCCTATTTTTACACGAAGCTTCGAAGACCGAAGGGAGACGAAGTGGAGCCACGAGGTGGCCACACACCGGCGGCGCGGCCCAGGTGGCCGCGCGCCTGTAGTGTGGGCCCCCGTGACGCCCCGACCTACCCTTCCGCCTACTTAAAGCCTCCGTCGGAAACCCCTGTACCGAGAGCCACGATACAAAACCTTCCGGAGACGCCACCGTCGCGAATCCCATCTCGGGGGATTCAGGAGATCGCCTCCGGCACCCTGCCGGAGAGGGGAATCATCACCGGAGGGGCTCTACATCATCATGCCCGCCTCCGGATTGATGCGTGAGTAGTTCATCCTTGGACTATGGGTCCATAGCAGTAGCTAGATGGTTGTCTTCTCCGCTTGTGCTTTCATTGTATTAGATCTTGTGAGCTTCCTAACATGATCAAGATCATCTATTTGTAATGCTACATGTTGTGTTTGGCGAGATCCGATGAATATAGAATACTATGTTAAGTTGATTATCAATCTATCATATATGTGTTGTTTATGTTCTTGCATGCTCTCCGTTGCTAGTAGAGGCTCTGGCCAAGTTGATACTTGTAACTCCAAGAGGGAGTATATGCTCGATAGTGGGTTCATGCCTCCATTGAATCTGGGATCGTGACAGAGGTTCTAAGGTTGTGGATGTGCTGTTGCTACTAGGGATAAAACATTGATGCTTTGTCTAAGTATATTTGTGTTGATTACATTACGCACCATACTTAATGCAATTATCTGTTGTTTACAACTTAATACCGGAAGGGTTCGGATGATAACCTGAAGGTGGATTATTTAGGCATAGATGCATGCTGGATAGCGGTCTATGTACTTTGTCGTAATGCCCTGATTAAATCACATAGTAATCATCATTGATATGTATTGAATCTTTATTTGTCAATTGCCCGCCTGTAATTTGTTCACCCAGCATGTTAGTTATCTTATTGGAGAGACACCTCTAGTGAACTGTGGACCCCGGTCCATTCTTTTACATCTGAATACATTCTACTGTTTTTACTGTTCTTTGCAAACAAACACCATCTTCCACTCGATACGCTTAATCCTTTGTTTTCAGCAAGCCGGTGAGATTGACAACTTCACTGTTACGTTGGGGCAAAGTACTTTGATTGTGTTGTGCAGGTTCCACGTTGGCGCCGGTTTCACTGGTGTTGCGCCGCACTACATTCCTCCACCAACAACCTTCACGTGCTTCTTGGCTCCTACTGGTTCGATAACCTTGGTTTCTTTCTGAGGGAAAACTTGCCGCTGTGCGCATCATACCTTCCTCTTGGGGTTCCCAACGGACGTGTACATCTACGCGCATCAAGCAACTTTTTCTGGCGCCGTTGCCGGGGAACTGAAGAAAAGCTACACCACAAAGATTTCTAGCTCCCACGTCAACTACACGCCAGCAACTTTTTCTGGCGCCGTTGCCGGGGAGATCAAGACACGCTGCAAGGGGAGTCTCCACTTCCAATCTCTTTACTTTATTTTTGTCTTGCTTTATTTTATTTACTACTTTGTTTGCTGCACTTAAACAAAACACACAAAAAATTAGTTGCTAGCTTTACTTTATTTACTGTCTTGTTCTCTATATCAAAAACACACAAAAAATTAGTTACTTGTCTTTACTTTATTTGCTTAGTTTATTTTACTACTGTTATTATGAGTAATCCTGAAGTTGAAGTTCGTTATTTTAAGCAACAAGGTGGAGAAAGTTTTAAAGATGCTTGGTACAGAATTAGTAATGCTCATCATAGGTGCATTAAGAAACACTCCACCACTATCCTTCTTAGGAACTTTTATGTTGGTTTATCTAGTTGGAATAGGTATGTTCTTGATACTCTTTCGGGAGGTAATTTCCTAGGTACTCCTGCTTTAGAAGCTAGCTGCATCATTGAGAGTCTAGTTGGAATACCACCTGTTAATGAAGTTAAAATTGAAATCTCTCTTGAGGATGTTATGAAAAAATTGGAAACCATAGAGAAAATTTTTCCAAGTGTTGAAACTAAATTGGGAATGTTACTTGATAAAACTAATGAACTTTATAAATCCCTAGGAGGAATTGATGAAAGAATTAGTGTCCTAGGAACTTGTGTTGTCCAGGATAATCAAACCAATAGGATTGATGAACTTGAAAAAGCTATTGGAACCTTGGGTTCAACCTTTTCTTCTCTCAAGTATAAGGAGAAAGCTTATGTGGGTAAAGAGCAAAAATTCATGTATGCCTCTAAGGTGCCTAAACAAAAGAATTATTATAGGCCTAAAATTGCTAAAACCCCTAGCACCACCATAGAAAATTTAGATAATGGAGCACCTAAAGTACCCTCTGCAACAAGTTGTGTTTGCAAGAAAAATAATAATGTTGATGCTTCGTCTCTTGATGTTACTTGATTTGCACTTTCTGCGCCTAGCTGAAGGCGTTAAAGAAAAGCACTTCTTGGGAGATAACCCATGTTTTATTTTATTTACTGTATTGTTGAGTCTTGGAAGTTGTTTACTACTGTAGCAACCTCTCCTTATCATGTTTTTGTGCCAAGTAAAGTTTCTATGCTAAAGTTGATGATATATTTGGGATCGCTGCGCAGAAACAGCATTGCTGTCTGTCACGAATTCTGGCATAAGTCTCTGTAAAAAATTGAAAAATCTGCAAATTTACGAGCGTGATCCTCAGATATGTACGCAACTTCCATTAGTTTTGAGTGTTTCAATTTGAGCAAGTTAAGTGCCCAGTCCAGATGCATCTTTACGGACTGTTCTGTTTTTGACAGATTCTGTCTTTTACTTCGCATTGCCGCTTTTGCTATGTTGAATGAGTTTCTTTGTTCCATTAACTTTCAGAAGCTTTGTGCAATGTCCAGAAGTGATAAGAATGATTGTGTCACCTCTGAATATGTGAATTTGTGGTTACGCACTAACCCTCTAATGAGTTTGCTTGGAGTTTGTGTGAAGGAAGTTTTCAAGGGTCAAGAGAAGAGGATGATATACTATGATTAAGAAGAGTGAAAGGTCTAAGCTTGGGGATGCCCCGGTGGTTCATCCCTGCATATTTTAAGAAGACTCAAGTATCTAAGCTTGGGGATGCCCAAGGCATCCCTTTCTTCATCGACAACATTATCAGGTCACTTCTAGTGAAACTATATTTTTATTCCGTCACATTCTTATGTTCTTTACTTGGAGCGTCGGTTTGTTTTTATTTTTGTTTTGTTTTGAATAAAGTTGGATCCCGCCATTATTATATTGGAGATATTACGCTCCGCTTTTTCTTATGGAACACTTGTGTTCTTAGTTGTGCTTTAATGTTCATGGCGAAAGCTCATTGCTTCGTTAGATTGCTATTTGGTTGGAATTGGAAAATGCTGCATATGGTTTGGCAATTTGGCAATTGTTTGAGCTCTCATAGATCATGTTTAAGCTCTTGCATCATGTAGTTTAATCTATTAATGAAGAACTACTGTAGAGCTTGTTTAATTTGGTTTGCATGATTGATCTCTCTAAGTCTAGATATTTTTGGGTAAAGTGTTTGAACAACAAGGAAGACAGTGTAGAGCCTTATAATACTTGCAATATGTTCTTGTGTGAGTTTTGTTGTACCTGTTCATACTTGTGTTTGCTTCAAACAACCTTGCTAGCCCAAACCTTGTACTGAGAGGAAATGCTTCTCGTGCATCCAAACACCTTGAGCCAAAATCCATGCCATTTGTGTCCACCATATCTACCTACTATGTGGTATTTTTGCCATTCCAAAGTAAATTACTTGAGTGCTACCTTTAAAATTTCATTCCTCTACCTTTACAATATATAGCTCATGGGACAAATAGCTTAAAAACTATTGTGGTGATGAATATGTAGTTATGTGTCTTAATTCTTATAAGTTGCTTGTTGAGCGGTAACCATGTTTTCTGGGGACGCCATCAACTTTATCTTTGTTGGATATCATGTGAGATGCTATGCATGTTCGTCTTGTCTGAAGTAAGTGGACTTCATGATCAAATGGTTTGAGTATGCATATGTTAGAGAAGAACATTGGGCCGCTAACTAAAGCCATGTATCATGGTGGAAGTTTCAGTTTGGACATACAACCTCAATCTCTTATGAGAATATTAATTGTTGTTGAATGCTTAAGCATTAAAAAGAGGAGTCCATTATCTGTTGTCTATGTTGTCCCGGTATGGATGTCTAAGTTGAGAATAATCAAAAGCGAGAAATCCAATGCGTGCTTTCTCCTTAGACCTTTGTACAGGCGGCATAGAGGACCGCTTTGTGACACTTGGTTGAAACATATGTTATGCGATGAGAATCCGTGTTTCCGAGCTAAGTAGGACAAGGTGCGAGCACTATTAGTACTCTATGCATGAGACATGCAACTTGTAGGAAGTAGTATGCATAGCACATATGAATTATTACTACCGTTGACAAAATTATTTCTATGTTTTCAAAACAAAAGCTCTAGCACAAAAATAGTAATCAATGCTTCCCTCTGCGAAGGGCCAATCTTTTACTTTATTGTTGAGTCAGTTTACCCACTTCTTTCTATCTTAGAAGCAAACACTTGTGTTAACTGTGTGCATTGATTCTTACATATCTTATTGCACCTGTTATATTACTCTATGTTGACAAATATCCATGAAAAGTTTTGCTATATGATTCATTTGTTTAGTCATTATCTTTGTTAGCAATCTTTTGTTCAGATCACTCCATTCATCTTATATGCTTTACAATAATGTTGATCAAGATTATGTTGGTAGCATGTCACTTCAGAAATTATTTGTGTTATCGTTTACCTACTCGAGGACGAGTAGGAACTAAGCTTGGGGATGCTTGATACGTCTCAAACGTATCTATAATTTCTTATGTTCCATGCTACTTTTATTACAATACTTGAATGTTTTATACATACTTTACAGCATTATTATACATTTTCCGGCACTAACCTATTAACAAGATGCCGAAGTGCCAGTTGTTGTTTTCTGCTGTTTTTGGTTTCAGAAATCCTAGTAAGGAAATATTCTCGGAATTGGACGAAATCAACGCCGGGGGCCTATTTTTACACGAAGCTGCGGAAGACCGAAAGGGAGGGAAGCGGGCCACTGAGGTGGCCACACAGGCGCGCGGCCAGGCCCTGGCCGCGCGGCCCTAGTGTGTGGGCCCCGTGACGCCCCGACCTACCCTTCCGCCTACTTAAAGCCTCCGTCGCGAAACCCCCAACCGAGAGCCACGATATGGAAAACCTTCCAGAGACGCCGCCGTCGCGAATCCCATCTCGGGGGATTCAGGAGATCGCCTCCGGCACCCTGCCGGAGAGGGAATCATCACCGGAGGGGCTCTACATCATCATGCCCGCCTCCGGATTGATGCGTGAGTAGTTCATCCTTGGACTATGGGTCCATAGCGGTAGCTAGATGGTTGTCTTCTCCGCTTGTGCTTTCATTGTATTAGATCTTGTGAGCTGCCTAACATGATCAAGATCATCTATTTGTAATGCTACATGTTGTGTTTGGCGAGATCCGATGAATATAGAATACTATGTTAAGTTGATTATCAATCTATCATATATGTGTTGTTTATGTTCTTGCATGCTCTCCGTTGCTAGTAGAGGCTCGGCCAAGTTGATACTTGTAACTCCAAGAGGGAGTAATTATGCTCGATAGTGGGTTCATGCCTCCATTGAATCTGGGATCGTGACAGTAGGTTCTAAGGTTGTGGATGTGCTGTTGCTACTAGGGATAAAACATTGATGCTTTGTCTAATGATATTTGTGTTGATTACATTACGCACCATACTTAATGCAATTATCTGTTGTTTACAACTTAATACTGGAAGGGGTTCGGATGATAACCTGAAGGTGGATTATTTAGGCATAGATGCATGCTGGATAGCGGTCTATGTACTTTGTCGTAATGCCTGATTAAATCACATAGTAATCATCATTGATATGTATTGAATATTTATTTGTCAATTGCCGCCTGTAATTTGTTCACCCAGCATGTTAGTTATCTTATTGGAGAGACACCTCTAGTGAACTGTGGACCCCGGTCCATTCTTTTACATCTGAATACATACTGTTTTACTGTTCTTTGCAAACAAACACCATCTTCCACTCGATACGCTAATCCTTTGTTTTCAAGCCGGTGAGATTGACAACCTCATTGTTACGTTGGGGCAAAGTACTTTGATTGTGTTGTGCAGGTTCCACGTTGGCGCGGTTTCGGCTTTGGCGCCGCACTACATTCCTCCGCCAACAACCTTCACGTGCTTCTTGGCTCCTACTGGTTCGATAACCTTGGTTTCTTTCTGAGGGAAAACTTGTCGTTGTGCGCATCATATCTTCCTCTTGGGGTTCCCAACGGACGTGTACATCTACGCGCATCATGCACTCTCAGCCATTTGAGACAAGTCGTGCTAAAACAACAAATACTAAGCATATGACAAGAATAACATCCAACATGACATGCCAAAGTATATGCCACAGTCTAGACAAGCTTCCTTTTGCATCACTATAGTCATGAAATATTTTACTCGTATCCAACACCAATCAACTTATTTGAAATAACTCTCGGAGATGAAATACATTATGGACCAGAGAGCTAATCATACATAAGTAAAGAATACCAACGTTCTTTGAACAAAATTCAAGTGAAAGAACAAGAGCTAAACGCAGTACCAGAAAACTAGAACACTCGCAGAACATTAACAACGAAAACTAGAGCGTTCTATGCAATTAAACAGGAGCGGGTGTTTCTACAAAACAAATGTGCCAGAATCCAACATATTCTACAGCAAACAAAACAAAATAAAAAAATAAAAAAAGACGCTCCAAGAACAACACATAGTATATGAAGCAATAAAAATATAGCGCGTAGAGAGATGACTTGTTCCTTTGTTGATGAAGAGGGGATGCCTTGGGCTTCCCCAAACTTTGAGGCTTGTACCTCTTTAATATGTATTGGGGTGCATGGGCATCCCCAAGCTTGAGCTTTTGTCCATTCTTCATCTCATCATATCATTATTCTTTCCCTACACTCGAAAACTTTCTTCATGCAAAACTTCACACAATTCTTCATTAGCAGCACTAGTATAATTAAAATAAATAAATCCACTTGGGTTCAGTACTAACATATATCAAACATCTATTAAAGCATAAGCTACTTTAGCAACCTTTCAAAAAGCTCTTTGCTCAAAAGAACTAAAAAAGAAAGAGATTTAAGAGGCAAATTTAAATAGTGCAGAAATCTGTCAAAACAGAACGACATGTAAAGATCTATTTTTTTGAAAATCCTCTGTTGCTTATCCCGAAAAGTGATCCGCTAACTGATACGTCTCCAACGTATCTATAATTTATGATGTTCAATGCTAGTTTTATGGCAATACATACATGTTTTGTTCACACTTTATATCATTTTTATGCATTTTCTGGAACTAACCTATTAACAAGATGCCGAAGTGCGGTTCCTGTTTTGCTGTTTTTGGTTTCAGAAATTCTACACAGGAAATATTCTCGAATTGACGAAACAAAAGCCCACGGCCCTATTTTCCACGGAGTCTTCCAACACCGAAGAGGAGTCGAGGAAGGCAGGGGGGCCACACCATATGGCGGCGGGTGGCCCCTGGCGCGCCGGATATGGGAGAGCCCCACGGCTCCTGAGAGCTCCTTTCGCCTATATAATCTTCCCGTCGCGAAAACCCTAAATCAATCGGTCTTCCTCCACGAAAAGTTATGTAGCCGCCATCGAAGCCAAGTTCGGGGACAGTCTCTGTTCGGCACGCCGCCGGACGGAGTCACTCACCACGGTATGATGGTGACGATTAAAGCGCATCGTGTGTGATTCCTTTATGAAGTTGTGGAGCTTGGCTTGAGGGTGCTCTTGTAGCCCTAAACAATGAATGGTGTTTGTTATCCAACAAGAGAGTGTTTGAGAGTAGCATTTATTTATTCAATTATGTGATCATTGTTGAGAGTGTCCACTAGTGAAAGTATGATCCCTAGGCCTTGTTTCTAAGCATTGAAACACCGTTTCCAACAAGTTCTGCTACATGTTCGCTTGCTGCCATTTTTATTTCAGATTGCAATTACTACTTATAATCATCCATATTACTTGTATTTCACTATCCCTTCGCCAAACTAGTGCACCTATACATCTGACAAGTGTATTAGGTGTGTTGGGGACACAAGAGACTTCTTGTATCTTAATTGCAGGGTTGCTCGAGAGGGATATCTTTGACCTCTACCTCCCTGAGTTCGAACCTTGGGTGATTCACTTAAGGGAAACTTGTTGCTGTTCTACAAACCTCGCTCTTGGAGGCAACACTGTCTACAAAAATAGAAGCGTGCGTGACATCAAGCTATTTTGCGCGTTCTTGGGGAGGTAAGGTAAAAGGTATTCACATCCTCCGACTACTAAGATATTTCCTAGCACTGTTGCCGGTGTGTGAGTGCTCGAAATATTTCCTTTAGATTCTGCAATTATATCTTTTTGTTTCTTGTTTTTATTTCACTAGTTAGGCTTAATGGAAAACAACAAAAATATTAGAGATCTTTATAGTATTTATTTTGAGTTAGGACATGAGGTGTTTGAAGAGAAAATTAAAAAACCTATGGAACTTTATATGCATGCTAATGGCAATGTTATTAGTATGAACGCTTTGAACACCATTGTTGCTAATGCTATGGAAAATTCTAAGCTTGGGGAAGCTAGTTTTGAGGAGCATGATATTTTTAGTTCCCCAAGCATGGAGGAGAAAATTTACTTTGATGATACTTTACCTCCTATATATGATGATTACAATGATGACTATCATATTTTCAGTCCACCTACTATTGAGGAGAAAATTAATTATGATTACAATATGCCTCCTATATATGATGATTATGGTGATGAGAATAATAATGATAGCTATCTTATTGAATTTGCTCCCACTACAATTAATAGTAATGACTATGCTTATGTGGAGAGTAATGATTTTATGCATGTAGCTCATGATAAGAATGTTTCATGTGATAGTTATATTGTTGAGTTTGTTCATGATGCTACTGAAAATCTTTATGAGAGAGGACAATATGGTTGTAGGGATTTTCATGTTACTAAAACACCTCTCTTTTTGCTTAAAATCTTGAAGTTGCGCTTGTCTTGTTTTCCTATGCTTATTGCATTATGCTTACATGACTTGTTTATTTACAAGATTCCTTTTCATAGGAAGTGGGTTAGACTTAAAAGTGTTTCTTATTTGCTTTTGATGCTCTCTTTGCTTCAACTCTTATTTCTTGCGAGGGCATCGTTAAAATTACTGAGCCCATCTCACGTCTGTGGGAACTAGAGGTTGCAAGGAGCTGATCTCGATGGCACGTTCAAGATCTTCGACATCATCAACAGCAAGCAACGCGATGGATCGAGGTAACAAGGGAAAAACTGATCTATTCAATTTTATTCCTCACCCGCCCTCCCGTATGGATGCATGTGCCTATCTGGAGGAGCCCATCATCATGACGTTCGGAGAATTCCGATTTGGCGTCAACAAGGAAGGATCCTACCGTCTCGAAGTTCCGATCTCGTCGGAATTTTCAGCGGTCGATTCTAACTTTTCGTCGAGTGACGAGGAGTTTTCGTCGCCATACTTCATCGACAACAAGGCAAGCGGAAAGCTCGCCAAGATCTTCAGCAACACATCCTTCGAGTCGTCTGCGGACTCCTTTATAAGCAGCGACTCCGACAGCGTCGACAGCTTCAACTTCATCGACAAGTCTGCTGCCATCGGAAAGGTCTTCACCACTCTGTATGATGGTGTCACCAATCCTGATAAAAATCAATGCGCAAAATATCATCAGATCTATGTGGTAGAAGGGGCAGGCACATCAGACCCGCAAACGTCAGAGGCTTTCGACGAATTGGGAAATCCATACGTCGATCCCGCTGATCTCAGACATGGCTTAGGCACTAAATATCCTGGATCCTCAACTCGCGCAAGAGTACAGCTCCCGCAAGAAGCGTGGGATAGGGCTGCGAGAGCCATGGATGGTTCAGAACCTATGACCACCACCGCTACTGCACAAGAACTTCAAGCATATCAATATAGACTTGCTCGAGTTAGCAGAGAATTAGAAAAACAAACAGCATCCCTGAATAGAAGGAAAGAAGCGCTTCTGCATCAGCGACGCCGACAGTTAAGTCGCCTTTCAGGAAATACAGGAGATAGTCACAGAGAAGCTCGGAGGAGAGCAATGTCTCGGCTGCAAAACATACCTGAAGAGAGAGGAAACATAATCCAAAATCTCGACATGTCCTTTATGTCGATCGACGAAAGAGGAAATATCATCCCAAAAACGCCAGAGGCAGGTTACATGGCAACACAAGCTTACATCTTGGCATCCAGACCACCTCCTGGGGACCCGAGAGAACCATTGTTCAATATGGCGATGGCTGGAGTAGGAGTTATGGGAACAGCGTTTGCAACAACGCCTCCCGAAGAAAATCCCAGACAAAATAGTCCACGACCCACCGCAGCAGTTCAAGATCCGCCAAGAACAAGTGGAGCAAGAGACACAGCAGTCCAAGTGGACAAGAAAGAAGGGAGCGTCAGCACTCGCCAGAGCTTGCCGACGAAGATATGTGTGGACTCCCGTGCTTTACGAGAAGAGTTCGAAAAACTCGAGTCCCTAAAGGGTTCAAGTTACCCGAGAATTTCAAGAAATTCGACGGCCTGCAAGATCCCGAGGATTGGCTCGTGGATTATCTCGAGATGGTAAAACTGGTAGGAGGAACCAGAGCAACAGCTATGCAAAGTATCCAGGTTCACCTGAGTGGTGCCGCAAGATCTTGGATAAAGAAACTCCCTTTAAATTCGACAGCTGGGAAACCTTTGAGGACATCTTCGTGAAAAACTTCCGATCCACGTGCAAGAAACCTGCATCGTTGGAAGAGCTGAGGGCATGCCGACAAAAACACGACGAGTCGATGAGGAAGTATATACAACGATGGAACATCATAAAGAACTCGGCAGAAGATATATCTGACGAGAGGGCAATAGATGCGTTCGTGGCAGGAATCCGACGAGCAGATTTCGTCGAGGACTTGGGGAGAACTAATCCCAAGACAATTTCAGCACTGATGGAAATTGCTAACAAGTGGGCAGATGGAGAAGACGCAATATACAACAAGCGACACAGGTCGCCAGAAGAGGATCGTGGTCGAAATTATCAAAATAGAAGGCGATTTTCTCGCCAGTTCTACAACAACGATGCTCCGGCCATATATCGGCTGTTTTCGGGGAAATCCTGGAGGAAATAGTCGAGATGATTATCAAAGGAGCAACGAGCAACAAGGCGACAGTAGAGGTGATTTCGCGGCAACAGGCAAAATAGTGGACCAAGGATTCAACGACCTTATGTATCTCCCGAAGAGATGATGAACGGTCCGTGTCAAATGCACTTTTACCTCGACAACAATGGAAAGAGACAGTCAGGACATCTCCAGAAAGACTGCCGCAATTTTCAGGCAATGCTGCGAGCCGCGGGAATTGCAAATGCCCAAGCAAATAACAGAAATCCTCGGGAGCCAAGGAGCGAGATTCACCTTCCACCTCCTCCCGCAATTACCGACGAAAATCGACACCAGCTTAGAATTGCGGCAGCACCACATCCACCTCCATATGTTGACCCCAACTCTAACGGTGTGGTCTCGATGATTCAGAAAGCTAGGCCATCCAACAGAGGCAGAAGGTAATATCTCGACAAGTGTTCATGGCAGAGAAGATGCCTCCACCAACAGTCGAGTACTTAAATTGGTCGGGGCAAGATATCGGCTTCACAATCGCAGACCATCCGCAGCAAGTTCCTCGACCAGGACAATCAGCACTCATCTTACCCGCAGTAATTGCTGGTTTTGACGTGTCGAGAGTTTTCATAGATGGCGGCAGCAGCTTAAACCTCATGTATGCAGATACATTGAGGAAGATGAACATATCTCTAGCAAATCTGAAACCAACTGACACACGTTTCCACGGGATTACACCAGAGAAGCCAAGTTACCCATTGGGCAAGATCAACCTCGACGTTCAGTTTGGAACCCGAAAACTACAGGATAGAGAATCTGGAGTTCGAAGTGGTGATTTCCCGTCGCAATATCACGCCTTGTTGGGACGACCAGCGTATGCCAGGTTCATGGCAGTGCCGCATTATACATATCTGTTGTGGAGGTTGCCCGGGCCTAAGGGACCTATCACAATTAAAGGAAGTTTCGCGTTATCGATAAATGCGACAAGGATTTTCATCGATGTCAGAAACCTTCGGGATGCAAGAGTATGCGGCGCCACGGTTCACTGATTATGATGTGCTGCGAGGTAGGAAGATCTTCTAAGGAGCCAACTTTCAACACAGCCAAGGATTCAAAAGGACAGATCCACCCGACGGATCCAAAGAAAACAACGTCCATTGCCGCAAACATGGATGTCGCATAGGAGCGCGCTCGTCGAGTTCTCCGTGAGGAGAATCTTCGCATGGTGTCCAGGTGACATGCCAGGAGTACCCAGGGAACTTGCCGAGCACCACCTCAATTTGGATCCTCTTGCACGACCAGTCAAGCAGCCTTTGCGGCGCGGACCTAGCAAAGCCATGTTATCAGAAATAGATCGACTCAAAGATGTTGGTTTCATCAGAGAAATATCTACAGAAGCCACGTGGGTAGCTAACCCAGTGATGGTGCCGAAAAAACACACAATAGTCCTTCGCATGTGCGTCGACTTCACGTGTCTCAATAAACATTGTCCCAAGGATCACTTTCCCCTCCCAAGGATCGATCAAATCATCGACTCCACGGCAGGATGCGAACGTCTTTCCTTCTTGGACGCATATTCTGGTTATAACCAGATCAGACTAAAAGAAGAAGATGAAGCCAAGACAGCGTTCATCACACCTTATGGCGTGTTTTGCTACAAAACAATGCCCTTTGGTCAAAAACGCGGGAGCAACATATCAGCGGATGATGCAGAAGTGCCTAGCAACACAGATCGGAAAAAATGTACAAGTTTACATCGATGATGTCGTAATAACATCCAAGAAAGGGTCGACTTTGATCGAAGATTTGAAGAACCTTCGACAACCTCGACAAGTTCTGCCTCAAGCTGAACCCGACAAAGTGCTCTTTTGGAGTTCCAGCTGGAGAACTTCTCGGGTTCTTAGTATCAGCAAGGGGGATTGAAGCTAATCCCGAAAAAATACAGGCCATCGTTACTATGAGAAAGCCAACAAAGTTGAAAGAAATACAACGCTAACGGGGCGAGTCGCAGCTTTAAGCAGATTCGTCGCCAGGCTAGGAGAAAAGCATTGCCGTTCTATGCATTGATCAAGCAAGGGGAAAAATTTCAATGGAACGAGGAAGCAGACAGAGCTTTCGAGAATCTCAAGCGAGCAATTTCGACACCACCGATATTGGTGGCGCCAAAAGAGAAAGAACCTCTCCTCTTGTATATTGCAGCTACACCTCAGGTGGTCAGCACGGCCCTAGTAGTCGAAAGGGAAGAAGAAGGCAAGCTTCATGGAGTTCAAAGGCCAGTATATTTCATCAGCGAAGTACTGTCGCCGTCAAAACAGCGATACCCGCAATATCAAAAGCTAGCATATGGAGTATTCACGACAGCAAGAAAATTGCGACACTATTTTTCGGCACACCCGATAATAGTGGTCAACGAGGCTCCCTTATCAAATATACTAAACAACCCAGAAGCTACGGGTCGTGTCTCCCTTTGGGGAATAGAACTTTCCCTCGGGACATCACGTATGAAAAAAGAAAAGCAATAAAATCGCAGGTCTTACCAGATTTCATTGCAGAGTGGATGGAGCTACAAAACACGGGACCCCCAGATTTATCGAGAACTTGGACCATGAACCGATGGGTCCAAAAGATTGGAAGGTCGCAGGCGTGATATTAGTATCACCCGAAGGCGACAAGTTGAAGTATGTTCTGCATGACGTTCCCAAACGCATCTAACAATGAAGCAGAATATGAAGCTCTCATACACGGGATGAAGATGGCAAAAGCTTGCGGTGCAACGACTGAAAATTTTCGGCGACTCACAGTTGGTAGCACGGCAAGTCATGAACCAATGCGATGCAGTCAACGAAAGTATGATAGCATACAAAGAGGTGTACAATGGGTGGAGAAGTTATTCGATGGTTGTGAGGTAAACCACATCAGCAGGATGAGCAACGATGAAGCCGACGTTCTCGCAAACATCGGGTCACAATGCCTCGCGATTCCTCCAGGTGTGTTCTGGGAAGAGATTAGCGAGAGATCAACAAAACCAGCAAAAACAAAGAAGGAGAAAAAAGAGAAACCCTCAAGTATCGCCAAAGACACAGCAGAAGAAGAAGAAGAGCAAGAGCTAGTCATGATGGTGCAAATTCCATGGATGCAGGCTTACATATCATATATCCTAAGAAAACCATACCCGACGACCCAGTCGAAGCAAGGCGAATAATTAGGCGATCAAAAGCTTTCTGTGGTAAAAGGGGAGCTATACAAACGCAGTATCTCGGGTGTGCTACAACGGTGTGTTACACCCGAAGAAGGAAGGATCATCCTAAAGGACGTGCATGAAGGAATATGCGGGCATCACGCAAGTAGCCGAGCCATTGCGGCCAAAGTCTTCAGAGCAGGATTTTATTGGCTCACAGCAATCGAGGATGCGAAGGAAATAGTGCGAACCTGTGATGCGTGCCAAAGATTTGCGGCAAGACCTCACTCACCAGCAGCAGAACTTATGCCAATCCCACTATCTTGGCCCTTTGCTCAATGGGGTCTCGACATGGTGGGTAAATTGCACAAAGCTTCGCCAGGAGGATATGAGTACTTGCTAGTGGCTGTCGACAAATTTACCAAGTGGATAGAGGCGAAGCCAATAAATTCACCAGATGCAGCATCCGCAATAAAGTTTGTGAAGAGCATTGTCTTTCGCTTTGGAGTACCTCACAGCATCGTCACAGATAACGGCAGTAACTTTACTTCCAAGGAGTTCAAAGCATATTGTGCAGAAGTGGGCATAAAACTAAGTTTTGCGTCTGTCGCACATCCACAGACCAATGGTCAAGTCGAAAAGGCCAATGGCATCATCTGCAATGGCATCAAGAAGCGCCTGCTAGGACCTTTGGAAAAAGCTAGGCATACTTGGCCAGAGGAGCTACCAAGTGTTTTGTGGAGTATCCGAACAACGCCAAATACAGCGACGCGAAACGCCGTTCTTTTTGGTTCATGGAGCTGAAGCAGTCTTGCCGATAGAAATAGAACACGATTCTCCACGAGTCGTAGAATATGACGAAGAAACTTCGAGAAAAGCTTTGGAGGATGATGTTGATGCACTTGATGAAGCTCGAGACGAAGTCTTGTCACGAGTCGCCAAATATCAGCAGGACCTGAAAAACTATCACAGTCGACGATTGCGGCCAAGATCTTTCCAAGTGGGTGACCTGGTTTTACGACTCAATCAAAAAAGCCATGAAAAACTCGAGTCACCATGGCTAGGACCATACATCGTCACAGAAGTAATAGAAGGAGGAGCATCAGAATCAAAGACAAGAAGACAGGGATTGACGAGCCAAATCCCTGGAACGTGGCACAGCTCAGGCGTTTCTACGCCTAGATGTCGAAAATATAGTCCCCCTTTGTAAAGCTACAATGTACTGAAACGCCCGCGAGTTTTCAGACGCACTCTTTTCCTTTTTCGGGGCACCGAGTGGGGCCGGAAAGGTTTTTAATGAGGCGGACTCGCGGTGCTGCAATATAATAAAGATAGTGGAATTATATATCTCCTTCCCGACAAGATCAGGGGTTCTCCCCTACATGATACAATATATATATATAAACACAGTGTCGACAAACGCAAAAGAAGCATCTTGCCTTGGTAAAAATACCTCGCCAAAATAAAAAGAGATATCGACAAAATAGTGATCAACAAAAAGCTCGGGGGCTTACACCCACAAAAATAGTATACAATGTATATTATCTTGCCTTGGTTTAAAAACCTCGCATTATACAAATACAGCGAACAGCCACCGAAAATACTCGGGGGCTAGACAAATATAGAAATATGCTGTTTGCTTCACAATAGAATCATAATCATGATTTACACAGGAGAATTATCTACCAAAGGAAAATAATCAGTCTTGATTCAATATATCATCAAGGGTCACTCTGTTTTCTTCAGGAGCAGCGCCAAGAAAATCAGCATAATGACCATCGGCAAAAAAGTCGGCATCCATCCGAAGAAGATCTTCAATCATTTCTTCGGCTATAGGAGAAACCTTCGTGTTAATACGATCGATACCAACTCTTCGGCGCCGTACCTTCTCGTGAACTTTCTCAACAACTTGGGTCAGATCAAGCTTTGAGTGGCAGATCTGAAGCATTATAAGGGCAAATCTGGCGCCAGCCACCAGTTGAGCTCTGACAAAGTGATGGATCCTGTGGGCATCCTTAAATTTCTCCATTAACTCGGGAAGAGTTTTTGGTTGAATGTTCCGAGGAAACATAGAGTTATAAACCATTGAGAGGGTCTTGGTACAGAAGTCAAGATACCCGCGAACCTGAAGCGCGCGATCTTGAAATCTCACGATTTGGCGAGTCCGTTCAGGCGTGCCCCAAAAAGTCGACCCATGTTCACGGGCAAGCCGAAGAAGAACATTGGAACGAGCCTCGACACGTTCATCTTCAGTAGCAGTATCCAAAAAAGCACCTATTGTTTCTTACAACAGGTCAGTAGATAATAAGGAGGCAAGCAGCAAAGAAAAAAGAAGCGCGACAAAGATAATCAAACATACCCGCCATATCCAAGCTAGCATCTATTAGCAGCTGGAGCATGGAATTTTCCCGAGACACAGCAGCAGCAGCTTCAGCAACAGCAGAGTCCTTTTCAGCAATGGCAGTTTGAGCTTGATGGAGTGCAATTTTTTCTCTTTCAGAAGACTCTCGAGATTGTTCCATGAGTTTAAGCGATTGTTTCTTCGTGAACTGAAGTTGCTGTCGAAGTTCTTGCAAATCTTCCGACAAAGGTGTGCTTGAGGGACCTTCACGGAAATTGTCATCGGTTTCTACTTTCTTCGACAAGGAAGATGCAGGAGCAGCATTGGGAGAGCAAGGATTGGTCGAATAATTGTCAAATATTAACTGGAAAATAAAATCTTCGGATCAATGACAGTACCAAGAGGAATTTCATTGCTTCTAAAAAGTTTACACCATCATTACAAAAGAAGTTTTCCTAAGGGACTAGCAGGATAATTGTCGCCAAGGCTAAAGTGACGACAATAGCAAAAGAAGTAAAGAAAGCAAAAAAATAGAAAAGACAGAGGCATGCAACTAGACCTCCGGCCTCGATGAACTAGGAGTCGAAGCTGGCTTGACCCCAAGATACGCCAGGACTTTCTTCGTGTTGGGTTTTGCCGCCTTGACCAAAGATCGCCACTTGAGTTGCTCAATTTGATCCGTGTCGCCAACTTTGGTCCAGTCAATAGTTTGTTGACTGTCAGCGACCAGGGCAACAGTGCTCTCAACGGCAACCTTCTGGTTTTCATGGCGCATCTTCAGCCCAAGATCTTCGGGAGGATTAAAGCACTTGGCTAGCTTAAGGAAAGTTGCGGGTGCCTCTTTCTTTGGGAAGAAATAGGGGAAGAGCCGCAACAGTCCTGCTTTAGCTTCGTCGATACCTTCACGTGCTTCCGTCCCGTGAAACTCGAGGAATGAAACGGCGTCAAGCAGAGGATCATTATCGGGATCTTCAAGCTCATATTCTTGAGCCGTTCTAGCTGAAACAATGAACATCCATTTAGCAACAAACGAGTAAAGGAAAGAAGATCCAAAAGATTTGAATTGGGGTAGATACTTACTGACAAAGCGACGATTTTGGGTCCTTATGCGCTTAAGGATGGCTTCTTCGCGAGCAGATTGAGCAGTTATATGTTCACTCAGCGAAGTTTCGGCATCGTGAAGTCTCTTCCGGAGATCTTCGACACCAGCAGCATCAGCCTTGGCCTTATCAGCCCTGCTCGAGCACCAACAGCATCTGACTCAGCTTCTTTGCGAGCCTTTTCACTTTGCTCTAATTGTTGAGCAAGTGTGTTGGCACGTTCATTGGCTTCCGCCAGTTTTTCTACCAAGGAAGATAAATATAGTTAAAAATCTCGACAACAAAGGAGCAAAAGAAAAGAAGCAAAAGGAGTAAAGCATTACCTTCAGCTTTACTAGCAAATTCACGGTACCCGACAAATTGGGTACCGATGCGAAGAAGATCCTTTATCAAAGGCTGTTAAAAAAAGGGGGATAGAAGGAAATGGCGGTATGAGAAAAATATAATGGTACATAGAAATCAACAAAGAAGACATAAACAATGACAAGGAAGTTAAGAACTTACATCCTCCAAGAGAGGGTTAGAGGAGCTACTCAATTGGAGAGTAGGCTCCGGGATGATCTCCGTCCTCGCCCTTTTCGACAAAGGGGCTCGGGGGCTTGAAGGAGGAGTAGCAGTGTCGACGTTCTGTCGAGGAGGCGAAGTTTCTTCTCCTTCAACTGGCGTCTCCGAGGCGACTAATGTATGTGACGTACTCGTTCGAGCAGCCACATCAGCGGTTGGTACCTCTTCTTCCTCATCACTACAAGTAAAATGTCGACAATATAAACAGCAAGATAGACACGAATGTTCAAATACAAAAAAAAGATAGAAAAAGGACTTACGAACTGATGAGGGTCCCGAGATACGGATCATAAGCTGCCTTCTGCGACGAAGGATCAGCTTCTTCGGGTTTTGAAGTCCCGGAATCTTCGACATCATCCCTCTTCCTTTTGTTCTTTGGAGAAACAGCAAGAGGAGGAGATTGAGCCGATGCAGTGCCTTCAGAGGGCAGCGTCCTTTTCAGCAGATCCCGCAGATTTTCGAGAATCTGCGGGTTCATTCACAAAAGAGGGGGCCTCTTGGTTATCATCAGAGATAACGGCCCTTTCTTCGACTTCCCCACCTTCAGGAAGAGGAGGAAGTGAAACAAGATTTGGGTGGTCCTGTATAAAAAGAGGGAAGGATATCAGGAAGGAGCACACAATGCAAAAAAGCAAGGCAATAAGAAATTACGCGACAATGTTTACCTTAGGAAGTGCATGGGCGGCGCTGTATGGTTTCACGCGACAAGAAGAAGGGATAGAATCTTTTTTGCTGAGGGAGGTGATTTTTCGGACAAGTTTTTCCAAGTCCTTCACCTCCAAATCTGTCGACAGCCGATCCACGTCTTCGTCGCCAGTATATTTCCAAAGAGGAAATTTGCGAGCTTGAAGAGGCTGAACTCTACTCTTAAGGAAATACACTATAATCTGGATACCCGACAATTCTTTGCCGCGAGTATTTTGCAACTCGCGGATGCGAGTCATCAAGGCCTCAGTCGAAGCTCTTTCTTCTTCGGTAGCCTCTGCATCCCAAGAACGGCGACGAAGAATTCTTTCGTCACCATCGAACGGAGGGATGTTGTCCTCTGCGCATCCATGGTTTTCCTCACGAATGTACAACCACCTCTTACGCCACCCTTGAACGGAGTCAGGGAGTTTGACGTCGAAGTAATTGGCAGTGGAGCGGATAGAGATAACAACGCCGCCTATATTATAGGCGACATTGTGAGAGCCATTGCGGCGACAGAAGAAAATGCGCTTCCATAGCGCCCAATTGGGCGAGACGCCAAGGAAGGCTTCGCAGAGAGTAATGAAAATGGAAATATGGAGGATTGAGTTTGGCGTGAGGTGGTGAAGTTGAAGACCGTAGACAAAAAGCAATCCACGGAGAAAAGGATGAATGGGGGCGGATAAACCGCGGATGAGATGGTCGACAAAACTTACCCGGTACCCCATTGGAGGGGCTGGGTAGCTTTCTTCACTAGGAAGCAAACCGCTTTGGGTTTCTTGGTGATCCCCAGCTTCTTCAGGAGATTCAGGTCCTGGTTCGTGACCTTGGACCTCTCCCACTCCACGGCTCCTAGATCCGCGGCGGCCATTGATGAATCAGGCGTGCTGTGGCGAGTGAGACGCGTGCGTGGTGGCATCAACGGCAGTGGACAAAGCAATGCTTGGGCGTGCGGAAGATCAAACAGAGTTGGGCGCAGGGGAAGTTTTTGCAGATGTGCGGCGAAGCGAAGGACTGGACGGAGGTTGAAGAAAGGTTTATATAGGATTCGGACGAAGCAGTGCACCGTTGGATGAAGAAATCGTGTGGTGAAAAAGGATCTCGTAGATACAAGGGTAAAAAGGTATTTTTACTGGGAAGGAATGGAACAGGCATTACCGTACGTGCGCCAGGAAAAGCGGAGGACGTGTGTCCCCCACTTGCACGACGTGTCAACGTGGTGGGAACAATGGACCCACAAGGCAGAAAAAATCCCAATTATTGATAGAGATGAAGAGAATTTGACAAAGGAAAATATGTCGACAAGAAAAAGAGAATGGCGACAGGGTAAATCATTTGAATACTTTTGGAGCCTTTGATCAAATACAAGTTTTTGCCCAAACGCTCGGGGGCTACTTTGGAAAAATAGAAAATTTCGAGTATGACAATATAGAAATGGCGAGAGCCTATGACCAAATCCAAGAATTTGTTCATAGCCTCGGGGGCTACTCCCATCGGGAGCGCTGGTCGCGCACCCGATAAATATAAAAATATCGAGAAGGATTATAAATATAGCGGCAAAGGATACTAATCTGTGGAGCCTACACCCAAGCACAAGTTCTTGGCTGTAGCCTCGGGGGCTACTCCCATCGGGAACGCTGTTCGCGTGCCCGATGAGTTTTATCAAAATAAAGAAGTGAGTATATTTCGAGTTACAAAGATAACTCTACATATACTCCCATCGGGAAGACAAAATAAGTCATCAAATATGACTCGATAAAATGTGCTATTCCAAAGGCGAAAAGCACTCGACAATATATTCTCAGAACGCCAAAGTTGCGATCAATTTCGAATGAATGCGAATTTGCGAAGGTAAGACCCCAGATCCGTTCTGCTGGGCGTGGCATCGCCAAAGACTGCGCTCTGCTACTTTTATCCGTATCAACAGATACGAAGAAAAATCCTAACGGACGCGTTAGGTACCCGATAAATTTGACTAGGACTCGACAGAATGGTAAGACCTTAAGCGGCACCTGTCGAAGTTTACACCAGTATCCCGAGATCATGTCCAGGGACGTGATCTTGAAGTAGGTTTTGCGGATTGCCACTAGAGCAGTTAACTAGTACCTGATCCGTCAGATGAACTAGCCCCAACTACCGTTATCCCTGTACAATATAGAATTTTATGTGAAGAAGCATAAATAGAAGCTCTCGAAAAAATATAAACAGATGAGATTTCCCTTGACTCTACAATTCAAGCAAAATCTCGGGGGCTACTGACATAGGCATCCCAAATGGGCCTGCCGAAGATAGTACCCGGGGTTTACTGAAGGCCCACTACCCGAAGAATAAGAAGATTCGAGAGTCCAAGATATATTAAGGAAAGCTAGAGTTGTAATAGGAAGAGTTATTTGTAATCTGGCGGGATGAGTTAGAAACCGTTCCGGACTCTGTAACTTGTACAAAACGAAACCCTCGGCTCCACCTCCTATATAAGGGGGAGTCGAGGGACAAAGAGGATCGAATCTACTGTCAACATAACCCTGGTTTTCATAATAATCGTACTTTTCGCCTAAACCTTCGAGATCTACTTGCCCTCTACTTCTAGCAAAACCCTAGTCTACAATCTGTAGGCATTGACAAGTTAATCCTTTGTCAGAGATAACCCATGTTTTTATTTTGCTAATGTTTTGTTGTGTCTTGGAAGTTTTTACTACTGTAGCAACCTCTTCTTATCATGTTTATCTTGTTTTTGTGCCAAGTAAAGTCTTTGATAGAAAGTTGATACTAGATTTGGATTTCTGCGCAGGAACAGATTTTTAGCTGTCACGAATTTGCATTTTTCTCTCTGTAGAAAACTCGTAAAATGCTGAAACAATTTACGCGTGATCCTCAGATATGTACGCAACTTTCATTAGTTTTGAGTTTTCTGATTTGAGCAAGTTAAGTGCTTAGAAAAAATTCGTCTTTACGGACTGTTCTGTTTTGACAGATTCTGCCTTTTTATTTCGCATTGCCTCTTTTACTGTGTTTGAGTGGGTTTTTTTGCTCCATTAAATTTCAGTAACCTTGGGTAATGTCCAGAAGTGTTGGGAATGATTGCGTCCTTGCTGAACATGTGAATTTTGGATTATGCACTAACCCTCTAATGAGATTGCTTTGAGTCTGGTGTGAAGGAAGTTTTCAAGGGTCAAGAGAGAAGGGTGATATAATGTGATCAAGAAGAGTGAAGAGCCTAAGCTTGGGGATGCCCCCATGGGTCACCCAAGCATATTTCAAGAAGACTCAAGCGTCTAAGCTTGGGGATGCCCATCCCCTTCTTCATCAACAACTTATCAGGTCATCTCTAGTGAAACTATATTTTAATTCTTTCACATCTTATGCGCTTTACTTGGAGCGTCTGTGTGCTTTTATTTTTGTTTTTGAATAAATTCGGATCTTAACATGCTTGTGTGGGAGAGAGACACGCTCCGCTTTTTCATTTGAACACTTGTGTTCTTTGTTTTACTTTAATATTCATGGCGAAAGCTGAAAGCCGCAACACTTATCGTTATTGTTATTTGGTTGGAAACATAAAATGTTTCATATTGTCTTGAATAACTTGATACTTGGCAATTGTTTTGAGCTCTCAAGTAGATCATGTTTAAGCTCTTGCATCATGTAGTTTAAATCTATTAGTGGAGAACTACTGTAGAGTTGAAATTTGGTTTGCATGATTCGTCTCTAAGGTCTAGATATTTTCTGGTAAAAGTGTTTGAGCAACAAGGAAGTCAGTGTAGACTCTTATAATGCTTGCAATATGTTCTTGTGTAAGTTTTGCTGTACCGGTTTATACTTGTGTTTGCTTCAAACAACCTTGCTAGCCAAAGCCTTGTACTGAGAGGGAATGCTTCTCGTGCATCCAAATCCTTGAGCCAAAACCTATGTCATTTGTGTCCACCATAACTATCTATTATGTGGTATTTTTCTGCCATTCCAAAGTAAATTGCTTGCGTGCTACCTTTAAAAATTCATTCCTTGTTTTTACAATACATAGCTCATGGGAAAGTAGCCTAAAAACTATTGTGGTAATGAATATGTCGCTTATGTATCTTAGTTCTTATAAGCTGCTTGTTGAGCGGTAACCATGTTTCTGGGGACGCCATCAACCTGTCACACCTTTGTTGAATATGTCATGTGAGTTGCTATGCATGTTCGTCTTGTCTGAAGTAAGGAGATTTGCCATGAGTTGAAATGGTTTGAGTATGCATGTTGTTAGAGAAGAACATTGGGCCGCCAACCAAAGCCATGTATCATGGTGGAAGTTTCAGCTTGGACATTAATCCTCAGAATCTCTTATGAGAATATTACTTGTTGTGGAATGCTTGGTTGAAACATATGTCCTTGGACCTTTGTACAGGTGGCATAGAGGTACCCTTTGTGACACTTGGTTGAAACATATGTAATGCAATGATAATCCATGGAAATCCGAGCTAATTAGGACAAGGTGCGGGCACTATTAGTATTCGATGCATGAGGCTTGCAACTTATAGGAAGTTTTATGCATAACCCATATGAATTATTACTACCGTTGACACAATTGTTTCCATGATTTCAAAATAAAAAGCTCTTCGCTTTTACTTTATGTTGAGTCAGTTTACCTACTTCTTTCTATCTTAGAAGCAAACACTTGTGTCAACTGTGTGCACTGATTCTTACATGCTTGCTTATTGCACTCATCATATTACTTTTTGTTGACAATTATCCATGAGATATACATGTTGAAAGTTGAAAGCAATTGCTGAAACTTAAATCTTCCTTTGTGTTGCTTCAAAACCTTTTATTAAGAATCTATTGCTTTATGAGTTAACTCTTATGCAAGACTTTTTGATGCTTGTCTTGAAAGTACTATTCATGAAAAGTTTTTGCTATATGATTCAGTTGTTTAGTCATTATCTTTTTGTTAGCAAACTATAGACCATTGCTTTGAGTCACTTCATTCATCTCATATGCTTTACAATAGTATGATCAAGATTATGTTGGTAGCATGTCACTTCAGAAATTATTCTTTTATCGTTTACCTACTCGAGGGCGAGTAGGAACTAAGCTTAGGGATGCTTGATACGTCTCCAACGTATCTATAATTTCTGATGTTCCATGCTAGTTTTATGACAATACCTATATGTTTTGTTCACACTTTATATCATTTTTATGCATTTCTGGAACTAACCTATTAACAAGATGCCGAAGTGCCAGTTCCTGTTTTCTGCTGTTTTTGTTTCAGAAATTCTACACAGGAAATATTCTCGGAATTGGACGAAACAAAAGCCCACGGCCCTATTTTCCACGGAGTCTTCCAGAACACCGAAGAGGAGTCGAGGAAGGGCAGCAGGGGCCCACACCATATGGCGGCGCGGGCGGCCCCTGGCCGCGCCCAGATATGGGGAGGGAACCCCCTGGCTCCTCCGAGGCTGCCCTTTCGCCTATATAATCTTCCCGTCGCGAAAACCCTAACTCGATCGGTCTTCCTCCACGAAAAGTTACGTAGCTACCACCATCGCGAAGCCAAGTTCAGGGGACAGAAGTCTCTGTTCCGGCATGCCGCCGGGACGGGGAATTGCCACCGGAATCCATCTCCATCGACACCACCGCCCTTCATCGCCGCTGCTGACTCCCATGATGAGGAGGGAGTAGTTCTCCGATCGAGGGCTCTACCGGTAGCTATGTGGTTCATCTCTCTCCCATGGTGTGATCTTTATGTGATCATGAGCTTTGTAATATAGTTGAATATGTAGATGTTACTCTTGTCTATTATGCACTCTAGAGGTTACTTTAATATGAACTCCGGAGTCACTCTCCACGGTGTGATGGTGACAATGTGCGCATCGTGTGTGATTCCTTTATGAAGTTGTGGAGCTTGTTTACTCCAGCTTGAGGGTGCTCTTGTAGCCCTACACAATGAATGGTGTTTGTTATCCAACAAGAGAGTGTTTGAGAGTAGCATTTATTTATTCAATTATGTGATCATTGTTGAGAGTGTCCACTAGTGAAAGTATGATCCCTAGGCCTTGTTTCTAAGCATTGAAACACCGTTTCCAACAAGTTCTGCTACATGTTCGCTTGCTACCATTTTTATTTCAGATTGCAATTACTACTTATAATCATCTATATTACTTGTATTTCACTATCTCTTCGCCGAACTAGTGCACCTATACATCTGACAAGTGTATTAGGTGTGTTGGGAACACAAGAGACTTCTTGTATCTTAATTGCAGGGTTGCTCGAGAGGGATATCTTTGACCTCTACCTCCCTGAGTTCGATAAACCTTGGGTGATTCACTTAAGGGAAACTTGTTGCTGTTCTACAAACCTCTGATCTTGGAGGCCCAACACTGTCTACAGGAATAGAAGCGTGCATAGACATCACTAACGAAAATTAGATAATAACCTGGGGCATATGCATAAAAAATGACAGCTCAAAATTCCTCTCTGGCTATTTATACGAATTTTTATGGTAACAACACAGAATCTGTTTTCAAGGCAGCAACTTCCCGAAATCTTACTTTCTTTCTAGTAGAGGCTATTCGTGGCACAAAAACAAAATAAAAATGATAAGGAGAGGTCATTACAGTAGGTATAACTTCCAGGACTCAACAAAAAGAAAAATTATTGTAAATAACACATGGGTTGACTCCCATAAGCGCTTTTCTTTAATGCCTTTCAGCTAGGCGCAGAAAAAATGCGAGCATCAAGTATCATCAAGTGAAGAACCATTAAGATAAATGCGAGAAGTATTTTGAACAAAGATTTGTATTTTATCAATATGAGTCTTAGAAGACCCTTTCTCTGCACTTTTAGGTTCACTACTTTCATCAAATGGATTTTCAGGAACAATCCAATCAAAATTCTTTTCCCAGGCTTCATGCATTGCTACTAATTTGAAAGGTATTGGTATTTTACCTTCTCTACTATTTTTGGTTTGGAAAAGTGTACTAAAGATATCTACATATGAGCCTAGCTTATCAAACCGATCAAAAACTTTCCTAGCTTCTATAACCACATCTTTAAATTCTCGAAGCAAAGTTTCTAGGATAAAATCTTTCTTTTCATCATCCTCAATTTCATGGAGTTTAAAAAAAATTTGCTGCATAAATGGCTTAAGGCTAACAAATCTAGCCTCTAGCATTTGAACTAAACAAGCTGCAGCAGTTTCATAATAAGGGGCAAGTTCTACCAGGGATTTATCCTCAATATTTTTATGCTTACTAACATGATTGAAGATTTTTTTAATATTATCTTTCCCAATTATAGAACCACTATCTACAGATAGGTCCTTCAAATCGTACTTAGGAATCCACATAATGAACTAGAAACAAAATAACAACTATGTAAGAAACTAATTTTGTTGTGTTTTTGATATAAAGACAACTATAAAAGTAAACTATTTTTTGTGTGTTTTTGATATAATAAAGCAAACAAAAAAATAAAGTAAACTAAGCAAACTATAACAAAGTAAAAAAGATTGAAGATGAGAGACTTCCCTTGCAGAAATCCTCTTTCTCCCCGGCAACGGCGTCAGAAAATCTTGATGGTGCTCCGGTAATGGCGCCAGACAATCTTGTTAGCAGTTGTTGTGGAAGCGGTTGGGAAACCCCAAGAGGAAGGAATGATGAGCACATCTGCAAGGTTTCCATCAGTACGAACCAAGGTTTAATCGACCAGTAGGAGAAAGGCGTGACTTCTGAAGGTGTGGCTAGCTGACTAGTGGCAGGGCGCACTACCGGCGTCAATAACAACGTGAAACCTGCACACAACACAACCAAAATACTTTGCCCTAACTTGCAGTGAGGTTGTCAATCTCACCGGTTTGCTGAACACAAAGGATTAGACGTATCGAGTGGAAAGAGATGTTTGCAGAAAGTAAATAGAACAGGATTGCAGTAGAATTTATCAGTAAAGGAAACGGGACCGGGGTCCACAGTTCACTAGAGGTGTCTCTCCATAAAGATAAATAGCATGTTGGGTGAACAAATTACAGCTGGTCAATTGACAGAATATCGACCAATACATGACAAGATGATTACTATGAGATTTGATATGGGCATTACAACATAATACATAGAACGTAATCCAATTGCGTCTATGACTACTAATCCACCTTCAGGTTATCGTCCGAACCCCTTTCAGTATTAAGTTGCAAGCAACAGACTATCACATTAAGCAATGTGTGTAAAGTAAACAATAGAATTACCCTCAGGTAAAACATTGTTGTTTTCTCCCTAGTAGAAACAACACATCTGCAATCTTACAAGTAATGTCATTCTCCCAGAAAACTAGAGACATGAACCTACTATCAAGTATAAATACCCCCTCTTGGAGTCACAAGTGTCCACTTGACCAGAGTTTCTACTAGCAATGGAGAGCATGCAAGATCACAAATAACATATGACATGAATATATAATCAATCTTAACATAGTATACAATATTCATCAGATCCCAGGGATGATCTTGATCATGTAGGGCAGCTCACAAGATCTATACATGAAGCACAAAGTGGAGAAGACAACCATCTAGCTACTGCTATGGACCCATAGTCGAGGATGAACTACTCACCCATCACTTCGGAGGCGGGCATGGCGATGTAGATGCCTCCGGCGATGATTTCCCCCTCCGGCAGGGTGTCGGGAAGAGCTTCAGAACCCCGAGATGGGTTCTGCGATGGCGGCCGCGACGGAACTTTTCGTGGATGGAGGCTCGGGTATCCAGGGTTTTCTCGAGAAGATGTATAAATAGGCGGAGGATTTAGGTCGGTGGGGTGCCTGGGGGCCACACCCCCCCTTGGCGGGCCAACGCTAGGCCACGCCAAGGGTAGGTCTGGCCACCCTGTGGCACTTCCTCGACCACTGATGACCCACAAGTATAGGGGGTGTATCGTAGTACTTTCGAATAATAAGAGTGTCGAACCCAACGAGGAGCAGAAGGTGTTGTCAAGCAGTTTCGATGAAGGATTCACTTGTAAATGCTCACGACAAGTATTCAGGGTTTTGATATAGCAGATAAATATAGTACGAGTAAATAAAATGCGAGAGAAATAATTGCAGCGAGTGGCCCAATCCTTTTTAGCACAAAGGACAAGCGGTTTGTTTACTTATAATGACCAAACGTTCTTGAGGACACACGGGGATTTTAGTCTAGTGCTTTCGCTATAGTTGATTAATCTTCATTGTTTTGATAAGTGTTGTGTGGGTGAACCTATGCTAATGCACCGCCCTTCCTAGGACTAATACATACTTGTGATTATACCCCTTGCAAGCATCCGCAAATACAAGAAAGTAATTAAGATAAATCTAACCACAGCCTTAAACTCGAGATCCTGCTATCCCTCCTGCACCGATATACTAACGGGGTTTAGGTTGCTGTCACTCCGGCAACCCCACAATTAGCAAACGAATACAAGATGCACTCCCCTAGGCCCATAAAGGTGAAGTATCATGTAGTCGACGTTCACATGACACCACTAGAAGAATAACACCACAACTTAAATATCATAACATTGAATATTACTCAACCATAATTCACTACTAACATTTAGACTTCACCCATGTCCTCAAGAACTAAACGAACTACTCACGAGACATCATATGGAACATGATCAGAGGTGATATGATGATGAATAACAATCTGAACATAAACCTTGGTTCAATGGTTTCACTCAATAGCATCAATAACAAGTAGTAATCAACACCGGGAGAGTTTCCCCTATCAAACAAACAAGATCCAACCCAAATCGTTACAACGGTGATGAGATGCAGCGGTGGAGATGGCGGTGATGATGATGAAGATGATGGTGATGATGATGGAGATGATGTCCAGCTCGATGACGATGGCGATGCCGTCGATTTCCCCCTTCGGGGGGAATTTCCCCGTGATTCTTGCCCGCCGGAGAGCTCTTTCTCTCTGGTGTCTCTCCGCCCAGGCGGCTCATTCTCGTAACTCCCGTGCCTTAGGTTTTGGGGCGAAGAATGCGAAGGAGAGGAGGCGGAGAGCATGGGCCCCTCCCCACATGGCGGCGTGGCCAGGCCAGGCCCCGCGCTGGCCTGGGGGCCATGCGGCCTCCCTTTGGCTCCCTTCGTCTTCCTGGAAAAATAGGATTTTTCATATAATTTCCATCAATTGTTGATCTTCCGAAATATGGTGTCCTGACGGTGCTTTTTCCAGCAGAATCCTGACTCCGGTGAATAATTCTCCAATGATCATGAAACATGCAAAATAGGTGAAATAACATAAGTATCATCTCTAAATATGAAATATATCAATGAATAATAGCAAATTATGATATAAAATAGTGATGCAAAATGGACGTATCAACCACCCTTTGGACTCTGTCTTCGTGTCGGTAAAATATTGACTTCAGATTTTGTTTCATCCAATTCCTAAGAATATTTCCTGTACAACTTTTTTAAAATACAAAAACAGCAGAAAACAGGGAACTGTCACTGTGGCATCTTGTTAATAGGTTAGTGCCGGAAATCATGTAAAAGTGCAACGAAGTATAAACAAAACATAATGAATTGGTGTAAAACAAGCATGGAGCATCACAAATTATAGATACATTTGAGATGTATCAAGTACCTCTTTATAAAACTAAAACGCGGAGAAATTAGATAATGCATGATGCTCTAGAGCGTTTTTGCAAGGTTCACAAATATTTGGATGATATGTGATGTCTACGTGTGCTTCTATTCTTGTAGACAGTGTTGGGCCTCCAAGAGCAGAGGTTTGTAGAACAGCAGCAAGTTTCCCTTAAGTGAATCACCCAAGGTTTATCGAACTCAGGGAGGTAGAGGTCAAAGATAGTCCTCTCAAGCAACCCGCAATTAAGATACAAGAAGTCTCTTGTGTCCCCAACACACCTAATACACTTGTCGGATGTATAGGCGCACTAGTTCGGCGAAGAGATAGTAAAACACAGGTGGTATAGATGGTGGTAATATTGCAGGAAGTAAAGATGCAAAAACAGTAAACAAGCGATGTTTGCAGTATTTGGAAACAAGGCCTAGGGATCCTACTTTCACTAGTGGACACTCTCAACATTGATCACATAAAAAATAAATAACTTCTCCTCACTTGTGCTACATAAACTCTCTTGTTTGATAACAAACACCATTCATTGTGTAGGGCTACAAGAGCTCCCTCAAGCCGGAGTAAACAAGCTCCACAACATTCGGAGTTCATATTTAAGTAACCTCTAGAGCATAATAGACCGTTGCAATTTAGACCGAGTACTAACATAGCATACACACCGTCACCAATAGCTATGAAAGGGGGAATAGATCACATCAATACTATCATAGTAATAGTTAACTCCATAATCTACAAGAGATTACAATCATAACCTACGCCAAGTACTACATGATGCACACACTGTCAACATTACATCATGGAGGAGGAATAGACTACTTTAATAACATCACTAGAGTAGCACATAGATTAATAGTGATACAAAGCTCATCATATGGATCTCAATCATGCAAGGCAGCTCATGAGATCATTGTATTGAGTACATGAGAGAGAGATTAACCACATAGCTACCGGTAGAGCCTCAGCCTCGGGGGAGAACTACTCCCTCCTCATCATGGGAGACACAACGGCGATGAAGATGGCGGTGGTGTTGATGGAGATGGCTCCGGGGCAATTCCGTCCGGCGGCGTGCCGGAAACGGAGACTTCTGTCCCGAATTGTAGTTTCGCGATGGCGGCGGCGCCCACAGTCTTTCCGAGTTTCTTCAATTCGTATTCGTTTTAGGTCGCAAGGACTTTATAGGCGAAGAGGCGGAGTCGGAGGGGCCACGGGGCCCCCTCCCCATAGGTGGCGCGGCCAGGGGGCCACCCGCGCCGCCATATGGTGTGGCCCCCGCTGCCCGCCTCCGACTCTCCTTCGGTGTTCGGAACCTTCCGGGGAAAATAAGATATTTGGTCTTTGTTTCGTCGAATTCCGATAATATTGCCCGAACAGCCTTTCTGGAACCAAAAACAACAGAAAACAGGAACTGGCACTTCGGCATCTTGTTAATAGGTTAGTTCCGGAAAATGCATGAAATCATAATAAAGTGTGAGCAAAACATGTAGGTATTGTCATAAAACTAGCATGGAACATCGGAAATTATAGATACGTTGGAGACGTATCAATATGTTACTCAAATATTTTTAAAGCTTGAATATTCCGTTGTGTACTAATGTTTTAATTGCAAAAAATCATGTTAAAAGTGCCAATGAAGAAAATGACAAAAGCCTAAGCTTGGAGATGCCCATGCATCCCAAAGAAAAGGTGATAGAAGAGAAAAAGTAACAAGTGGAGGAATAATCGAATAGCTACCCATTTTCTATTCACAACAAGGTTAGTTTAAGATTTCAACCAAAAATAAAATTTGGAAAAGTAAATGAGAAGGATGAGCAATGGAGAAGTTGGGTCAACCTTGAGCATGTGTTGTTTGTACCAACGAAACCATTGCAAATAATATATGATTAAAAAATCCCATAGTAAAACAAAATAAAAAGAGTAGTTCCTTTGTATATATGTTTGCTTTTTGGATAAAATGGTTTCCTTATAATTACTGGAGTTTGCACCTTGGTAAAAACTATTATGTGTTTTGGAGAACTAACCATTTTGTAGGTATTGGAGTATCATGGAGATGAGAATATTTCTTTGTTTGAGATGTGAGACATGATATGATGAGAAAGTAGTAGAGAACAAGAGCTAGAAAAACCACAATCTTGTGGATGCCCATGCATCCCCCTCTAACTAATTTCGAGTAAATCATTTTAAACCCATGTTCTAGTTTTATGTTCATGACCCCTTTTGTATTTTTGTGGAGGCCATGTTTTCATTTTCCTTATTTTTTATTTTTGAACTCTTGCTGTTGCAAGAGAGTTTTATTTTATTTTTCTCTCTGAAGTTTTTAATAAAGTGCCAATGTACCCATCTTGGATATATAAAAGTTGTTGCAACACATGGAGATGCCGTTTTCTGAAGAGCACTTTTTGCTAGAAAAAATCCAATTTTCGTTATGTAGCTCAGATTGGGATCATTTTTTCGCCTACAATTTTAAATTTTAATCCTCTATCCACATAAAAATTGGCTAAAACTCCTGACGAGTTTAGCTGGTCGAATAATTTATGTTTTGCTGCTGCTATTTCTCTAGACAGATTTTGCCTTCTTTTGTTTTATGCATTCTTTTGAGTTTCAACTTGATTTTTTGGGGTTTTTAAGATTTGAGGAATGTAGATTACGAAATATACTTCATGGGAACCTCATATAATTTTTTTAAGGATTTTATGGCAGTTTGCATCATATCCTTGTACCACTAAGGTCACCCCATAGAAAAGAAATGAAAGAAAGTTTTGCGTTGAAGTTTTTGACAGGGAATGGAGGAATACCACATCAAGAGCTATCCAAGTATGGTGAAGACCATACGCTTGGGGATGCCCAAGGCACCCCACTGCACCTATCAAAATCTCGGTTTGCAAACCTCTAAACTTTATTTTTTTAAGAAACATAGAATGATCGTACAAACTTGGAACGGCTTTGTCTAGTTTTATGTTTAGTTTTGCATGTTTCCTTGAGAATAAATAAAACCGCCATGATAGATTTCTCGTAATGCCTAGGAAAGAGCTACTAAAACAAACTATCCCATGATTGAATTCCTTGATGAGAATGACTTGCGTGCCATCAAAAGAAATAGGAATAGTTGCAAAAGGATGAAATTCAAAGTTATGTTTAGTGTTGCTAATATAAAATACGTTGACGAATGATAATTTGCTGGTAACTTATTTAGTTCTACCTTTTGCTCATATACATGGATGTTTAATACTAAGTATCCTTGTTTTATAATAAATGATTGGCACTGAGGACACTATGACATGCTTTTAGATCTTTTTGCTTGCCCAAAATTCTCAAAACAAGCTAAGACTTGTATCCAAAAACCGAAAATCAAACACCACCATACCTACCTATGTGGCACATGCTACTCCAAGTATAATATATGTTCTATTCCTCCAAGTACTTCAACATATCTCTTTTGTGCAGTTTAAAGTACTCCAAGTATAATACGTTGTGATGCTTAAACTTTTAGTTATGGGTAACCATCTTGTGCGAAATAAAGGGGGTTATCATGCTAAAAGACTGGAGTATGCATATATGTTAGAGAAGAACATTGGGTCGCTAATGGAAGCCATGCAAAATAATCATGGTGGAAGTTTTAGCATGGGCATCCTCAATCACCATTCATAAAAAAATGGAAAAGAAAAAAAGCTAGTATTACAAGAGGATGTCTATTTGTCTGTTGTCCTGTCTTCCTGGTATATATAGCCCCCAAAAATTTGAGATTCCCCTATATCTTTGGGAAATTTGTACATGAGGCATGGAGGTACCCCTTTGTGATACTTGGTTGGAACAATATGCATATGAAAAGGTCTATGGTAATATAAAGTTAAGTAGCATGAGGCGTGGGTGCTTGTGCCAAGGGCATGGGACATCCAACTTATAAGGGGTCAAACACTTAAACCATATGAATCTCTGTTACAAACCCCATCCTTATGATTACCGTTGACATGTACTACATATCTCAAAACATTATTTTTTTTTTGCTCTTAACTCTTTTTTATTTTATTGTAGGACTAGCACATGTGTTCCCTACTTACTTTCTATTATCCAAGAGTCAAAAAACCCAAAAAAAATAAACAAAAGAGTGATCGAACAATTCTATAGGTTCATCCAAGTACGCTTTATGATATCTAATACTTTTCATTTGTTTGATCACAAGAGCACTTATTGTTGAGCATGTTTTGTAGAGTGTAAAAGATATCACCTTATAGCTCACTTTCTTGTTGTTATTATTTAAAGATTAAACTTTCTGAATTTTGTGTGAAAATGAAGAAAGATAAAAGCAACAAACTCCATAGTCTAGTTTTATCACATATATGTTCGATGAAGAGCAAAGGATAAGCTTGGAGATGTTGATGCATGTAAAATGCATACATGAACTTTGTAGTTTATTGTGTCAAAATCATTATTATTATGAAACTTTATTGTATTTATTGGTACTAACCTATTAATAGTTGTAAAAGTGCACAAATTCTTGTTTTATACTTTATTATGTAGGAAATAGGCAAATATATAGAAGGAAACCAGTCATTACGGTGAAATTTGGGGTTTCCCGGAATCTGTCCCTGCAGAACATTTTTCAAAGATTTCCACGTAACCCCCCAAATACAACGTCAAATGAAAATGTGCAAATCAAAAAAGTTTCGGGGAATTTCAATCCATACATTATGAAGTCAAAATCACCCAAATCGGGGTCCGTATGCCCCAGATATTCCTGGATTACTGAAGGGTCCAAATGCAGTTTCAGAATTCCAAAAGTTGGTGACATGATTGACACAAACCTTTGCCATATTGGATGGATTCGACCAAGCCACAACTTTATTGGCTCATAAAGGAAATAGGAAAGTCATGGGAAGGTTCTATAGGTGCCCAATAGCCCTTGGATCAAAGGGCATCAATCCCATGGTCTAGATTGCATCTACACCTCTATATATTGAGAGCAAACCCTATTTTTGGAGTAAGCCACCCATAGCCAAGAAAATCCTCCTCATTGGAAGCCTCCAAGGAGGGGGAGAATCTCCTCGACATCAGCACAATGGCCAAGGAATAAGAAGGGACAAGGGGCCTCCACTGCATAGGGCTGCCACTGCCCTAGGATGTATGATGCAATATATTATTTTCATATGATCTATTGTATCTCTATGTTGATTGTTGAGTAGTGACTTGTTTATGACAATTATGATATTGTTTGTTGTTGGTTCAATACAGGTATATCTTATCTTTTATGATGATCTTGTTGTATAAGCATATGAGTTCACACACATGTTGGAGGATGCACAAGATTGTCACCGTTGCATGTTGATAGGACGAGGGATAGCCAGAGTTTGACAGAAACCGAATCCCAAGTCCTATAGATACGTGCTGAATTAATTCATGGTTAATCAGTGGGGTTATTATCATGGGGTCCTTAGATATAAATGTGGTGGTTGGACTTTATGTCTTAATAACTAATTTTTTTTGCACTTAATTGGTCTTGGGATCAAACACTATTGGTGTATTTTCCCATGTATATGGCCGCCCTATTCATGGCTCCTCCTTAGCAGAAACAATAAAAAGACTATCTTTGTGCTTCACTAATTGTGACAAGCAACCAAATGAAATTGCAATTTGTCTAAGAACTTGCTCCCTTGGGTTATCCACCTCCACTTCACTAGCTCCATTTTACTTGCACTAGTTTACATATACTATTTGCTTCCAAAAAATTTACTGTAGAAGGATATATAAGTGGGTTATAAGTCTTCGGGGAATAGATAGTTTACCTTCAGGTACTCGTGGGTTCGACACTCAAATACTTATCGAATTGTACTATGGTGATCACTTGCAGTTGGGGGTTATCACTATACTGCATTCGTAATCTGGATTGAAGGTATCACCAGACCTTTAATCTTAGCAGCCCGTTGGTGAGCCAGCATGTTTACCCTTAGTAGGCCTACTAGGCCAGTTCGCTTACGCCTAGCAGGCCTCAGATAGGCATGATTAAACTTATAGGTCTTAGATGGGCTGGACCGCTTAACTTGGTAGGATTTAGACGGGACAGCCCATTAAAGTTAACATGCCAACCCGCTTAAGCTCACTAGGGCTTAGGTGGGGTAACCCGTTTAAAGTGCAATAAGCCAAAGATGGGCCAGCCTGCTTCACACTTAGTAGGCCTTGTGTTGGTCCGTCATCTACCACACATACCCAACTAGCTGACAATGCTACCAAGCAACTAATGGCATTGTCCACGTATCAGTTGACATGACGTCATTAGTCAATGGTAGAAACTCATCTACCATAGTGCGATTCTCCACTGTTGAAGACCACTCATCAGTCACAGACCAAAAAAAATCCATGCTAGATCTTTCTCCAACATGATATGTACCACATTTGTAGTTTCATCCCCAGTGAGTCTTTAACCACACAAAAAAACACTCGTTTGCCGACTATTTTTTGTCATGGTTAACAATAACCTTTTTGTAGTGGTGGCGGCAACATGGAGAAGGGCGGCGACGGGCAGAGAAGGGCGGCGTGAATGGGAGGAGAGTTGAAGCAGTGTATGATTCATGCAAGGTCGTGCGTATAGGTTGTGCCGAGTCGCGCGGGTGGGCTGCGTAGGTTACTAGAGTGGCCCAATAAGCCACATCACTGGTCAAGGGGTTGCGAGCCCACCAAAAATACTGGCATCGCAGCCCAATTTGCAATGCCACTAGTACTAGTATTACTAGTGGATGCTACTAATATTTTTGGGCCGGCCGGTGTGGTTGGCCGCACATATTCAGTGGGATCTTCATAAAAATGACACTGCCACAAGTAGCAATATACTGGTGGCGTTGAGCTTTTTGCAACGCCACCAATATTACTATTGGCATGGCTCTCTTATAAAATTCTACTAATTCATTATTTCCTATAAGTATTTTCTACGACTGCAAAGTTGCCCATCTTATTAAAGGTACTGATTCGGGCTTGTCGGATATAAGTGGAGTTAGCCCGCTTCCCTACAATACACGTGCTCGCACCCCATCCAGCCCACGGAGCCCACGACATGAAGGTCTGCATCCAGAAATTGCAACCGACCTACATGTCGTGCTACACAAAGACTTCACGAAGACTCCCTCAACCATACTTACATCGAACCATGACCACAATATAACATGACGCGAAATTATCCGAATATCTAGTGTGTAGCATGGAGACACCTACCACCGACACCTACATATAGGAGAATGCCACTAATCCAAAAGAGGTGGTGAACATATACACCACGTCGCAGATGTAGCCTCCATAGCCATAAATCTAGATCCATCTGTAGACCTCGGTGGATGCATCTATAAGCCCGAGGAGTTCATCTTCCGGTCTTGTATAATATTGTGATCACATCGATAGTAAAGTCTGAGAGAAAATTTTCGTCTATATCACGTATTTGATCCAAACCTATTGAGACGAGACCCTTTTTGACCAAATAAACACATCTCCGATCTGTGAAGTGGAATTGACGTAGGATCCTGAAAACAATCATTCATCACCAGGTTTCGAATAAACCAGTGGTGACACCTTCGCACGTATATATTTTCTTGTCAACAGAGTTTTCCAAACCCCATCCGGGCCAGCAGCTTGAAAAACCATTTTCCGAGAAGGGATGTGTTTTAAACCTGGTCATAAACATCAAGCCCTACGTGATATATTGGGTGGAAAACCGCATCCCATCTAACTAGTCGGCATTTCTTCTTCTCGTTATCTTCTTGTCAAAAGAATCTTCACTGAAAGTAATCTAATTTATGCAAAACTCTTTCAGACAACTAGAAGAAAGATACCATATATAGTACTCCGTTGTTCCAAATTTGTTGTCACAACTTTGATCAGATTTGGTCTAGATATGCACGTAGGTTCGCTCATTTTGGGAAGAAAAAAAGTTGCTTCAACTAACATCAAAGCCTCTAAAAGTTGCAGTTAACAGTGAAATTCTAAGTAGTATAGATGAGATTAGAAAGGGTAGACTGCGTCCAAAGTTGACTTGGACGGATGCAGTAAAAAGAGACTGATGAATTGGAATGGGATAGATATTTGGTGCACATGGGCAGCAGTGATTTTGTTTTTTTAATAAAAATATATATTTTTCAGTTTCAAAAATTCTGAGAATAAATCCGTATATAGTCAATCTGTATTCCACAAACGTGTAAAATATGAACTTCAAATACTTTATATTCTGATCTACACACAAATGACAAAAGTGTAGATCTGTGTAGTTATTTTCAAATCTCCCAAACATATCAGAATTTGTCATTTTTGTCTAGCACAAAATAAAACGAATTTTGGGTTAAGATTTTGCATGATAGTGACATATATCATTGACAATCCCAAAATTATTTTCAGATTTTTAGTAACTTGTAAAAATATCTTTTATTTTTTTTAGAATGACGGGAGCACTAGAGAGCTCGTGAGCCAAAAACACTTTCCGATTGGAATGGACCTAAATTCTTGGCTTTTGATAGGACTGCATGGAGAACAGCTATCCATGTGCCGAAATCTTTCGTTTACTCTCTTTTTTCATCTCGTTCTTGTTTTGGCTCCCTTTTATTTCTGTTGAGTTTCATATCTAGCCTACCCCAACTTGTTTGGGAAAAGGGCTCTGATGTTATTGTTGTTATTGTTGTTGCAACTAATTTAGAACGGGAAGTATCATGTTAGTTAGTACCAAATTAATGAAAACCAATCTTCTAACAAGAGCTCACTATTTTCCTTTCATTTGTTTACCCCTTTTTGCATAGACTTTGCTCACAACGAAGTAGTTTGGCATATTAAGAGGATTCATATTGGGCCTCCCGAAATTAAACAATTCACTCTCATGGAAATAAATTTTGAATCCTAAAAGTTGCTCGAACACTGACAAGTTAATTTTACATTCTTAGCTTTTTTTGAGATCACGGTCCATAAAAAGAATGGTATTGTCCGCGTGCGAAATACATACATAAATGACAAGGACATGCATTGCTCAGTTATTTCAATGACTGCCCGCATACGACATCCATACAGTGCCTGTCCGCTTATTGTACGTCGAAAGGACTGAGCAACAACCAGGTCGTGCACTCCTGCATGGTTCGACCTAATTTCAAGTAGGAATACACTCAACATATAGTACGTACAATTCCAAGGACATACTACACATACAATTCCAAGGAGAGGCATTTTGAGTAGGACGTACTATAAGCAGCTAGTGCTTTAGTACGTCGGGAATGACCACCGGGTACCTGTGAATGGACGTGGCCCATGGTCCATCGGCGTTAGGGGCAGGCTCGATGCACTCCCACGCCGCGCTGTTGCACTTGAACCCTGAGCCGAATCCGATCATCCAAACACGATCGCCCTTGCGCATCCGTCCTTTAGCCTCCATGTAGGCCAGCTCGTACCACAACGAGCTACTGGACGTGTTTCCGAACCGGTGCAGCGTCATCCGCGACGCCTCCACCTGCTCGTCGGAGAGGGAGAGGCTTTTCTGCAGCTCATCTATTACCGCCCGGCCGCCGGCGTGAATACAGAAGTGCTTGAACGCCTTGGAAAAGTTTGGGATGTAAGGCTTGGTTCGCGCGCGGAACACCTTCCGAGCGACGAGGGAGAGCGCGAACAGAAGCTGCTCGCGGAGCGGCAAGACGAGCGGCCCGATCCTGGTGATGTTGGCCTCCAGCGACTTGCCGGCGATGACCATCAGGTCCTTGCTGAGGTTGATCCCGACGTTCCCCTCGTCGTCCTCCTCCTGAAACACGCAGCGGTAAGCGCTGTCGTTCCCGGCGCCGGTGTGCGTGCGCACGAGGTGTTTGAGGCGGAACCGGGCGTTCACGGGGGACGTCGAAAGCAGCGCGGCCGCTCCGCCGACGCGGAACAGGCAGTTGGGCAGGAGCATCGCGCGCTCGTTGCCGACGTAGTAGTTCGGGGTGATGGTCTCCGTGGAGACGACCAGCGCGTGGGAGCCCCGGGGAGCGACCTGCAGGAGGTTCCTCGCGAGCCCCACGGAGATGAGCCCCGCGCTGCACCCCATGCCGGAGAGGTTCATGCTGCGGATGTCGCCGCGCAGGTTGTACTTGTGTATGATCATGTCGACCAAGGATGGCGTGGGGCAGAACAGGCTGCAGTTGACGACGAGGATGCCGATTGCGTCTGGGGCGATGCCGGTCTTGGCGAGGAGGTCGTCGATCGCCGAGAAGACGACGAGCTCGAACTCGGCGCGGGCGTTGTCGAGGGTGCAGTACTCGTGCGTCGGGACGAAGTTGTGCGCTGCCGGCAGGCAGGTCTCCTCCCCGAGCCCGGAGCGCTCCAGCAGCCGCGAAATGAAACGGACGCTGCGCTCGTTCATGCTAGGCGTTTTCTTGTTGTGCTCTACAAATGAGGCCATGGGGATGCGGGCGAGGGGGTGGTTGAAGGAGGAGTGGAAGCAGGCGTAGTCGGTCAGGTACACGGTGCATGGACGACGCATTAGGTAGAAGATAACCGCCGCGGCCGGGAGGAAGCCGGTGAAGAATAGGTGCACGGGCTGAAGCTCACGAACCAGGCTGGTCAGCTCCTCTGTCCCCAGCCGCATCAGCGCGACGAGAGACGCAGCCGCGAGGGAGACGAGGAGAACGGACTGGAAGATGTCCACGATTCGGTGGTATGCGGCCTTGACACGCATGGGCTGAACCGAAGAGCTCATGCTGTTTACTCACGTGTGGGACTGTAGCCTGTGGGTCTTGGGTGCGTTTAGCGCCAGTACTTGCATTTATAGGCATTTTTCATTTAATGATTCTTGGTGCGTTTTTTTTTGTCAATTTTGTACTCCTTGACGTACTAACCGAATCAATATTGACCGAATTAAACTCGGTCATTGCTAGCTCTCCAATTCACTGTAGGGTCCAGGATGACCCCTTGGCCCCAGCTTTATATTGATAGCATTTAACAAGTCAGAAAATTAAAAACTGACGCAACTTGATACCAACACGGCAGAAGTTAAAATCCCACTCGCTGGGTTCTCAAATAAGTGTGCTTCTAGTTTTGTCTTTATGTTATAAAATCTTTCAAATTTTGACGAACTATATTGAAAAACATTGTAACATTTATGGCATTAAACTACTATAACTAGATTCGTCTGGAACCCTATAGTTTCACAATATACCGATTTGATATTATGAATTTACTACTTTTTTTCTATAAAGCTAGTCACATGTTAAAAAGGTTGGTTTAAGACAAAACTAAAAGCACACTTATTTGAGGAGGGGGAGAGCACTCCTTAGGTCAAAGAATTTTAAACTCTTACCACTTTTTATTAGCACTCATTTTTGGTAAATGGCCGGCTAAGGCAAGGAGAAACTACAGATGACTAAGGTTAAGGTAGACGTGTCTGGCTTTGGAGAAAGGTATCGGATGGCTGGCCGACTTAGGCGGAGAGGAGCAAAGGGCCATAAGAGTCGAGTCTAGAAGCTAGGTCAAAGCCAGGCCAAATATGGGACAACTTAAATACCACGGAGCAAATCGGATAGAGCAAAGGCAAGGTGAAGTCAACTTCAACACGAAAGGGAAATGATGACTTGAAAAAGAAGTCGCAACGACACTTGAAGTCTCTATCAAGGATGAACTTGAAGGAGTATTTACTTCATATTAACTTTATTCCCAGCTTAGATACTGACTTTGCAACATGTAGAGCAAACTCAAGCTTGTACGGGAAGTCTAGCCACCTCATATATATGTGAAAGGTGACGGCCGATTGAAATTAAGCACATGATCGTCAAACATCAATACATCTACCTTTTACCTCTTATGCCCTTGTCCACGTTTCCGTTTCTCGACGACTTTGCACTTATTTGGTATGTGAAACGAAGGCTGAACCAAGGGCGGTCAAGTCAAATAAGTTCATCCCTTAGTCACCAGAACCTTCATCGGGTCCCTCTTGGGGAACTAGGGCTTTGATTTTTAAAAATTTTGGATAGCTGTCTTATGTATCGCGCTAATAGTTGGCCTCCCGCAGGTTGAGTTGTGGAGTATCTCCCTTGAGACAGCGGGAACACAAGGACAAGTTCATGTAGCGCGTTTCTAAACGCATCACATTTTTTGGTGACTCCACTGGGGACAAATGTATCTATGACCGGTCAGGGAAACGATGACCGGTCACAAGATAACTCAATCAGCTGAAATATTTTCCGACAACATAACATGACCTTGCATTCGAGGAGCTATCGGATGAGAAACGCCAATTCTTTGAGGTGATCAAGGACCTACATCAGGGTGAGGACGACTTGCTTCATTAGAAGTAGGAAAAGGGGCTCAAAGAGTTCCAAAGGAGGAAAGAAAAAAAGATCAGAAGGCGTTTCTGGTGACTTCCATGAAGGACCGTCAAGGAGTCATCATCACTTCAGCCGGTGAGGTGAGGCTCACACCTTTATCAGACAAAACATCTATAAGTGCTAATATGTTTTCTTTAGACCAAATATTCTTTATTGATTCACACATCAATGAGTCCAATTAGCAAGTCGATTAGACAGCGGTTGTTAACGCTAGAAAAAACACTAGTCAGGGAACTAGCACACTAGATCTCAACCAAGACCATCAGCTCGGCCGATGAACCCTTTGTTGAGTACGAGTAAATATTTTGTTGCCAATGCACCTTACATAGATCCTATAAGGAGTACCCGTATTCGTTAAATTGGCCGAATCCGACTTACCCTATGGCGACTAACATGATGTTAACTTACAGTCTGCCTCCTCTCAGGGAACTAGTGCTATGTAAACTAATATCCCCTCCTTCCCAAATTAGGATGCATATTAGTTTAGGTTAAAGTTAAACTTTATAAAATTTGACTAACTATATATGAAAATATATTAATTTTTTATAATATTAAATGCATATAGTATGAAAACATATATAATGATGGTTCTAATAACATTGAGTTAGTGTTATAGATATTGATAGTATTTTCTATGCATTTGATCAAAGTTTATAAAGTTTGACTTTAATTAAATTAATATGCATACTAATTTGGGAAGGAGGGAGTATGGATGTTAGAGCCGGCCCGATATTTGAGGGGCTCGGGCAAATCTGAACGCATGGCATTAGAAGCATCAAGTATTAATTTATATATATATATATAATTACGAATAAACATTTAAAGGGCAAATGAAAGCTGCATTGGTATAAAATAATGCATACATATTACCCATAAATACGTGTTTTAACATTTTTAGATGCAAAACCGAGGATTATGGTATGTACATATCAATTAATCTTTGTTTTACGAAACAATCAATTAACCTTAGAGAATCTCTAGCCGATGCCCAAAAATTTAGAGGAGCAAACGGCGGACTAAAATAGAGGAGAATAATTTTGCTCCTCTAAACGGTGGCCACTAGATTGGAACCCCTAATTTTTAAAGGACTAAAAATAATTGACATTATTTTACAAACATCTCAAATATACGAAGTTCAAACATGCGTACATATTATCCAAAAAACAAAAAAATGGTCAAGTTTGATCCAAAAGCACAACATAGCATGTATATGTTGTCGAGGCCACCACCACCTCGGCCACCACTTCCTCGTCCACGTCAAACACCACACCACCACCACTCTCTCGAGCCAAGATATTCGCCTAGGTGATCTCCCAATATGCCCTAGCTTTATCATCCAATGAGCTACGGTTCATGAACATGATGGTGCGGTCGGCATCCTCCCTCTTCTTGGCAAACTTCTCCACCTCAAGTGCAAGCCTTTGCTCTTCTATCTCCTTCTCCTTCTCCATTCTTTCTTCATCTAGTGCTACCATTCTTTCCTCCACCGCCAACTTGGACCGCCACTTCTCGTCCTCAAGAGCTTTGTGCTCCCTCCACCTAGACTCCTTGCTCTCTTTGCGTTCGGCCGCCAATGATTTATTGGTCTCAAAGATACAATTGAACTCACCCACTTTTCTTCTTATCTTTTGCTATCTTGTCACCTTCCGGCCTCTTGTTGAGGTCTTCATCATCACCATCATCTACGTCAATGGCCGTGCTAATTCTTTCCCTCTTTGGTGTGGTCTCATAGTTTCTTCCAAGCCACTTCTCGCTGCCCTCTAGTCCCTTGTAGCAATGAAACATAGCAAAGGGTTTGCGGCCACCTTTCTTGTAGCTGTACTTATATATGTCTTCCTGTATATGTTCATATTGGGTGATTGTCACACCACTCGGTGATGCATTAGTCACCGAATCAATGGCGTCGGCCCATCGGTTGCAACACTCAAGGATCGTGCCCCAACGATGACTAAGAGAGCCTTGGGCTCGGTATGATGAAATCTTGACCAACTTGAGGTAGTTCTCCTCAGTTCTCTACCAAAACTTTTCATTGCATAGATCTGTGCCAACTGATGCACCAAGAGACACATTCATCCAAGAATGACACAATGCAACATCTTCTTCTTCTCTATAATTGGCAGACCTCTTGCTCTTGACCTTGACCTTGTCTTTTGGCGCTGCCACCTCGGTCATCGCGTCCTCGGCCTCCTATTCCTCGACCTCTTCTTCCTCGGCCACTATTTCCGCGGCCTCTTCTTCCTCGACGTACGCTGCACCGCAACTATCACCCTCGCCGAAGTGGAGGTACTCAAGCCCTTGAGTGTGCAAATAATCCAATTGAGACATGAATTCGGAAACCCCAATCTCAGTCACACGTGCTTGAGACTCGGGCATTTTTTCGATCACGCCGCGAGCGGCAACTCGGGGTCGAGCTACGCCGGCCGCCACAGTCGAGGGAGAAGGCGTCGTCGTTGAGGATGCCGGCAACTCCTTGTCCTAGCATGTAGGCATCGAGGCCGATGCCGCCTCGGCGTTCCTCTTCTTCTTCTCCGCCACCGACTGTGAGTGGACTTGCATTGCTGCCGTCGGCTTTTGCGACCGCAGGCCGGTCAACACAGGCGAAAGGGGTGGCTTGCCCGGCCACGGTCGAGGATTTTCCCATGGCACTGTTGGTCGCTACCGCCGGCCGTACCGCAATGGTATTGCCATACCACTTCCTGTAACATCCCAAAAATTTAAAACAAAGAGAAAATGAATTCCCTTTTTCCAAAAATGAGAACCAACAAAAACTTTTATTAAATTAAGTTTGGTACATAGTGAGCATGCTTATATGTTGTGATATTGCCATGATTGTTTATTTATTGCATTGAACCTAATTCCCAAAATCCTAAACCCTAATCTTCTCAAAACTAAATAGTATCAAATAAGAGAGAACTAAAATAAAAAGGCATATGTGGGCATATAACCCTAGTATGCAAATATTGACTAATACCATTCTTACTTTTCAAAATAGTGGTGAACCATTGATATACTCCACTAAACCCTAAACCTCACTCCCTTCTCACCATCCTTTATACACAAAATAAAAAGAAATGAAATTAAATAAGAAAAGGGCCTATGTGCCTATGACTATTTTGGTAAGACTCCTACCTAGACCTTTCTACTTGATTAGATGCTTGGAAAACCTCAACCAAACTAATCAAGTACTTCCCCAACCAAAACCAAGGTGAAATAAAAATAAATAAAAAGAAATTAAACCTATATGCATAGGAGCATATGTGGCACATAGCCATTCTTCCAAAACTTGACCTAAGCACCTCTACCTTGCCCAAATGATTTGAAAACTTTACCAAACCCAATCTAACATTAAATAAACCCTAAACCATGACCTTTGATGATAGATAAAGAAAAGGAAATAAAAATACGAAATGCACCTATGTGCATATGGCCAAAAATACAAATTTGAGCCAAAGACCATCAAACTTGTTTCCATTGCTTGGATTGCCTTCTTATATCCTTGTAAACCTCAACCACATCAATGGGATCAAGAAAAACCAAATCAAATTGGAAATAAGAAGATTTTCCAATACACATATGTGGATATGGCCATTTTTGCAAATCTTTGAACAAGACCTTTTAAAATGGATTCAATGGTTTGGAGATGTTTCTAAACTAATAAGAATCACCTTAGAGTCAACAAAAGTCAAATTAAATGGAGAGAAATTAAATAGGGAGAAAATCCCAATTTCACTCACATACACATTATGCCAAATTACAAATCTTCACTCTAGGCCATAATTGCTTGCTCTCTTGCTTATAGAATACCTAAATATGATAAACTAACACAATTGCATCAATGAAACCAGAATTAAACCAAAGGAAATCTCAAAATCTTCACACATATGATAATGGTCATATGTCACCAAAATATTTTCTTCACTACTTTACCCCTCTGGTTTTCTCTATTCTTAAACTAAAATAGGTAAACCAAAGCCATGTCATCCAAGACCATGTCAAGGTGAGTAACTTTCATGTTGACCACCCATGCTAACTTTGACCAGGTTGACCAGAATAAATTTGACAAGTGGTGATGTTGAAACAAAGAGAAGATCATCCCCATTTTGAAATTTCACAAATCAACTTCATTTTGAACACCACCACCACCTTTGTGCTCTAAACATTATTTAAATCAACTCCACCAAATATTTTTGAAAAATTCAAAAACATTTCTCTTTCGGCCATTGTATCAAACACCTTATGAGCACCAATTCACCAACTACACACACCACATGGACCAGCAGTTTTTGGCCTAAACCATCTTGCTCCTGTCATCACACACACTCTCCTCAATACCCTGGACCCAACCCAACCATTTCCAACACTGTGCCAGGTACCAAAGTGACCAAATGATCATCATGCCAGCCACCTTTGACATCACCATGCCATCCTCTTCTCCTCTCACCTCAACTATGCACCACCATGTCTGGTAGACTCTCCATTCCCTACTGATGACGAGTGACAAGGTCCCTGGCCAAGGAGAAGTCGCCAAGGCCCAGAACGTGACATGCCCCGACGTGGTCACCACGCCCAGAACACGCCAGGACATGCCACGGCCACCACAGAGCACGCACGCGCCCGGCTGACCTGGACCTCCTCTCGACCCCTCCTTGCACCTGCAGCATCCCCTCGACGTCAGCAACACGGTGGACACTCGCACCTGCCCGCGCTCGCCCTGTAGCCGACGCCATGGTTGACGCTGTCCGCCGCAGTACACGGGTGCGCGAGGACGATGACGACCGCCACCGTCCACCCCCGTACTCGCCCTGACGCTCGTCATGACCGCCTCGACGTCGCCTACACAATGCACCTACTCCCCTGGCCCCGCGAGACCTCCCTCGCCGACATCCCCGCTCACCTGCCCCGCTCCGCCTCGGCCCCTCTCAACCCTATAAAAAGAGGCCGTTCCTGGATGATCTCTTCACACCTCTCCACTCCCCACTCTCTCCTGAGCTCCCTCGACCTCCTGTCCCTCCACATTGCCGCCCACAGCCATCCAATTTCTCGCCGGAGCCCGCGGCGGTGCTGAGAAGGAAGCCATCAAATTCGACCACCATTCGAGCCGCCGTCTGTACCAGTCGCTTCCTCATCGTCCGCAACGTCACCCTGCATCGACGACCAGCCTCGCCGGAGCCCAGGTGACTCTCCGACCCCCCACTGTCGCCGCCCGTAACCCTGGTTCTCGCCGGAGACGACGACCCTCCTGAGCCACTCGATCTAGTTCTAATCCAACGGTTCACGCTTCGCGTACCGCTTCGCGGGTTTAAGTGAGGCTGACAGGTGGGGTAGCCCCTGTCAGGCGGCCCGCTCGCCTCAGACGCGTAGCTGGGCCGGCCCAACCTTTTCCCCTCTCCCTGGCCCGTTTATTTTCCCGCGCTGGCCCAGTCATTTGAATTCGAATTAAATCGATTTAGCCAAATTCAGCCCTAGACTTTTTTTCAAACTTAAATAGAATGAAATCTACTGAACCAAATTTGATGAATTTTATATATTTGGAAAGCTTATGAAATTCCCTAAACAACTACACTGGTCTAAACCTTAGATTTATTATAGAATAAATGTGACAAAATAAACAAGGAAGGACCTTTTTCAACTTCAAATAATTATTTAAAATCAACCATAAATTATTTTGAGATGATTCAAATTCTCATAAATCACAATTCAAATACTCTAATTGTTTCTGTAAAAATATGATAGTGGTACTGTATATGATCATGGTATAGATTCAAATAATTGCTTTATGGCCATTTCTAGCTCATTTAAACTATTTCAAAAATAGTATTTAAATTATATGAGGTATAACTTCTCACTTAAATCATTACTCCCAGTGATTCAATGAGAGTTAATGTCACATGTATAAATGCCCCATATGTTCCTAATTGAAAATAGTAAATCCTTCCCATAGTAGTATTTAAACTCTTCAAAACCACTTATTAAATCTTATGAGATGTTTTGGTCTCCTTTAAATCTTGTCTCAACTAAGTTAATATGGGGTAGAGACTATGGTCAATTTTAAACTCATATTAAACTAGTTGATGATATTAAATCATTAATCATGAGTATTAAAAAAATATGAGGTGGTGTACCTCATTTAAATCACTTCCCAATTGATGCTTATGAAGAGGTTGACTTTAGTCAACCTAGGTCATATAACATTAATTGAGGAAATTAAATCTTAATAATATTCAATGAGAGGAAATTATTTTCTCTCAAGAAATAAATAGAAACTCTAATTAATAGTTATAATGAGAGGAGATTATTTTTTGTCTTAAGAATAAAATTAAATCAACTCACCTAATAAGCATATTGATTGATAGCTTAGTAGGGGTGATTTATGTGTGTGCTTAGTCTAGTACTTAGGCTTTGTGTGGTAATTGTGTGTATTATACTCGTATCTAGACGCTAGTACCGAGGAGTACACCGAGGAGGAGGAGGTCTACTTCCAGGAAGGGGAAGACCACTTTGATCAGTACACCACTCAAGGCAAGCTAATATTCTTGCTAAGTGCAAAGCTCTACAAGAGCAAGGCACCACCACTTTTTACTTTATGCTTAATGATCCCATCCCAAGTTTTACTTTACAAGCTTTATTGCTTTTGGTTTATCAAAGTTTACTTTTTGATTCATGATTCACTTGGTCTAGAGTAGAACAAGATCATCAAATTTAGCCTAGAGCAATGAAAGCTAGATAGCACCCCTCATGATTAGTTGCTAGTGCTAACCAACAAAATTGACTACTCTAGATGGGAACAGGTGAAATGAAATGACTTTGAAAACCTTGGAATGATGAGTCATTCTATTGAAAGATTTTGAAGGTGAATATGACTTGTGAATGACATGGTGAATTTTACAAAAACTGATGGTTGGGTTCGGATGCGATACCATTCCAATTTTACAAGTACCCCCACAATACCTGATATGGGTAGGGCTTAACTAGAAGTTTATGTATCTTAGTATGGGTTCCCTCTAAACAAGCGTCATCGGGGTTATGCCAAGGGCTGCCTCCAAAGAAATATGAAATGATGTGAAATGACGTGAAATGAGGTGAATGTCCGGCCCAAGCCTGTGCAGTTCCCAGGGTTGTCTTCACCGGGAGGCCAAGCTCATGGGGAGAGGTGCCTATACTAGGGTATGTAAGTGAAAGGTTATGGTTGGTAGTCCGCACACGGAGTGTGATAAATCAGGGCCAGTTAACCCTGACGGATTATTGCAAATATTGTGGCACAAGTGTACGACCTCTGCAGAGTGTAGAACTATTCGAATAGCCGTGTCCACGGTTACGGACGATTGGAAAGGCCATACTGTTCCGTCATCAGACCATTTTCAAAAATGTGACATGTGAAGGGTGACTTGTGATTTGAACTTGAAATGGTGACTTTGACTTGAATCACAACAGAGTTGTGGGAATGACACTAATGTTCCCACTTGAGTTAGTCTAGCGATTCAAGCATCTTTACTAAATGTTTATGAAATAAACTTGGCTTTATGCAAATAAACCTAGAGCTTAGCATCCCTCTTACTATAGTTGATAGTGCTTACATTAGTATTAGTTTGCGAGTACTTTAAAGTACTCATGGCATTGTCCCTGGCTATTCAAATGGCCAGACTATGAAGAGGAACAGCAGTACGAGGAAGATGGACAGCGGACGTCTACGACAACTAGGATCACTCCTGACGTCAACAGTTGCCTGTGGAATAGATGGACCGCAACCGTTACTTCGCTTCCGCCATGTGTTTTGTAATAGGATCTCTAGATCCACTATGATGTTTTAAGACTAGATCATGTGATCCCTCTATTGTAAGACAATTTATGTGTTGTAATGGATGATGTGTTGTGATATCAATCTATTATGTCTCGCAAAAACAATATTCCTGGGATTGCGATGAATGGCATAATAGGCATCTGGACTTAAAAAACCGGGTGTTGACACTTCCGCGCATTGGCGTCATCGCAGCGGTCGAATCGGGCGGCGAATCGCCGATGGAAAACTCCGGCAGGCATGCGGGGATGAGATACGGTGCAATTCCAAACGGGGGAGGGGAGAACGGTGTCACCGATGATGACGGGCGGCAAACTTGGGAGGGAGGGGCGGCAGGTCGGCGGGGGCCCAATTTTTCGAACCAAGATGGGCGGGGAGGAAATATGAGAGAGGCGCCTCTTGTTTTAGGGATCAATCTCTTATTTTGCTCCTTTAACCGGTCCCAACCGTTAGCGACGCATTTTTGGTTATCTAAAGATGTTTTAGCTTCAGCTAGAGATGCTTTTAGTGACTATTGTCGGAGGATGATCCCCAGTATAGCAAAGTCCTCAAGTTAGCACTTCGCGAATCAAAAAAATACACGTCTACGGAGAAAACAACATGGAAGATAAAGGAAACGGACATCTAGGCTAGGTCCTCGCAGCTGGGCCGGCTTCCGGCTCTCCACGGCCTGCTCCGGCTCCACCCCGAGCCGACTTCCTGGGGAGCTCCTCGCCACCGACCTGGTCGGTGGGTGGAAGGCACCGCACACCCCACACGATCCAGTAATTTGTGGGCCGTGGCCCATTGCATCAGGTGAGTTTTTTTTCCTTTTTCTTCCTTCTTTTCTGTTTTTTCTTTTCTGTTTATATTTTCATTTTTTAAAATCTAACACTTTTATAATTAAAACAGTTTTTAAATTTGAACATTTTTTGGATTTGAATATTTTTCAAAATTCGAAATTTGAACATTTTTTAACTCGAATAATTTTCAAAATTGAACGTTTTTTGAGTATGAACAAATTTCGAATTTTAACGATTTTTCGATTTGAACGATTTTCATATTTGAACAATTTTCAAATTTCCGAATTTGAACGGTTTTCAAATTTGAACGGTTTTCAAATTTAAACAGATTTCAAATTTGAATATTTTTTAATTTAAACATTTTCTCAATTTGACAATTTTTTAAAAATCAAAATTTTCGAATCTAAAAAAATATAAACAAAACCGAAAACAGAAAAAAGAAAAGAAAACAGAAAAAAGAAACCAGAAAAGATAAAAAAGAAAAAACGAGGCTAAACAGCCACAAATGGGCCTGGCCCATACCCGACCGGGGGTGTGCGGTGGCCGGTAGCCACCGACCTGGTCGGTGTATAGGTTTTGCGGGCTTCCTGCGGCCCTGCGGCCTGCTCCGGCTGCGCCCGGGGCCGGCTCTCCACTGGCCAGCTGGGCCTTCCCCTCGCCTGGACCGGCTTCCGCCCGTCCGGCTAGGCCGCCCCAGGCCTTCGCTCGTCCGGCTCCAGGAAGCGTACGAGGCCAGCTCTCGCGGGCGGCGGGCCGGCTCGCCACCACGCGCGATCGCCCCTGGTCGCCGCACGGTCGACCGGCTGCCGACGGCGATTCCTATTCGCCGCCTATTGCGGGAGCTATCTGGCTCTCCGCACAGGCGCTCGTATTTCTGGGCCGGCCCATTTAACGGTACGTACCCGCTTGGCTCCAGTTTTTGTTCGATTTTTCCGGTTTCCTTCTCTTTTAATCGATTTTTCTTCCTGTTCTGTAGGTTTTATTGGTTTCCTTTGGTTTACCGGGTTTTCGGTAATATTTTGAAGTTTTTTTTCTAAACATCATTTTTTCAAATTTAAACTTTTTTTTGTTTGAACATTTTTAATTTGGACTTTTTAAATTTAAACTTTTTTTAGTTTGAACATTTTTTGAATTTCATTTTTTCAGTTTGAACACATTTTTAGTTTGAAATTTGAACTTTTTGAGTTTGAACATTTTTCAGATTCCAACATTTTTTTATCCGAACATTTTTAATTTGAACATTTTTAATTTGAACATTTTTAATTTGAACATTTTTCATATTTGAACATTTTTCAGATTTGAACATTTTAAAATTAAATTTGAACTTTTTTAGATTTGAACATTTTTCATATTTGAACAGTTTTCAGATTTGAACATATTTTGATTCAAACATTTTTTATCTGAATATTTTTCAAATTTGAACTATTTTATATTTGAATATTTTTCAAATTTAACAATTTTCGGAATCAAATTTCCTGCGAGGGAGCGGTTGAGAGAAAAGAACGAGGAAGCACTGGACAAAAAATCTCGGAGGAATGAATGGATCAACAATCAACAAAACAGTGTCTTACTAGCACAGTAGCACATGCGCATAACTACGAAACACGTCTTCAAAACCACTAATGGGCCGAGGCCATTTTTGCTGGGGTGTGCGGAGGCGATCGGAATCCCCGCTGCCGACCGCTCCTGGCGCTGCTCCCTGCCAGCAGTTTCCTCACGTGCATGACCAGCTGCTCCACGCATACACGCTCGTCCAGCTGCTCCACGTGAAGACCAAATACATGCCAGCTTCAATTCTCCAAGACGCACGTCCAGCTGCTCCTTCCAAGGCAAAAGATCAGGGACAAACCCCACGTACGAGCTACTCTATGAGATAAGAACGACGGACATCGTGATCCTCTGCCACCCAGCGACAAGATCAGCACGAAGGTCATCCTGCTTCTCTACGTAGACTCATGTAGAGTAATAGTGCTCATGCCTATACACTGTAGCGGTCACTGTAGCGTATAGTGTGATAAAATTCTAGTAGTCAAATCATGTATAGTGCATGCGGATCATCTCTTCTTTCCTGGGTGCCACTATATAAGGCACACCAGGGGAGGCTTACAACCTCATGCTCACACGCACCTGCAGCCCCTTGGGCCTCTCTCGCTCTCTCTCACGAGCTCCTCTCAGCTTACAGTAGTTTCTTCCTCCTCAGAACAAACAACTCAAGGAGCAACTCTGTATCACTTATATGTGTTCATATACATCAGACATGCAGGAGGAGAGTTTTACCTCCACCGCGAGGGCCCTGAACCTGGGTACATCACCGGGTGTTGTGTATCAATCCCGCATCTGGATACCGTCGACGTCCAAGTGTCTAGGGGTTGGTCATTCTTCTTTCAAATGCCAAATGGGCTGGCGATGTCGCAAATGTCTCCAATTGGGCCATTGGGCCAAGGCTTGTGTGGTAAAACCCAAGGCATTTTGGAGGGTTAAACAGTGCAAAGATACCGTGGAGAAGCGCAACAGTCGGATGAAGAGAGTTTGGGTTAAAAAGGTAATTCCTCCTCAGCCGTCTATTCAAAGCAACTTGGACACATTAACGGCAGGGGAATATCTGGGAGTTATTGAAACCTGTCAACACGAGTCTTTAATCGACCCTACCTGCACCGCCTCGCCTTCGTCCTCCCATCCATCTGCTGCTCCACCTCAATCGCTGACGACAATGGTGACGTTCCCAGTCAATCCGTTGGCGTTCCTTCCAGAAGGCATGACGGTGGACCATGGACCGGCGGATAGGAAGATCCGCACGGACCTCGTCGTGCCTTCCTTTGCGCCGCTGCAGAACGACAAGGTCATCATCGCCGAGACTAGCAGGTTTGTGCCGATTCAGCTAAGGGAGGAGATGAGAGTCGCTGTCCAGGGTATGATCCAAGAAGCGGGTTTTGTTGTCAGAGCGGTAGATGATCATCCGCTTGGGCTAGGGATTTATACTCTGTCAGATATGCTAGCTGTAGACTCTGCCCGCGGATTAACGTTTGAAGTTGATGAGGATATTACAGTGACGTTTGTTAGGCATGATGAGGCCAAGAATATGAGACTGACTGGTTTTGGTCGAGACACCTGGACCATGTTCCTTGATTTCCCGCTTGATTTTCAGACAACTTATTATATTGAAAGTGTTGTAGAAGATTTTGGTCTTTTGTCAGTGTGGCATAACCCTAGGGGTAACAAGAAGTATGTGCTGGTAAGCTAGGGGAGCTAGACATAGTTGGACTATCCCTGTTATTATGACGCGCAGCTCTGACTGGAATGCTCATGCTCATGATCTGCCACCTCCTCCAGAAGATCATGCTCCTGAGGATGGAAACCCTCACACTCTCTATGGTCCTTATGTCACTGCTGAGCAAGTTTATCAGCAACAATTGCAGGCTTGGTTTCAGCAAAATGCAGCACTAGGACACAAGTATGGACATCATCATGGTATGCAGCATCAGATGCAGCATGAAGTGCAACAAGGGCCTCAACAGCAGCAACGGAACAGGTGGAACACCAAGACATGGAGGTGGAGATGCAGCCTCCTTTATTCAATTTTCAGACCCTGCTAGCTGAACAAGGAGTGCCTTTCTATGCTGGTCTGCCTCCTCCTAGGAACAACATTGTTGATAGTCCTCTACAAGCTTGGACAGATTCTGGTGCAGTTACCACTTCTTCTGATGCTCACTACATGGATGATGAGATCTTTGAATCTTATGATATTACTGTTAATTGTTGTGCTTTGGACCAGCAACAGTTACACAATGCAAATGCTTCTGCTCTGGTTGCTTTTTCTGTAGCAAGTAAAATATGCGTTGTTCTCCTGGCACCTAGACTGAATTTGGATAATAGTTTCTTCTTTGAAATGCCACAAACTATGTCCAAGTCCATGATGTTTGAAATGATTGGTGAACATTTGACAGTGGTGCAGAATAAGGCTAGGAAAATCTCTATTGGACTTGGTCCATCTTCTGCTAGGCTCACTGTCAAGAGCATTGCAGAGGAAGACTCCATTTCTGCTATTCAGTGCACAGTTACTGACATAATTCCTTCTCAAGGTCTTGCAGCTGGACAGAAGAGGAAGATGGAAGTGCCAACTAACACTGCCATGGTTAGGAGGAGTCCTAGACAAAACAAATATGATGGATTCAAAGTGCATCTGGTATCTGATACCAAGGTGGTCAAGTCTAAGGTAATGACAAGGAAAGTGTCAGCCATCAAGTTCTCTGCCAAGGAAAAGGGGAAAAAAGCTATGCAGAAGGAGGATGAAGATTATGCTCCCACTCATGTACCTGTCCTTGAGTCTATTGGTGCCAATCTCTGCGGTCTTCACCCATCTGATGTCTCTTCCCATAAGCTTCTTGCAGAGGAGGAGGAGAATGAAGCTGTTCTTCAGTAGTATCTTTTATGTATGAGTTTAAGAAACGGTCTGTTTTGTGCTGGAATTAATATTCGTGGCTTAAATGGTCGTGATAAACATTTAGCTTTTCAAAATGCTATCACTACTAGTGGGTGTTCAGTTATCTGTTTGCAAGAAACTAAGAAAATGCATTTTGATCAGGCTTTTATTAAGCAATGTTGCCCTTCAAATTTTGATGAGTTTGTGTATGTCCCCTCCTCTGGTGCATCTGGTGGCTTAATTATTATTTGGCAAAGTTCTATGTTCTCTGGCATGGTTATGCATTGTACTTCCTTTGCCTTATCTGTGTACTTCACCTCTACACATAATGCACATTCTCTCACAATTCTGAATATTTATGGGCCATGTGATGGAGATAATAGAGATGTTTTTATGAAATGGCTTTTTGATCTGAATATACCTGATGATGAGGATTGGTTAATTATGGGAGACTTTAATTTTATTAGATCCCCAACCAATAGAAATAAATCAGGTGGAAATGTTAATGATATGTTGATATTCAATGATTTCATTAGAGAGCATCATCTTACTGAAATTCCTATCAAAGGGACGAAGTTTACCTGGAGTAACATGCAAGATAATCCTTTGTTGGAACAATTGGATTGGTTCTTCACATCAATGCATTGGACTTTGAGTTATCCAGCTACAGTGGTTCTACCACAAGGAAAGCCCACCTCTGATCATATCCCCTTGTTGGTTTCAATACAATCGTCAATTCCTACCAGTAAACTATTTAGATTTGAGAATTTTTGGATTGCCCACCCTGGTTTCTTGGAGGTAGTAGCAAAAACTTGGGATAAACCTACACATAAGACCTCTAGTGCTGCAAATTTGAATGAAAATTCAAAAGGATGAGATATGAGTTGAAAAAATGGAGTAAATCAATTTCTTGCAGCACATAATTCAACCTGTGCCAGGGTTAGAAGAACTATCTGTGCCCTTCACTAAGGAGGAAATTGACTTGGTAGTCAAACATATGCCTGTGGATAAAGCTCCTGGTCCTGATGGCTTTAAGGGCAATTTATCAAAACTTGCTGGCATATTATTAAGCATGATATTTATCAACTGTGCTTTGATTTTTATGAGGGGAAACTGAATATTGAAAGTATTAATATGGGTCATATTACCCTTATTCCTAAAGTAGCCTCTACAGAATCTGTTAATGATTTTAGACCAATCACTCTTTTGAATTGATGTCTCAAGATTATCACAAAAATACTGGAAAATAGACTGTAAAAGGTGGTGTTGAAAATTGTGCATAAGAATCAATATGGATTCCTTAAGGAAAGAACTATCCAGGATTGTATTGCTTGGGCTTTTGAATTAATTCATCAGTGTTCTGCATCCAAAAGGGAGATAATTTTGCTTAAGCTGGATTTTGCAAAAGCATTTGATACAATTGATCATGGAGCAATGATCAAAATAATGAGGCAAATGGGATTTGATGAAAAATGGATTCAATGGATATCTGTTATTTTTGCATCTGGAAAATCTGTTGTGCTATTAAATGGGGTCCTTGGAAAGCAATTCTTTTGTAGGAGGGGAGTAAGACAAGGAGATCCACTCTCCCCTTATATTTGTCTTAGTTGCTGATTTACTACAATCTGCTATCACCAAAGCTTTTTTGGATCAAACACTTGTTGCTCCATTTCTTCCTGATTTTGGAATGGGCTACCCTGTGATTCAATATGATGATGACACTCTCATTATCATTCCAGCATGCAATCAGCAAGTGATAATTATGAAAGATATATTGGATAAATATGCAGCCTCTACAAGTTTACATATTAATTACAGCAAATCAGTTCTTATACCAATTAATTTATCAAAAGAGACTGCTGTAAGCATGGCCCGGAGTTTTGGATGCTCCATTGGACATATGGCATTCACATATTTGGGGTTACCATTGGGTACCACTAAGCCTACAGTGATGGATTTAATGCCACTGGTAGACGGAATTGAGAGGAAAATGTCAGCGTCTTACATGATGATGTATTACAGTGGAAGGGTGACAGTAATAAATTCTCTGCTAACCTCTATTGCAATGTTTGCAATGTGGTCCATACATATTCCTCCAAAAATCCTTGAGCACATAGAAAAACTGAGAAGACATTGCCTTTGGAACAAAAAGACAGAAGAAGGGGAGAAGTGTTACTCCTTAATTGCATGGGATAAAGTATGTAGGCCTAAGAAGAAGGGAGGTGTAGGAGTGTTAAATCTCAAATTACAGAATGAAGCTCTTCTTCTTAAACATTTACATAAATTCTACAATAAAGAAGATGTACCCTGGGTCACCTTGCTATGGAAGTCATATTATCACGAAAAGGTACCCCATGCCATGCTGCCAGTAGGGTCCTTTTGGTGAAAAGATATCTTCAAGCTCACTCCATTATTCAGAGGTATAGCTTCTTGTCAGGTAGGCAATGGTACAATAGTTTTGTTCTGGAAGGATGTTTGGATGGGACACATAGCATCTGACCAGTATCATAGGGCCTTTTCTTTCACCCATGACGAAGATAAATCAGTACAGGATTTTATTACTGCTCCTACACTTGCTGATAATTTTTGGCTACCTGTCTCCTCTCAAGCAAGGGAGGAAATTAGAGAGCTTCAGATAATGTCTAGATATTTGGTGTTGGACTCATATGAGAAGGACAGATGGGTTTATGATTGGGGAGCCACAGTTTTTACATCTCAGAAATACTATCAATATTGCTTTAGAGATATCACAGTTCATGCAGCATATGGGTGGTTGTGGAAGTCCAAATGCACCCCTAAGATGAAATTTTTCTGTTGGCTACTCCTCTCAGATAGATTAAATACAAGGAATATGTTGAGAAGAAGAAACCTGTGTCTGGACACTGGATTTAACTGTATGCTTTGTCATAATCCTCCTGAGGAGACAGTGGAACATCTCATATTCCATTGTGGTTTTGCTAGCCAATGTTGGGATTGTCTTAACTTTGGTTGGAGTGCTACAGGAGACAGATTGCAAATTATCTCACAGGGGAAGAAAGATTGGAAAAAAAAACAAATGTTCATGGAAATTTTTATGGTGGCAGCTTGGAACATTTGGAAGATCAGAAATAATTTGCATTTCAGAGGAATAATCCCAGATGTGAGGGACTGGATATCTAGTTTTAAAGAGGACTTCAGTCTGCTGGTTCATAGGACTAAGCAGGAACTTCATCCCTTTATCACCTCTGTAGTTATCTCTCTTTAAGATTTTTAGTTAGATGTTCCTCCCCCCCAACTCCCATGTTTGTACATATGTAACTGTTTTACCCCAGTTTAATGCATTAAGTCAGTAGGGTTTCTCACCCTACTATCCAAGGTTTCAAAAAAAAATTACAGGCCTCACACCTCCTCTACTGAAGCCACCCCATGGCATATTGCTATGCCGTGACAAAACCACGACAACTATCACATCGACCTTGCTTTGTATCATGTCGATGCGGTGGCTGTGGGTATCATGCAGTTTCCTCTCTGCAATACAAACTTCCCGCATCTTGGTGTGCCCCCGCGAGGGCTGGCAATCGGTTTCTCTAGCGAGCGGTCAAACGCCCCGCACATGACACATAGGGTGTGTTTGGTTGCCTGGGCTCCCCTTGGGTCGTATGGGGGCACAATTTTTGGCCCGTTTGATTGCCTGGGCTCACCCGCGGTGTCGCATGGCACGATTCTTAAAGCACCCTCGGGCCAGGCCTTGGAGGAACGCCTAGAACGGCTGTTTCCAGCGAGCCACCCTCGTATCCGCAAAATTCGACAACATCGCGTTCCCGCAGAGCCACCGCGGGAGATGGCGCGGGACGGAGAAATCTCGGCGGGATGAATTCGGTCACTGCGGTTGATACGTCCAATTTGCATCACTATTTTGTATCATAATTTGCTGTTATTCATTGATATATTTCATATTGGGACACAATACTTATGTTATTTCATCTATTTTGCATATTTCATCATCATTGGAGGATCAAGCACCGGAGCCAGGATTCTGCTGAAAAAGCACCGTCGAATGCAATATTTCAGAAGATCAAGCTGTGGAAGGGAATTTGCGTAAATTCCTATTTTTCCAGATGACGGAGGGAGCCAAAGGGGAGAGGAGAAGAGCCACTGTGGGCCCAGACCATGGGCGGCGCGGCCCAAGGCCTGGCGCGCCACCTATGCTCGGGGGCCCCACCCCTTTCGCCTCCTTTTCTTCGCGTACTCCTTCGTCCCAAAAACCTAAGCCACAGAGAGGACCTCACGAAGGGTTACAGCCGCCTCTGCGGGGCGGAGAGCACCAGAGAGAAAAGAGCTCTCCGGCCGGCGGGGAAATTCCCTCCCGGAGGGGGAAATCGACGCCATCGCCATCGTCATCGAGCTGGACATCATCTCCATCATCATCATCATCGTCTCCACCATCTACACCGCCATCACCACCGCAGCACCTCGTCACCGCTGTAACGATTTGGGTTTGATCTTGATTGTTTGATAGGGGAAACTCTCCCGGTGTTATTCTATACTTGTTGTAGATGCTATTGAGTGAAACCATTGAACCAAGGTTTATGTTCAGATTGTTATTAATCATCATATCACCTCTGATTGTATTCCATATGATGTCTCGTGAGTAGTTCGTTTAGTTCTTGAGGACATGGGTGAAGTCTAAATGCTAGTAGTGAATTATGGTTGAGTAATATTCAATGTTATGATATTTAAGTTGTGGTGTCATTCTTCTAGTGGTGTCGTGTGAACGTCGACTACACGACACTTCACCATTTATGGGCCTAGGGGAGTGCATCTTGTATTCGGTTGCTAATTGCGGGGTTGCCGGAGTGACAGAAACCTAAGCCCCCGTTAGTATATCGATGCAGGAGGGATCGCAGGATCTCAGAGTTTAAGGCTGTGGTTAGATTTATCTTAATTACTTTCTTGTAGTTGCGGATGCTTGCAAGGGTATAATCACAAGTATGTATTAGTCCTAGGAAGGGCGGTGCATTAGCATAGGTTCACCCACACAACACTTATCAAAACAATGAAGATTAATCAGTGTATGTAGCGAAAGCACTAGACTAAAATCCCCGTGTGTCCTCGGGAACGTTTGGTCATTATAAGTAAACAAACCGGCTTGTCCTTTGTGCTAAAAAGGATTGGGCCACTCGCTGCAATTATTTCTCTCGCATTTTATTTACTTGTACTTTATTTATCTGCAATATCAAAACCCCCTGAATACTTGTCTGTGAGCATTTACAGTGAATCCTTCATCGAAACTGCTGCCACACCTTCTGCTCCTCGTTGGGTTCGACACTCTTATTTATCGAAAGTACTACGATACACCCCCTATACTTGTGGGTCATCAAGACTATTTTCTGCGGGTGAAGCGCTATTGGTAAGTGGAATTGGTAAAGAAAACCTTTACTGTTTGTGCTGATTTTATTTCTGCCTGCTGCTATAATCATTATGGAGAGATCTTCTCTTCAATTTCTATTTGGGAAATACTACTACTGCAACGGTAGTGGATGAAGCGCCAGGTGAGGAAGTAGTACCATATAAAATACCTACGAAAATTATTGAACGTGTTATGGATAACCGCTATGAAGGGGATGGAACTGTCCATCCTGGTGATCATTTACTATTTTTGCATGAATTATGCGGGTTATTCAAATGTGCAGGTATTTCCATGAATGAAGTTAGGAAGAAACTATTCACTATATCGCTGTCTGGTAAAGCGGCGCACTGGTATAAATTGCTGAAGAATGGTGATTCTATTGATTGGGAGGACATTGTGCCTTTATTCTATTCCAAATTTTATCCTCCAAGTGAAATTCACAAAGATCGGAACCGCATATATAATTTCTGGCCTCATGATGGAGAGAGTATCGCCCAAGCTTGGGGGAGATTGAAGTCTTTAATGCTCAAATGCCCCATTCATGAGCTTCCTGGTAATGTTATTATTGATAATTTCTATGCAAGACTTTCTTTTCAAGACAAGACCTTGTTGGATACTTCTTGTTCTGGATCATTTACACGCAAGAATGAAGAGTTTAAAAGGGACCTTCTTGATCGGATCCAAGAAAATACTGAAGGATGGGAGAACGACAGAGATAGAGAATCAGGTATAATTTATGATTATAAATGTATTGAAGCTTTTATGGATACTGATAAATTTCGTAATATGAGTGCTACATATGGTCTTGATTCCCAAGTTGTTGCAAATCTTTATAAAGCTTTTGCCTCTCATTATGAACTGCCTAAGAAGAATTTTGATAAGTATCATGAACCGTATAAAGATAAAATTGATTCATCTGTAAACAAATGTGTAGTGATTGAAACTGTTGATAATGTTATTCCTGAAGCTTATATTGAAAAAACTCCTTTCCCTGCTAAAATGAAGGAGTACTCTGTCATATCTAGTGCGGTTAATAAAAGTGAAAAGAAACTTAAAGAACCTGAAGAACAAATTAAAATTGAACCTGCTGTTGCAATAGTTAAAGATCTTGTGACTGAGAATGTGGAGGATGGTCATATTATTTTCTGTGAAGATGCTTCTAATATTGTTTCACATCCTAATAAACCCAAACAAGTTAGTGTTCCTATGCTATCTGTTAGAATTGGTGATCATTGCTATTATGGTTTATGTGATATTGGTGCAAGTGTTAGTGCTATACCTTATGAACTTTACACGGAGATTATGCACGAAATTGGTTCTTGTGAACTTGAAGATATTGATGTGGTTATTCATCTGGCTAATAGAGAAACTATTTCTCCAATTGGTATTGTTCGAGATGTGGAAGTTCTATGTGGTAAGATTAAATATCCTGCTGACTTTTTGGTACTTGGTTCTGCTGCTAGTGATTATTGTCCTATCATTTTTGGTAGACCTTTTCTAAATACTTGTGGAGCTATTATAGATTGTAAGAAAGAGAAAATTTTGACTAGATTTGCTGGTGAACCTTATGAATTTAACTTTTCTAAATTTACCAAAACCCCTTATAAAGTTGACTTGCCTAGTAATGATTTTAAAATGGAGCAGTGTGCATCTATTGTTCTTGTTCCTAATAACCCTTTGCAGCAACATTTGGAGAATAGTGAAAGTGAAGCTTTTAGGAAAGAAAGAGATGAGCTTGAGGAAATTTTTCTTCGCCAACCTATTCTCAAGCATGATTTACCGGTGGAAGATCTGGGTACAACACCACCACCGAAGGAAGATCCTGTTTTTGATCTAAAGCCTTTACCTGATAATCTTAAATATGCTCATATTGATGATAAGAAAATATATCCTGTTATTATTAGTTCTAAGCTTTCAGAGATTGAGGAAGAAAGGTTATTGGAAATATTGAAGAAACACCGAGGAGCTATTGGCTATACTCTTGATGATTTGAAAGGGATTTCTCCTTCTATTTGCCAACATGCTATTAATATGGAAGAAGATGCAAAGCCTGTTGTTGAACATCAACGTCGTCTAATTCCGAAGATGAAGGAAGTGGTAAGGAATGAGGTATTAAAACTGCTTGAAGCTGGTATTATATATCCTATTGCTGATAGTAGATGGGTTAGTCCTGTGCATTGTGTTCCTAAGAAAGGAGGAATGACTGTTGTGCCTAATGATAATGATGAGCTTATTCCTCAAAGAATAGTTGTAGGTTATAGAATGTGCATTGATTTTCGAAAAGTTAATAAAGTTACTAAGAAAGATCATTACCCTTTACCCTTTATTGATCAAATGTTAGAGAGGTTGTCTAAAAATACTCATTTTTGCTTTCTTGATGGTTATTCTGGGTTTTCACAAATTGCTGTTAAAGCTAAAGATCAAGAGAAAACCACTTTTACTTGTCCTTATGGAACTTATGCTTATAGGCGTATGCCTTTTGGTTTATGTAATGCTCCTGCTACTTTTCAAAGATGCATGTCTGCTATTTTTCATGGTTTTTGCGAAAGTATTGTAGAGGTGTTCATGGATGATTTTTCTGTCTATGGGAATTCTTTTGATAATTGCCTGCGAAACCTCGATAAAGTTTTGCAGAGATGTGAAGAAACTAACCTTGTTCTTAATTGGGAGAAATGCCACTTTATGGTTAATGAAGGAATTGTATTGGGGCATAAAATTTCTGAGAGAGGTATTGAAGTTGATAGAGCTAAAGTTGAAGCAATTGAGAAGATGCCCTATCCGAGGGATGTTAAAGGTATTCGTAGTGTTCTTGGTCATGCTGGGTTTTATAGGAGATTTATTAAAGATTTCTCTAAAATTTCAAAGCCTCTTACTAATCTTCTTCAAAAAGATGTACCTTTTGTTTTTGATGATGATTGTAAGGAAGCTTTTGAAACTCTAAAGAAAGCCTTAACAACTGCTCCTGTAGTTGAACCTCCTGATTGGAATTTGCCTTTTGAAATTATGTGTGATGCTAGTGATTTTGCTGTAGGCGCTGTTCTTGGACAGCGAGTAGATAAAAAATTAAATGTTATTCATTATGCTAGTAAGACTCTTGATGCTGCTCAAAGAAATTATGCTACAACTGAAAAAGAATTGTTAGCTGTAGTCTTTGCTTGTGATAAGTTTAGACCTTATATTGTTGATTCAAAAGTTACAATTCATACTGATCATGCTGCAATTAGATACCTTATGACAAAGAAAGATGCTAAGCCAAGGCTTATTAGATGGGTACTTCTGTTGCAAGAATTTGATTTACATATTATAGATAGGAAAGGTGCTGATAATCCTGTTGCTGATAATTTGTCTAGATTGGAAAATATTGCTTATGATCCTGTTCCTGTTAATGATAGTTTTCCAAATGAACAATTGGCTGTAATAAAGGTGAGCTCGCGAGAGAGCCCTTGGTATGCTGATTATGCTAACTTTATTGTTTCGAAGTACTTGCCTCCAACCTTTTCAGCTCAGCAAAGGAGGAAATTCTTTTATGACTTGAGGCATTATTTTTGGGATGACCCACACTTATTATGCGAAGATGTGTTCCTGAATATGAACAACAGGAGATATTGAATAAATGTCATGGAAGTGTTTATGGAGGACATCACGCTGGAGATAGAACCGCGCAAAAGGTTCTACAATCAGGTTTTTATTGGCCAACACTCTTCAAAGATGCAAGGAAATTTATTTTATCTTGTGATGAATGTCAAAGAGTTGGTAATATCTCTAGACGCAATGAAATGCCTATGAATTACACTCTTGTTATTGAACCATTCGATTGTTGGGGATTCGACTTCATGGGTCCTTTCCCTTCTTCAGAAGGTAACACTCATATACTTGTCGCTGTTGATTATGTTACTAAATGGGTAGAAGCTATACCTACAAAAAGTGCTGATGGTGAGACCTCTATAAAAATGCTTGTAGATATTATATTTCCTAGATTTGGAGTACCTAGATATATTATGACTGATGGAGGTTCTCATTTTATTCATGGAGGTTTTAGAAAAACTCTTGCTAAGTATGGTATTAATCATAGAATTGCTTCTGCTTATCACCCTCAAACTAGCGGTCAAGTAGAATTATCAAATAGAGAGATTAAAGCTATCTTAGGTAAAACTGTTAATAAATCTAGAAAGAATTGGCCTAGCAAATTGAAAGAAGCGTTATGGGCTTATAGAACTGCTTATAAAAATCCTATGGGAATGTCGCCTTATAAAATGGTTTATGGAAAAGCTTGTCATTTACCTTTAGAACTAGAGCACAAAGCTTATTGGGCTGTTAGAGAACTAAATAAAGATCCTAAATTGGCCGGTAATAAGAGGTTGTTGCAATTAAGTTCTCTAGATGAATGGAGAAGTGAAGCTTATGAAAATGCTAAACTCTTTAAAGAAAAAGTTAAGAAATGGCATGATAGAAGGATCATCAAAAGAGAATTTAATGTTGGAGATCAAGTTCTATTGTATCGGTCTCGTCTCAGATTCTTTGCAGGGAAATTACTCTCGAAGTGGGAAGGACCATATGTTGTTGAGGAGGTGTATCGTTCAGGAGCAATTAAAATTAGCTCTCTCCAAGGCAATGCCACACAAGTGGTGAATGGACAAAGACTCAAGCATTATATCTCGGGTGATTCTTATAATGTTGATGTTGATATTATTCAAGTGGAAACACCGGAGGCTTTCATCAAAGGACAAATTGACAGTCCGCCAGAACTGGACTTTGAATAGGTAACAGTATAGGTAATAAAAAGTCCGCGTTTACCTTTCCGAACATTATTTTTGCTGTTTTTATAAAATATGAAAAATTACGGAATCGAAACGGAGTGGAAAAGACGCGCGAGGGCGTGCCACCATAGGCCGGCGCGGGCCCCACCCTGGCCGCGCCGACCTATGGTCTGGCCGCCTCGGCGTCCCGTTTCCACTCGTTTTCGGCTGGAACCTTCCTTTTGTCGTAAAAATATTTGCTATATAATTCCCCGGACCCCTGGAGGTCCGTAATATCGTTTTCTCGTCGTGTTTCGTTTCGAGCTGTTTTCTGCCAGATTTGTTTTGATCTAGAAGCACCATGGTCTCCAACAATAAAGACAAGGGGCCTTGGAGGGAAGAGATAGATGAAAGGATCAATAAGGAGAAGGAGAAGATAGCATCAGCAAAAGGAGAGTGGGAAACTACGAGGAGTAAGCCAATCTTGGTGGGATCGGTTAACACTGGGCGTTCTTTTTCTCATAACTTGCAGGGAGCTCTTCCGCCTGCTCTGGACCTCGACTCTTTCCCTTGTGTGGAGGAAGCAATACGGGTTGCTGATGAGTTTTGTGATCAATATCGTGCTCTAAGGAGGGAAGTGGAGATACTTCAGGAGGAGAACCAGCGACTTCGCAGAATGCTGGAATATTACTCAAATCCCAGCACAAGGCCGTCACCGCCACACTCGGATAACAATGAGTCTTTTCAGGTTTTGGTGCAGAATTGCAAAATTGAGAAGCTGAAGCTGAAGGAGATCCTTATGAAGCGCGAGAGGAATCCATCGCCATCATCACCGAGGAGTAATTCATCGTCGGTATTGGCATCCCCTTGGTTTGTTCCAAGCTTGGGGGAGTGCCGCGGTATCAAATCACCACCACCTTTATCTTTTACTATCAAGTAGTGTCATATCATGAGTAGGGAAGTTATCATATAGAATAGTATGCAATGTGGAAGTATCTCTCTTAGTTAGTTATCGATGTATCCGTTGGTGTGAGTTATCGTTATGGAATATTAATGAGAAGTCTTATCATTTACTTTTTGCACACCTTATTTTAGTTTGCAATCTCCATTATATGATTATTCTTGACATGAGTATTGATATCACTTTGGGAACATTAAGTAAATCTATTTGGTTTTGGCAAACTTAGCATTGGTCAATAGCAACAACATCTTGATGTTTAATAGAAGAGAGAAATACACTTAGATACATTACTCTATTATCTCTATGCTTAGTATTCTAAAGTTAAAATTGCTTGTGCTTATGAGAAAGATGCATGATTGTTTCTATCATATGTATATTTGTTTGTTTCCCTCAACCTTTATGCTTGCTATCAAACCTTGCTAGCCAAAGACCTGTATCGAGAGGGAATGCTTCTCATACATCCATAACTTTAGACCAAACCTATGCCATTTGTGTCCACCATACCTACCTACTACATGGTATTTTCTGCCATTCCAAGTAAATACTTCATGTGCTACCTTTAAATTATTCAAACTATACTACTCCTTATTTGTGTCAATGTTTTATAGCTCATGAGGAAGTATGTGGTGTTTTATCTTTCAATCTTGTTGGGCGGACTTTCACCAATGGACTAGCGGCACATCCGCTTATCCAATAATTTTGCAATAAGAGCTGGCAACGGGGTTCCCAGCCCCAATTAATAACTTTCATTAATAATTCTCTTCACATGTTTTGCTCTGACTTATCAGTAAGCAACTTAATTTTGCAATAGACACTCCTCCATGGTATGTGAATGTTGGAAGGCACCCGAGGATTCGGTTAGCCATGGATTGAGAAAGCCAAGGTTGGGGGGAGTGTCATCCTAAATAAAACTAAAATACATGTGTAAACAAAAGAGAAGGGGGATGATCTACCTTGCTGGTAGAGATGCCGTCCCTCATGGGAGCCGCTCTTGGAAGGTTCGTTTGGCAAGGGGGTTAGAGTGCCCGCTACCATTCGTTGACAACAACAAACACCTCTCAAAATTTTACTTTTATTCTCTTTATATGATTTCAAAACTTGAAAAGCTCTAGCACATGATTTAATCCCTGCTTCCCTCTGCGAAGGGCCTGTCTTTTACTTTTATGTTGAGTCAGTATACCTATTTCCCTCTATCTTAAGCAAGCAATTGAGTTGTTGTGAACCAATCATTTATGCTATGATTCAGTTGATCATGTCTTTTATACTTTCTTGTTTAGTACCAATTTTATCTGAATGAATATGACTTTGAAGTTATCAATGATTATGAAGAGATTGTTATGCTTAAATATGAAGGCTCAGCTATAAATTCTAATATGAAAGCTTTGCTTAGAAGTACAATCCGTTAGCAGTTCTCTGACCAAGAACAAAGTTTGCCATCACCAATTATGATTTCTTATGCACCTTTACATGTGATCTCTCTTTACTTATTTCAAGATGAGTTATATGAGGAAGTTGTTTACTAAAATGTCTTGTGTGAATGAATATGATGCTTCTTGTCCGTATTTTATTTATCGACTCTTCACTCCATAAACATGTGGTCTTGTTTCCGGGGACAAGCGAGGAACTTGGGGGAGTTGATACGTCCAATTTGCATCACTATTTTGTATCATAATTTGTTGTTATTCATTGATATATTTCATATTGGGACACAATACTTATGTTATTTCATCTATTTTGCATATTTCATCATCATTGGAGGATCAAGCACGGGAGCCAGGAAAAGCACCGTCGAATGCAATATTTCGAAGATCAACTGTGGAAGGGAATTTCGCGTAAATTCCTATTTTTCCAGATGACGGAGGGAGCCAAAAGGGGAAGAGGAGAAGAGCCACTGTGGGCCCAGACCATAGGGCGGCGCGGCCCAAGGCCGGCCGCGCCACCCTATGCTCTGGGCCCCACAGCCCCTTTCGCCTCCTTTTCTTCGCGTACTCCTTCGTCCCAAAAACCTAAGCCACAGAGAGGACCTCACGAAGGGTTACAGCCGCCTCTGCGGGGCGGAGAGCACCAGAGAGAAAAGAGCTCTCCGGCGGGCAGGAATCCGCCGGGGAAATTCCCTCCCGGAGGGGGAAATCGACGCCATCGCCATCGTCATCGAGCTGGACATCATCTCCATCATCATCATCATCGTCTCCACCATCTACACCGCCATCACCACCGCAGCACCTCGTCACCGCTGTAACGATTTGGGTTTGATCTTGATTGTTTGATAGGGGAAACTCTCCCGGTGTTATTCTATACTTGTTGTAGATGCTATTGAGTGAAACCATTGAACCAAGGTTTATGTTCAGATTGTTATTAATCATCATATCACCTCTGATTGTATTCCATATGATGTCTCGTGAGTAGTTCGTTTAGTTCTTGAGGACATGGGTGAAGTCTAAATGCTAGTAGTGAATTATGGTTGAGTAATATTCAATGTTATGATATTTAAGTTGTGGTGTCATTCTTCTAGTGGTGTCGTGTGAACGTCGACTACACGACACTTCACCATTTATGGGCCTAGGGGAGTGCATCTTGTATTCGGTTGCTAATTGCGGGGTTGCCGGAGTGACAGAAACCTAAGCCCCCGTTAGTATATCGATGCAAGGAGGGATCGCAGGATCTCAGAGTTTAAGGCTGTGGTTAGATTTATCTTAATTACTTTCTTGTAGTTGCGGATGCTTGCAAGGGGTATAATCACAAGTATGTATTAGTCCTAGGAAGGGCGGTGCATTAGCATAGGTTCACCCACACAACACTTATCAAAACAATGAAGATTAATCAGCTGTATGTAGCGAAAGCACTAGACTAAAATCCCCGTGTGTCCTCAGGAATGTTTGGTCATTATAAGTAAACAAACCGGCTTGTCCTTTGTGCTAAAAGGATTGGGCCACTCGCTGCAATTATTTCTCTCGCATTTTATTTACTTGTACTTTATTTATCTGCAATATCAAAACCCCCTGAATACTTGTCTGTGAGCATTTACGGTGAATCCTTCATCGAAACTGCTGCCAACACCTTCTGCTCCTCGTTGGGTTCGACACTCTTATTTATCGAAAGTACTACGATACACCCCCTATACTTGTGGGTCATCAGCGGTCCAAATTTCGCCACCGTATATAGGGGGTTCTCTCACCGCCAAATCTGAATCCCCCATTTCCCCCCCATTTCGAGCTCATCCACCCTTCTGATCTAGCGACATCGCCGGCTCTTCCTCACCCTGCACGATCAACGAGGCTTGTGGCGGCCACGTAGGCTCGGCGGCGTCAGCCGCAGATGGTCGTCTTCTTCCTCTGCGTCGATGACTTCGGTTGTTGTAAACTTACTGCGAACCCTGGCCTTAGATCTAAATCTTTTGGGTACACAGGGGGGTCTGAATGAATTCATTGTAGGCCATTACTTCGTTGCCGGTCGAGGTTGTCCAGGTTGCATCTGACTCTACCACGGGGATAATTGTCACCGTTGCATCAGACTCTTCCACGGGGATGGTTGTGATGCATCTTCGCCAAGGCTCCCCTGCTTCCCCGACCTCAGTGTTGCATGTGGATCCTCTGACTGTAAGGATGCTCTTTCTTTTCTCGTTGTTCATTGATGTGGTAGTGCTTAAGGATGTGGATGTGGTAGTGGTAGTTCATTGATGTGCTAGTGCTTAAGGATGTCGATGTGGTAGTGGTAGTTCATTGATGTGGTAGTGCTTAAGGATGTCGATGTGGAAGTGGTAGTTCATTGATGTGCTAGTGTTTGTCATGTAGGCGATCATACCATTGGGCTCCCCTGATCTTTCTGCTCCTACTGTCAATGCTCACCATTGTCTGATTGCAAGAAAAACTGGCATGGTTTGGAGACCCGAGCTTTTAGAGTTTGTGCTCAATCGGTTAGTTTAGCTCATTCGTAGCGGCATCTATTTTACCCTAGGATTCAAAGAGGAGCAGATGAAGATGGTAGCTGTTGATGTTCTTGCATTTGTTAGCATACATGTGACCACTCTTGAGCTCTACAACCACATCAGAAACTGGAGGACCAAATGGAGCGTCATACTGAAGATGAAATCCGACCGCATTCTAGACTAGAGCGAAGATGGTTGCTGCTTCTATGTTGCCGATGAAGAGACGACGGATGAGTACATTCAGGTAATAAGCCTCATTGAGTTCCTTCAAAGATCTGAAAGTATGTGATTGTCATCCGCACTAACAGTTGTTCCTTATCGATTGCAGCACTACCCGAGGCATCGTCAGTAAGTTGGGACCCCAATCACGAACTATGCTCGGATTAAGACGATCTTCACGCCCCAGTTTGTCTACAGTGCGCAGCTGTTCCAACCTAACTTGATGTTTAGGGCAATCGACTTCATTGTAGACAATGAAGAAGAGTATGCCGAGTACCGTAAGCTGCAGGCACCGGAGAGGAGGAGCTGGCTTAGTACCTGGCATCGCAAGCAGTTTCCTACTTAGTGCTTCAGCTTCCTTTGTCATGATCTGCTGATTTTGGGAGGTGCTCTCGTATCCCTCCATTAGCTATGACTTGCTTGAACCTGATCCTCGGTCTGTAATGATGAACTTGTTCGAGGTGGTATATACTAACCCCTCGTGTGATGAACCTGTGATACATCACGAATATAGTTGCTTTGCTCGTGATGCATCATCCTATAGGGTAAGTACTTGATGTGTACTACAAGCAACTTTTGATGAATTGAATCTGCTGTGTGTTGTTATTCAAGTACTAGGTAACCTCACCACTTTAACGGAAGAGGTTACCACAACACGCTCATATCTGCAACCAAACAGGGTGTGGGCTGCACGAGCAGGGCATCTGTGCAGGCACCCAAATAATGGGGGCTAGCTTCCCTCTCCGGTGCAGAAAAGGCCACCCAGCTACCAAACGACACACGTTTTATGGCTCATGGCCCGTTTGTGACGCAGGTGCGCCCATCTCACTAACAGTGGTGCATGAATTAGGCGCAGCCAACCAAACACATCCATACTAGATGCGCATGGCTGGAATTTTTATCCGGCTCTGGCTTTTGTGGTTGAACAAAACATCTTCAAATTCGGTACTTAAAGACTGACTTTTTAGAGACTTTCTTTGACACCAGATGAGATAATCTTCTAAAATATAGACTCAAACCCTATTTTAACCAATCCCCACGAAACTCCATCTCAACTCACTAGGTAGGAGTATAGTGTTGGGATTAAAAAAATACATTAAATTTGTTTTAAAATAGAAATAAACTTATATTAAACTTACTCAATACTCTAACACCAAACACACTTTCAAAAATAAGTGGAGCCAAATTATCCTCATAAACTCCAAAAAAAAATTATAGTGTCAAATAAGCCGGGTTTCTCACGCCACATGTGATCAATCTGTTGTAGGATAACGTAGCATAGAAAACAAAAATTTTCCTACGGCGAACACGCAATCCAAGCCAAGATGCAATCTAGAAGACGGTAGCAACGAGGGGATTGTCGAGACTCACCCTTGAAGAGATTCCAAAGCCTACAAGAGGAGGCTCTTGTTGCTGCGGTAGACGTTCACTTGCCGCTTGCAAAAGCGCGTAGAAGATCTTGATCACGATCGGTTCCGGCGCCACGAACGGGCAGCACCTCCGTACTCGGTCACACGTTCGGTTGTTGATGAAGACGACGTCCACCTCCCGTTCCAGCGGGCAGCGGAAGTAGTAGCTCCTCTTGAATCCGACAGCACGACGGCGTGGTGTCGGTGGCGGTGGAGAAATCCGGCGGAGCTTCGCTAAGCGTGCGGGATATGGTGGAGGAGCGGGGCGCTAGGGTTTGGGGAGAAGGGGTGGCCGGCCACTATAGGGGGCGGCCAAGCTTATGGCTTTGGTGTGGCCGGCCCCCTCCCCTTGGCCCTCTATATATAGGTGGAAGCCCCAAGTGTTGGACTACAAGTCTTCGAATAAGACCCAAAACCTTCCATATGGTGGGAAACCTTCCCTCCCACTAGAGGTGGGAATTCCACCTTCCATAGGGGGGGTGGCCGGCCCCCTAAGGGGGAGTCCACTTGGGACTCCTCCCCCACTAGGGTTGGCCGGCCATGGAGGTGGAGTCCCATGTGGACTCCACCTTCCTTGGTGGTTTCTTCCGGACTTTTCTAGAACCTTCTAGAACCTTCCATAGAACCTTCCGCATCATTTTATTCACATAAAATGACATCCTATATATGAATCTTATTCTCCGGACCATTCCGGAACTCCTCGTGATGTCCGGGATCACATCCGGGACTCGAACAAATATTCGAACTCCATTCCATATTCAAGTTCTACCATTTCAACATCCAACTTTAAGTGTGTCACCCTACGGTTCGTGAACTATGCGGACATGGTTGAGTACTCACTCCGACCAATAACCAATAGCGGGATCTGGAGATCCATAATGGCTCCCACATATTCAACGATGACTTTAGTGATCGAATGAACCATTCACATACGATACCAATTCCCTTTGTCACGCGATATTTTACTTGTCCGAGGTTTGATCTTCGGTATCACTCTATACCTTGTTCAACCTCGTCTCCTGACAAGTACTCTTTACTCGTACCGTGGTATGTGGTCTCTTATGAACTTATTCATATGCTTGCAAGACATTAGACGACATTCCACCGAGAGGGCCCAGAGTATATCTATCCGTCATCGGGATGGACAAATCCCACTGTTGATCCATATGCCTCAACTCATACTTTCCGGATACTTAATCCCACCTTTATAACCACCATTTACGCAGTGGCGTTTGATGTAATCAAAGTACCTTTCCGGTATAAGTGATTTATATGATCTCATGGTCATAAGGACTAGGTAACTATGTATCGAAAGCTTATAGCAAATAATAATGACGAGATCTTATGCTACGCTTAATTGGGTGTGTCCATTACATCATTCATACAATGACATAACCTTGTTATTAATAACATCCAATGTTCATGATTATGAAACTAATCATCCATTAATCAACAAGCTAGTTTAAGAGGCATACTAGGGACTTCTTGTTTGTCTACATATCACACATGTATCAATGTTTCGGTTAATACAATTATAGCATGGTATGTAAACATTATCATAAACACAAAGATATATAATAACCATTTATTATTGCCTCTTGGGCATATCTCCAACAGTCTCCCACTTGCACTAGAGTCAATAATCTAGTTTACATATGTAAAGATATAACACCTTGGCCTTCTGGTGCTTTATCATGTTTTGCTCACGGGAGAGGTTTTAGTCAACGGTTCTGACATGCTCAGAAACGTATGTATTTTGCAATTCATATGCGTCTCAGCGCATCACTCATTTTCCAAATGAGTCGGCATATATGCTTAGTCCTCTGGTGGAACCTTAATTCGCGGTCTGAAATATGTCACTAATATTGTCACACACAATATAGCTTCAAAGTTCTGACTTTGTCGGAACTACACCATTTCTCAAAGAACCTCCTGACTTAACATCCTTTGTCATTGTCAAAACAATGACATATTCTGCCTTCTTTTGTAGAATCCATCACAATATTTAGAACTCTTCTAAATCTAGCATAGACAACTTCTAGCTTATTGTGCTACCTTTTAAACAACACTTAGTCTAATTTGAGATTTGAAATTATATTTTATATGTGACAAAACCAATATCGGTGTAACACCTTACAGCGATTTGTTTGTCATTTCTTCATATAAAATATATATATATATATCCTTAGTTCTTCTAAAGTACTCAAGGATATTCTTACTGTCGTTCAATGATCATCATATGAATCATTCTGGTATATGCTCATAACACTTTATAGCACATGATATCTGATTGTGTACATGTTATTCGTGATCTATAATCACTCATGTGTTTTTACTCATTGAGTGTCAGATACACTCAAGTCTTGTTAAACCTTCACATGACAAGAACATTTTCTTAATATTTCTATATTGAACTACTTCAATATCCATCATATGTACTTTGACTTAAACTTATTTATGTGTTTCAATCTATCTTCATAGATCTTGACACTAAATTTGTTTTAGTCCATATCCTTTCATTGAAGTTAATTCTCAATGAAACCTTTTAATCAAGTATATAATTACATCATTTATAACCAACTATATGTCACCTACATAAAGTATTATAAATGTGTCTTAGCGCTCCCACTTAATTTCTTGCAAATGCAAGCCTCTTCATCGTCTCTGATGAAATCAAAAACTCTTTGACTATTTCATCTGGTGAAGATTCTAACTCCGTGATACTTACTTCATCCAATTGAAGTTCGTATACCTATCTAGTATTCCACGGACCAGCAAAACTCTTGGTTGTATCTTGTATACACCTTTAATACACACTTCTGTTAAGCAATGTATTTTGCCATCCTACTATCATATCTCATGAAAGAAATATGTAGCGATTACTAGAATAATCCACATAGACTATAAGCATTACTACGGAAGATCTAATCTTATCGTAGTCAACTCTTTGAACTTTGTCGTAAACAACTTTTCGACAAGTCGAGCTTATTCAAGGATATTCCATCCAAGTTCATCAATTTTATAGATCCATTTACTTTCAAAAAGTATTCATCTATCTTGGATTTCATGGCGTATAGCCATTTTAACGGAGTCAGGGCCCATCATAACTTCTTTGTTTGTAGTTGGTTTATCATTATTCAAAATCAATCCTTTGTTCACAAATCATTTATTTGATCACAAAGTAAACCATACCTACAAGGTTCAATATGTACTTCGATCTCCATGGCTAAAACACTTTGTAGTCATGGGAGCCATGATCGTCGTGGCCGCTTCCGAAACAAATTCCGATGTTGCGCTACTCTGATCATTATGCTCAGGTTCATAAACCTTATCAAATTATATTGTCCTCCCACTCAAATACTTCACTAGAAACAATTTCTCGGAAATAAGAAACATTGACAAACACTTTTGTCTTTGTCTCGTGGGAAGAATTCCCAATTAATTCTCTGGGATAACCAACAAAGACATTCATCCGATTTTGGTTGTAAACTCTTAGACCAAAATTTAAAGAAAGACTATTAGGGTTTATACCCATACCATAACTCGTATGGTGTCATTTCAACGGATCATGATGATGCTCTATTCAGTGTAAAAGCGGTAGTCACTAAAGCATAATCCACAAAAATATAATGGCGTCATAATATTTTATCTCATCATTAATCCAACAAGGTTTGGATACATATCTTGGATACTATATCATCATTATGATACTCCAAGAAATGTGAGTTGTAGAACAATTTCATAACTCTCTTAGATGTTCGCTAAAACTCGTAATTCAAATATTTCTACCATGATCTAATCATAGATATTTGACTTTTCTATTACGATGATTTCCACTTCATGCTGAAATTTATTTGAATCTATTCAAATGTTTCAAACTTCTTTCTTATTGAATATATCCACATTTATACTCAATTCATTGTTGGAAGTTTTCATGAAGTAGAAGAATCTCCCGCACACAACTATGCCCAGTGAACTACATACATCATCATGTATATTTCCACTAAGTTAGTTGCCCGTTTCAACTCTTGGCCTATGAACGGTATTTTAGTCATTCTCTTTAGAAAAGATTTGCAAGCGCCAAACGATTCAAAAATCAAATGACTCCAAAAATCCATTTGCATGGAGTTCCTTCATGCGTTCTTTTCTAACATGACCTAAATGGCGGTTCCACAAATAAGTGGAATTCAAATCATTTGCCTTATGGCATTTTAGCGTCAGTGTTATGTATGTGTGTTTCACCATTAAGATTTATAATAACTTATCCATCATACATGGAGTAATGTCATAATTTGAACAACTCATTGTTTTTATTTGACCAGAGCAAAATAACAATTATTAAGTTCTTTATTATAAATTCTAAGGGCTAGATAGAATGCCAACGATGAACATAATAACACTTTATTTTTGTTCCAGACGTGCATTCCTATCATATTCCTTGTCAGTCACTTAGGCCATTGTATTCTTGTATTGCGTTGTTTTGTATGACACTTCATACCAACCAATATGGTACTAATACCCAAGAATTTCATTATGTGACTTAACTAGGAATACAACCATAACATGTATATCATTTATATACACCTGAGCTAGACTTTCTAGTCTTTTCTTTCTTTCTGCCAAAATATCTTTTGCAGTTTCTCTTTTAGCTTTCCTCATTATTCAGAAAAACACTTCAACATTAATAACTTCTAGGTTTGTTGGTCTAATACCAATAACCTTGAGGTTATTATTTTGAAGTTGATCATCATATGACAAGTGTTCTAGATTTCACTTATTAGTAACTATGATGAACAATTTCACTCATAATTTTATCCATCAATTCATGACAACTTTTTGAGACCATGTCTGTACATGCTAGGCTCATAAAGTTTAACCTTAGTATTCGCATGTGCAAATCTGGCTTGCACCCATTGTAAACACACGTAGAATCTATAACACCCGATCATCACGTGATGCTTCGATACGACGAGTCTTAGCAACGGTGCATACTAAGGATGATAACTTCATGGATATGCGAATATCGTTAGTGCTCCAATAGTTGGAGGATTGTGACGCTGGCGTCTTCAACCTTCATACATTCCCATAAAACTTATGAGTTTATGTAGTCTCACCAAATTATATTCTATCATCTTGCAATAAGGTCTTAGATATCACATATATCTTATACCTTGATTATTTCTGAAAACTAAATTTTCAGCTCCTTACTTTTCAAACAGATTTGAACTTCAAGTTTCACGGAGACAAGATAACTTTAGGTACTAATTGAAACCATAGCTCTCTGAATCAACAAAGTGAGTTTCACTAAAAGTTTGCAATAGGACTTAATCAATTCTTGATTCTTTAACAATACGGTACTAATCCGTAAAGTTTCTTATCAGATTTTAACAGTATTTCTATCTCAATAACAAGACTAGCGCATAGTAGTAAACGGATGCCAATACTACAAAATTAATTCAAAATACTACTCAGACTATGTTTATGATAAATTGAGTTCAAAATTTTAATTCAATATAATTAAAACACTAGGTGAACTCCCACTCAAAACAATATCCCTCGCATTGTCTTAGTGATCACACGAACCAAATCTACCGCACCTAAACCCGATCATCACGAGAAAAGGTGTGATTTCAATGGCGAACACTCAAAGTGTTCATCATATCAATCATATGATTCATGCTCTACCTTTCGGTATCACGTGTTCCGAGACCATGTCTGTACATGCTAGGCTCGTCAAGGCCACCTTAGTATCCGCATGTGCAAAACTGTCTTGCACCCGTTGTATGTACTTATTGAATCTATCACACCCGATCATCACGAGATGCTTCGAAACGACAAGACTTGATAACGGTGCTACTAAGGATGAACACTTTATTATCTTGAGATTTTAGTGAGGGATCATCTTATAATGCTACCGTCGCGATCTAAGCAAAATAAGATGCATAAAAGGATTAACATCACATGCAGTTCATATGTGATATGATATGGCCCTTTTGTCTTTGCGCCTTTGATCTTCATCTCCAAAGCGTGGACATGATCTCCATCATCAACGGGCATGATCTCCATCATTGTCGGCGAAGCACCAAGGTCAATGGCGCCGTCTTCATGATCGTCCTCCATGTAGCAACTATTACAACTACTTTGAAATACTACTCAACATGAAATTTAAAGACAACCATAAGGCTCCTGCCGGTTGCCACAATACAATAATGATCATCTCATACATATTCATCATCACATTATGGCCATATCACATCACCAAACCCTGCAAAAACAAGTTAGACGTTCTCTAATTTGGTTTGCATATTTTACGTGGTTTAGGGTTTTCGAGTAAGATCCAATCTACCTACGAACATGAACCACAACGGTGATACTAGTGTTGTCAATAGAAGAGTAAATTGAATCTTCACTATAGTAGGAGAGACAGACACCCGCAAAGCCACTTATGCAATACAAGTTGCATGTCAAGCGTGGAGCAAATCTCATGAACGCGGTCATGTAAAGTTAGCCCGAGCCGCTTCATCCCACTATGCCACAAAGATGCAAAGTACTCAACTAAAGATAACAAAGCATCACGCCCACAAACCATTGTGTTCTACTCGTGCAACCATCTATGCATAGACACGGCTCTGATACCTGTAGGATAACGTAGCATAGAAAACAAAAATTTTCCTACGGCGAACACGCAATCCAAGCCAAGATGCAATCTAGAAGACAGCAACGAGGGGATTGTCGAGACTCACCCTTGAAGAGATTCCAAAGCCTACAAGAGGGCTCTTGTTGCTGCGGTAGACGTTCACTTGCCGCTTGCAAAAGCGCGTAGAAGATCTTGATCACGATCGGTTCGGGCGCCACGAACGGGCAGCACCTCCGTACTCGGTCACACGTTCGGTTGTTGATGAAGACGACGTCCACCTCCCGTTCCAGCGGGCAGCGGAAGTAGTAGCTCCTCTTGAATCCGACAGCACGACGGCGTGGTGTCGGTGGCGGTGGAGAAATCCGGCGGAGCTTCGCTAAGCGTGCGGGATATGGTGGAGGAGTGGGGCGCTAGGGTTTGGGGAGAAGGGGTGGCCGGCCACTATAGGGGGCGGCCAAGCTTATGGCTTTGGTGTGGCCGGCCCCCTCCCCTTCATTATATAGGTGGAAGCCCCAAGTGTTGGACTACAAGTCTTCGAATAAGACCCGAACCAAAAACCTTCCATATGGTGGGAAACCTTCCCTCCCACTAGAGGTGGGAATTCCACCTTCCATAGGGGGGTTGGCCGGCCCCCTAAGGGGGAGTCCACTTGGGACTCCTCCCCCACTAGGGTTGGCCGGCCATGGAGGTGGAGTCCCATGTGGACTCCACCTTCCTTGGTGGTTTCTTCCGGACTTTTCTAGAACCTTCTAGAACCTTCCATAGAACCTTCCGCATCATTTTATTCACATAAAATGACATCCTATATATGAATCTTATTCTCCGGACCATTCCGGAACTCCTCGTGATGGGGATCACATCCGGGACTTCGAACAAATATTCGAACTCCATTCCATATTCAAGTTCTACCATTTCAACATCCAACTTTAAGTGTGTCACCCTACGGTTCGTGAACTATGCGGACATGGTTGAGTACTCACTCCGACCAATAACCAATAGCGGGATCTGGAGATCCATAATGGCTCCCACATATTCAACGATGACTTTAGTGATCGAATGAACCATTCACATACGATACCAATTCCCTTTGTCTCGCGATATTTTACTTGTCCGAGGTTTGATCTTCGGTATCACTCTATACCTTGTTCAACCTCGTCTCCGACAAGTACTCTTTACTCGTACCGTGGTATGTGGTCTCTTATGAACTTATTCATATGCTTGCAAGACATTAGACGACATTCCACCGAGAGGGCCCAGAGTATATCTATCCGTCATCGGGATGGACAAATCCCACTGTTGATCCATATGCCTCAACTCATACTTTCCGGATACTTAATCCCACCTTTATAACCACCCATTTACGCAGTGGCGTTTGATGTAATCAAAGTACCTTTCCGGTATAAGTGATTTACATGATCTCATGGTCATAAGGACTAGGTAACTATGTATCGAAAGCTTATAGCAAATAACTTAATGACGAGATCTTATGCTACGCTTAATTGGGTGTGTCCATTACATCATTCATACAATGACATAACCTTGTTATTAATAACATCCAATGTTCATGATTATGAAACTAATCATCCATTAATCAACAAGCTAGTTTAAGAGGCATACTAGGGACTTCTTGTTTGTCTACATATCACACATGTATCAATGTTTCGGTTAATACAATTATAGCATGGTATGTAAACATTATCATAAACACAAAGATATATAATAACCATTTATTATTGCCTCTTGGGCATATCTCCAACGGTCTCCCACTTGCACTAGAGTCAATAATCTAGTTTACATATGTAAAGATATAACACCTTTGGTGCTTTATCATGTTTTGCTCACGGGAGAGATTTTAGTCAACGGTTCTGACATGCTCAGAAACGTATGTATTTTGCAATTCATATGCGTCTCAACGCATCACTCATTTTCCAAATGAGTCGGCATATATGCTTAGTCCTCTGGTGGAACCTTAATTCCGCGGTCTGAAATATGTCACTAATATTGTCACACACAATATAGCTTCAAAGTTCTGACTTTGTCGGAACTACACCAAGTTCTCAAAGAACCTCCTGACTTAACATCCTTTGTCATTGTCAAAACAATGACATATTCTGCCTTCTTTTGTAGAATCCATCACAATATTTAGAACTCTTCTAAATCTAGCATAGACAACTTCTAGCTTATTGTGCTACCTTTTAAACAACACTTAGTCTAATTTGAGATTTGAAATTATATTTTATATGTGACAAAACCAATATCGGTGTAACACCTTACAGCGATTTGTTTGTCATTTCTTCATACAAAAATATATATATATATATCCTTAGTTCTTCTAAAGTACTCAAGGATATTCTTACTGTCGTTCAATGATCATCATATGAATCATTCTGGTATATGCTCATAACACTTTATAGCACATGATATCTGATTGTGTACATATTATTCGTGATCTATAATCACTCATGTGTTTTTACTCATTGAGTGTCAGATACACTCAAGTCTTGTTAAACCTTCACATGACAAGAACATTTTCTTAATATTTCTATATTGAACTACTTCAATATCCATCATATGTACTTTGACTTAAACTTATTTATGTGTTTCAATCTATCTTCATAGATCTTGACACTAAATTTGTTTCAGTCCATATCCTTTCATTGAAGTTAATTCTCAATGAAACCTTTTAATCAAGTATATAATTACATCATTTATAACCAACTATATGTCACCTACATAAAGTATTATAAATGTGTCTTAGCGCTCCCACTTAATTTCTTGCAAATGCAAGCCTCTTCATCGTCTCTGATGAAATCAAAAACTCTTTGACTATTTCATCTGGTGAAGATTCTAACTCCGTACTTACTTCATCCAATTGAAGTTCGTATACCTATCTAGTATTCCACGGACCAGCAAAACTCTTGGTTGTATCTTGTATACACCTTTAATACACACTTATGTTAAGCAATGTATTTTGCCATCCTACTATCATATCTCATGAAAGAAATATGTAGCGATTACTAGAATAATCCACATAGACTATAAGCATTACTACGGAAGATCTAATCTTATCGTAGTCAACTCTTTGAACTTTGTCGTAAACAACTTTTCGACAAGTCGAGCTTATTCAAGGATATTCCATCCACGTTCATCAATTTTATAGATCCATTTACTTTCAAAAAGTATTCATCTATCTTGGATTTCATGGCGTATAGCCATTTTAACGGAGTCAGGGCCCATCATAACTTCTTTGTTTGTAGTTGGTTTATCATTATTCAAAATCAATCCTTTGTTCACAAATCATTTATTTGATCACAAAGTAAACCATACCTACAAGGTTCAATATGTACTTCGATCTCCATGGCTAAAACACTTTGTAGTCATGGGAGCCATGATCGTCGTGGCCGCTTCCGAAACAAATTCCGATGCTGCGCTACTCTGATCATTATGCTCAGGTTCATAAACCTTATCAAATTATATTGTCCTCCCACTCAAATACTTCACTAGAAACAATTTCTCGGAAATAAGAAACATTGACAAACACTTTTGTCTTTGTCTCGTGGGAAGAATTCCCAATTAATTCTCTGGGATAACCAACAAAGACATTCATCCGATTTTGGTTGTAAACTCTTAGACCAAAATTTAAAGAAAGACTATTAGGGTTTATACCCATACCATAACTCGTATGGTGTCATTTCAACGGATCATGATGATGCTCTATTAGTGTAAAAGCGGTAGTCACTAAAGCATAATCCACAAAAATATAATGGCGTCATAATATTTTATCTCATCATTAATCCAACAAGGTTTGGATACATATCTTGGATACTATATCATCATTATGATACTCCAAGAAATGTGAGTTGTAGAACAATTTCATAACTCTCTTAGATGTTCGCTAAAACTCGTAATTCAAATATTTCTACCATGATCCAATCATAGATATTTGACTTTTCTATTACGATGATTTCCACTTCATGCTGAAATTTATTTGAATCTATTCAAATGTTTCAAACTTCTTTCTTATTGAATATATCCACATTTATACTCAATTCATTGTTGGAAGTTTTCATGAAGTAGAAGAATCTCCCGCACACAACTATGCCCAGTGAACTACATACATCATCATGTATATTTCCACTAAGTTAGTTGCCCGTTTCAACTCTTGGCCTATGAACGGTATTTTAGTCATTCTCTTTAGAAAAGATTTGCAAACGCCAAACGATTCAAAAATCAAATGACTCCAAAAATCCATTTGCATGGAGTTCCTTATAATGTTCCTTTCTAACATGACCTAAATGGCGGTTCCACAAATAAGTGGAATTCAAATCATTTGCCTTATGGCATTTTAGCGTCAGTGTTATGTATGTGTGTTTCACCATTAAGATTTATAATAACTTATCCATCGTACATGGAGTAATGTCATAATTTGAACAACTCATTGTTTTCATTTGACCAGAGCAAAATAACAATTATTAAGTTCTTTATTATAAATTCTAAGGGCTAGATAGAATGCCAACGACGAACATAATAACACTTTATTTTGTTCCAGACGTGCATTCCTATCATATTCCTTGTCAGTCACTTAGGCCATTGTATTCTTGTATTGCGTTGTTTTGTATGACACTTCATACCAACCAATATGGTACTAATACCCAAGAATTTCATTGTGTGACTTAACTAGGAATACAACCATAACATGTATATCATTTATATACACCTGAGCTAGACTTTCTAGTCTTTTCTTTCTTTTTGCCAAAATATCTTTTGCAGTTTCTCTTTTAGCTTTCCTCATTATTCAGAAAAACACTTCAACATTAATAACTTCTAGGTTTGTTGGTCTAATACCAATAACCTTGAGGTTACTTTGAAGTTGATCATCATATGACAAGTGTTCTAGATTTCACTTATTAGTAACTATGATGAACAATTTCACTCATAATTTTATCCATCAATTCATGACAACTTTTTGAGACCATGTCTGTACATGCTAGGCTCATAAAGTTTAACCTTAGTGTTATGTGCAAATCAGCTTGCACCCATTGTAAGCACACGTAGAATCTATAACACCCGATCATCACGTGATGCTTCGATACGACGAGTCTTAGCAACGGTGCATACTAAGGATGATAACTTCATGGATATGCGAATATCGTTAGTGCTCCAATAGTTGGAGGATTGTGACGCCTGGCGTCTTCAACCTTCGTACATTCCCATAAAACTTATGAGTTTATGTAGTCTCACCAAATTATATTCTATCATCTTGCAATAAGGTCTTAGAGATATATATATATCTTATACCTTGATTATTTCTGAAAACTAAATTTTCAGCTCCTTACTTTTCAAACAGTTTGAACTTCAAGTTTCACGGAGACAAGATAACTTTAGGTACTAATTGAAACCATAGCTCTCTGAATCAACAAAGTGAGTTTCACTAAAAGTTTGCAATAGGACTTAATCAATTCTTGATTCTTTAACAATACGGTACTAATCCGTAAAGTTTCTTATCAGATTTTAACAGTATTTCTATCTCAATAACAAGACTAGCGCATAGTAGTAAACGGATGCCAATACTACAAAATTAATTCAAAATACTACTCAGACTATGTTTATGATAAATTGAGTTCAAATTTTAATTCAATATAATTAAAACACTAGGTGAACTACTCAAAACAATATCCCTCGCATTGTCTTAGTGATCACACGAACCAAATCTACCGCACCTAAACCCGATCATCATGAGAAAAGGTGTGATTTCAATGGCGAACACTCAAAGTGTTCATCATCTCAATCATATGATTCATGCTCTACCTTTCGGTATCCAGTGTTCCGAGACCATGTCTGTACATCCTAGGCTCGTCAAAGCCACCTTAGTATCCGCATGTACCATGTATCTTGCACCAGTTGTATGTATATGAATCTGCTCACACACCCGATCATCACGGGTCACTTGGCAGCCAGAGACTGTGCGGGTGCTACTCACGATGTTTTATGCTAGACAATGTCCCCTCTTGCCTGTGGACATGGTCTAGGATGATTCTCACGTGAGTCCGGGCGGGCATAAGTCTGAGCCTCGGGTGATGATTTTCGGCCAGTGCCGGACGTCTTCTGTTCTTTGAGGTAGGGTTGGCGGCGCGGCGTCTCAGAACTCTTCTCATCCCACCCATGTTGGCTCTAAATGCTAAGTTTAAAAATACGGAGAATAAATAGCGAAGGAACGTGTGGAGGGAGGCACACAGGGGCGCCCCATAAGCCATGCCAGCTTGAAGGTAGGCAGCGCCGCCGAGGGTGGGGTGGCCGCCTCGTGGCTCCTCTTCGACTCTCCTTGATTAGATTACCGGAACCTCCCCGTGGAAATAGGGCCTTTGGCTTTTATTTAGTCCAATTAAAGAATATTTGTAAACCTAAAACTTTTCTTGAAATAAAAAACAGAAAAAGAGACTAGCATAAAACATGTAGGGTATGAACAAACCTGTAGGTATTGTCATAAAACTAGCATGGAACATAGAAAGTATAGATCTGTGAAGATGTAATTAATATAAATGGTAATAGTAGTATTTTGGTTTTTGCATTTATAACATAAACATAATTTACATAGTGAATAAAGGAACATAAAAAATATAGGGATTTATTTTTTAATGTTTTATTGGTCATAGTTGTCTTCAGTTTTACATTAACTAGTTTTCCTGATTTGTCCAAATATGTAAACCTTAAATCTTTGAAAGGCTGGTTGCCCGGCAGGTCATTAACTTTGACCATTCTCTACCGCCCTCTTTGGGAGACCCATGAAGCCATAAAGAACACATTGGACCATCCATCTTTGTTTGACCGTAAGCATCACCGTATCCCAAAACGCGGACGAGTGGGGCTTCGGTATATCGAATAACAAGTGGGGCCATGACGCTGATACAAGGGGCAATACACGGTGGGATTAAGATTTTGAACGTTTCTAAGCGTGGCGCGGAGGAGGTAACTGCGGGTGCGGCCTGATGAGTCAACGTCAGCAGAAAAGGAAACTATGACACAGGCGCATTAAGTGATATGAACTGACCAGATTTGTAAGCACAGAAGAAAGCTAAGGTCAAGGACATTGACCAACCTCAACCTTTGCATTGACGGTGTCGGATACAGCGCGAGCAATGTAGAAAATTAGTTGTCTCTCACTTTCTGGCGTGTATAGATGGGTGCTAGGGGGTGTGAGGTAGCGAAATATCAGTATTTGTTGTAGTACCAAATTAATGAAAACCAATCTTCTAACAAGAGCTCACTATTTTACTTTGTTTGTTTCCTTTTTGCATAGACTTTGCTCACAACCAAGTAGTTCAGAGGCATATTAGGAAACCCTTAGACTGGGCCTCCCGAAATTAAACAATTCACTCTCAGAAAATGAATTTTGAGGATCCTAAAAGAATTGTCAGAGCACTAATAGTTAAATTTTAGATTTTTGCTTTTTAAAGATCACGATCCATAAAAAAGGCCGGTATTGTGGGCGTGGATACGCGCAAATGACAGGACATGCATTGCTCAGTTATTTCAATGACCCCCTTATATGCCAAGACATCCATACAGTGCGCATAAAACCCTATTAGTACGTTCTGAAGGACCAGAGGCTACAACCAGGTCGTGCGCCTGCATGGTTCGACCCAATTTCAAGTAGGAATACACTCAACATATAGTACAACTGAGCAAGGACATCACACATACAATTCCACGGAAGGCGTTTTGAGTAGGACGTACTATAAGCAGCTAGTGCTTTAGCACATCAGAGATATGCAGACCTGTGGATGGACATGTGCAGCCCATCGGCCGTTAAGGGGCAGGCTCGATGCACTCCCACGCCGCTGTTGCACTTGAACCCTAGGCCAGATCAGTCGTCCAGCACGATCGCCCTTGCGCATCCGTCCTTTAGCCTCCATGTAGGCCAGCTCGTACCACAACGAGCTACTGGACGTGTTTCCGAACCGGTGCAGCGTCATCCGCGACGCCTCCACCTGCTCGTCGCGATGGCACGGAGGAGGTGGCCTCGGCAAGCGTGATGAGATCGACGTCCACAAAGAACTGCATGAGGCGACACCAGACGCATTAGATAGATATGAACTAGACGCGTTTAACCATGCAAGAAGAGAAGAAATGGTCGAGGACATCGACAACCTCAACACTTTGACTGACGGTGTCGGATACGAACGCGAGCAATGTAGAGAAAATTAGTGTCTCTCCTTTCTGGCGTGTATAGATGGGTGCTAGGGGAGTGTGGTGGCGAAATATCATGTTAGTTAGTACCAAATTAATGAAAACCAATCTTCTAACAAGAGCTCACTATTTTCCTTTCATTTGTTTTCCCTTTTTGCATAGACTTTGCTCACAACCAAGTAGTTAGGCATATTAAGAGGCTTCATATTGGGCCTCCCGAAATTAAACAATTCACTCTCATGAAAATAAATTTTGAATCCTAAAAATTGCTCGAACACTGACAAGTTAATTTTAGATTTTTAGCTTTTTTTAAGATCACGATCCATAAAAAGAATGGTATTGTGGGCGTGCGGAATACATACATAAATGACAAGGACATGCATTGCTCAGTTATTTCAATGACTGCCCGCATACTTAAGACATCCATACAGTGCATGTCCGCTTATAGTACGTTGAAAGGACTGAGCTACAACCAGGTCGTGCACTCCTGCATGGTTCGACCCAATTTCAAGTAGGAATACACTCAACATATAGTACGTACAATTCCAAGGACATACACATACAATTCCACGGAGAGGCACTTGAGAGGACGCTATAAGCAGCTAGTGCTTTAGCACGTCGGGAATGACCACCGGATACCTGTGGATGGACGTGGCCCATGGCCCATCGGCATTAGGGGCAGGCTCGATGCACTCCCACGCCGCGCTGTTGCACTTGAACCCTGAGCCGAATCCGATCATCCAAACACGATCGCCCTTGCGCATCCGTCCTTTAGCCTCCATGTAGGCCAGCTCGTACCACAACGAGCTACTGGACGTGTTTCCGAACCGGTGCAGCGTCATCCGCGACGCCTCCACCTGCTCGTCGGAGAGGGAGAGGCTTTTCTGCAGCTCATCTATTACCGCCCGGCCGCCGGCGTGAATACAGAAGTGCTTGAACGCCTTGGAAAAGTTTGGGATGTAAGGCTTGGTTCGCGCGCGGAACACCTTCCGAGCGACGAGGGAGAGCGCGAACAGAAGCTGCTCGCGGAGCGGCAAGACGAGCGGCCCGATCCTGGTGATGTTGGCCTCCAGCGACTTGCCGGCGATGACCATAAGGTCCTTGCTGAGGTTGATCCCGACGTTCCCCTCGTCGTCCTCCTCCTGAAACACGCATCGGTAAGCGCTGTCGTTCCCGGCGCCGGTGTGCGTGCGCACGAGGTGTTTGAGGCGGAACCGGGCGTTCACGGGGGACGTCGAAAGCAGCGCGGCCGCTCCGCCGACGCGGAACAGGCAGTTGGGCAGGAGCATCGCGCGCTCGTTGCCGACGTAGTAGTTCGGGGTGATGGTCTCCGTGGAGACGACCAGCGCGTGGGAGCCTCGGGGAGCGACCTGCAGGAGGTTCCTCGCGAGCCCCACGGAGATGAGCCCCGCGCTGCACCCCATGCCGGAGAGGTTCATGCTGCGGATGTCGCCGCGCAGGTTGTACTTGTGTATGATCATGTCGACCAAGGATGGCGTGGGGCAGAACAGGCTGCAGTTGACGACGAGGATGCCGATTGCGTCTGGGGCGATGCCGGTCTTGGCGAGGAGGTCGTCGATCGCCGAGAAGACGACGAGCTCGAACTCGGCGCGGGCGTTGTCGAGGGTGCAGTACTCGTGCGTCGGGACGAAGTTGTGCGCTGCCGGCAGGCAGGTCTCCTCCCCGAGCCCGGAGCGCTCCAGCAGCCGCGAAATGAAACGGACGCTGCGCTCGTTCATGCTAGGCGTTTTCTTGTTGTGCTCTACAAATGAGGCCATGGGGATGCGGGCGAGAGGGTGGTTGAAGGAGGAGTGGAAGCAGGCGTAGTCGGTCAGGTACACGGTGCATGGACGACGCATTAGGTAGAAGATAACCGCCGCGGCCGGGAGGAAGCCGGTGAAGAATAGGTGCACGGGCTGAAGCTCACGAACCAGGCTGGTCAGCTCCTCTGTCCCCAGCCGCATCAGCGCGACCAGAGACGCAGCCGCGAGGGAGACGAGGAGAACGGGCTGGAAGTTGTCCACGATTCGGTGGTATGCGGCCTTGACACGCATGGGCTGAACCGAAGAGCTCATGCTGTTTACTCACGTGTGGGACTGTAGCCTGTGGGTCTTGGGTGCGTTTAGCGCCAGTACTTGCATTTATAGACATTTTTCATTTAATGATTCTTGGTGCGTATTTTTTTTTTGTCAATTTTGTACCCTTGACGTACTAACCGAATCAATATTGACCGAATTAAACTCGGTCATTGCTAGCTCTCCAATTCACTGTAGGGTCCAGGATGACCCCTTGGCCCCAGCTTTATATTGATAGCATTTAACAAGTCAGAAAATTAAAAACTGACGCAACTTGATACCAACACGGCAGAAGTTAAAATCCCACTCGCTGGGTTCTCAAATAAGTGTGCTTCTAGTTTTGTCTTTAAGTTATAAAATCTTTCAAATTTTGACGAACTATATTGAAAAACATTGTAACATTTATGACATTAAACTACTATAACTAGATTCGTCTGGAACCCTATAGTTTCACAATATACCGATTTGATATTATGAATTTACTACTTTTTTTCTATAAAGCTAGTCACATGTTAAAAAGGTTGATTTAAGACAAAACTAAAAGCACACTTATTTGAGGAGGGAGAGAGCACTCCTTAGGTCAAAGAATTTTAAACTCTTACCACTTTTATTAGCACTCATTTTTGGTAAATGGCCGGCTAAGGCAAGGAGAGAAACTACAGATGACTAAGGTTAAGGTAGACATGTCTGGCTTTGGAGAAAGGTGTCGGATGGCTGGCCGACTTAGGCGGAGAGGAGCAAAGGGCCATAAGAGTAGAGTCTAGAAGCTAGGTCAAAGCCAGGCCAAATATTGGCCAACTTAAATCCCACGGAGCAAATCGGATAGAGCAAAAGCAAGGTGAAGTCGACTTCAACACGAAAGGGAAATGATGACTTGAAAAATAAGTCGCAACGACACTTGAAGTATCTGTCAAGGATGAACTTGAAGGAGTATCTACTTCAGTATTAACTTTATTCCCAGCTTAGATACTGATTTTGCAACATGTAGAGCAAACTCAAGCTTGTACGGGAAGTCTAGCCACCTCATATATATGTGAGAGGTGACGGCCGGTTGAAATTAAGCATACGATCGTCAAACATCAATACATCTACCTTTTAGCTCTTATACCCTTGTCCACGTTTCCGTTTCTCGATGACTTTGCACTTATTTGTTTGATATGTGAAACGAAGGCCGAACCAAAGGCGGTCAAGTCAAATAAGTTCATCCCATAGTCACGAGAACCTTCATCCGGTCCCTCTTGGAGAACTAGGGCTTCAATTTTAAAAAAATTCAGATAGTTGTCTTGTGTATCACGCTAATAGTTGCCTCCCGCAGGTTGAGTTGCGGAGTATCTCCCTTGAGACAACGGGAACACAAGGACAAGTTCATGTAGCACGTTTCAAAACGCATCACACTTTTTGGTGACTCCACTAGGAACAAATGTATCTATGGCCGGTCAGGGCAACAATGACCGGTCACAAGATAACTCAATCAGCTGAAATATTTTCCGACAACATAATATGACCTTGCATTCGAGGAGCTATCGGATGAGAAACGCCAATTCTTCGAGGTGATCAAGGCCCTACATCAGGGTGAGGACGACTTGCTTCATTAGAAGTAGGAAAAGGGGCTCAAAGAGTTCCAAAGGAGGAAAGAAAAAAAGATCAGAAGGCGTTTCTGGTGACTTCCATGAAGGACCGTCAAGGAATCATCATCACTTCAGCCGTAGAGGTGAGGCTCACACCTTTATCAGAGAAAACATCTGTAAGTGCTAATATGTTTTCTTTAGACCAAATATTCTTTATTGATTCACACATCAATGAGTCCAATTAGCAAGTCGATTAGAATGCGGTTGTTAACGCTAGCAAAAACACTAGTCAGGGAACTAGCACACTAGATCTCAACCAAGACCATCGGCTCGGCCGATGAACCCTTTGTTGAGTACGAGTCAATATTTTGTTGCCAATGCACCTTACATAGATCCTATAAGGAGTATCCGTATTCGTTAAATTGGCCGAATCCGACTTACCCTAGGGCGACTAACATGATGTTAACTTACAGTCTGGCTCCTCTCAGGGCGATCCAACTAGTGCTATGTAAACTAATATTCTCTCCTTCCCAAATTAGGATGCATATTAGTTTTGGTTAAAGTTAAACTTTATAAAATTCGACTAACTATATATGAAAATATATTAGTTTTTTATAATATTAAATGCATATAATATGAAAACATATATAATGATGGTTCTAATAACATTGAGTTAGTGTTCTAGATATTGATAGTATTTTCTATGCATTTGATCAAAGTTTATAAAGTTCGACTTTAATTAAAATTAATATGCATAATAATTTGGGAAGGAGGGAGTATGGATGTTAGAGCCGGCCTGAGATTTGAGGGGCTCGGGCAAATCTGTACGCATGGCATTAGAAGCATCAAGTAATAATTAATTATATATATATATAATATTATGAATAAACATTTAGAGGGCAAATGAAAGCTGCATTGGCATAAAATAATGCATACATATTGCCCATAAATACGTGTTTTAACATTTACAGATGCAAAACCGAGGATTATGGTATGTACATATCAATTAATCTTTGTTTTACGAAACAATCAATTAACCTTAGAGCATCTCTAGCCGATGCCCAAAAATTTAGAGGAGCAAACGGCGGACTAAAATAGAGGAGAATAATTTTGCTCCTCTAAACGGTGGCCACCAGATTGGAACCCCTAAATTTTTAAGGACTAAAAAAATTTGACATCATTTTGCAAACATCTCAAACATACGAAGTTCAAACATGCGTACATATTATCCAAAAAACAAAAAATGGTCAAGTTTGGTCCAAAAGCACAACATAGCATGAATATGTTGTCGAGGCCACCACCACCTCGGCCACCACTTCCTCGTCCACGTCAAACACCACCACCACCACTCTCTCGAGCCAAGATATTCGTCTGGGTGATCTGCCAATATGTCCTAGCTTTATCATCCTTGCGTCTGGCTAAACATCGAGAGCAGCGACGAGCAACACGAGAGCGGAGGCTCCTGACTGATGGTGGGCTCCCGGTCCTCTGGCGACGGCTCAATGCTCCGCACACGTCTTGACGGTTGCATGCAACACCCGACCATACCGGTCGAAGGTGTTGGATTGCTTCGATTAGTTTCCTGCATGGTAGACATGTAAACATTAAATGAGTCTCGATCGGCTCTCAGGTTACCATGTGAATCGGCTCAAAGAGCCGATTACCCCATGGTTCATAATGGATCTGCAATAACATGGGGGTTCTACTTTATCAATGCTAAGCTAAATCAATCTACGACGCTTTAGGGTTTTCACCGCATAACCGAACATCCTACACGTAGTTGAGCCTGGCAGATACGAAAGATAACAGCAAACTAACCCAAAACGAGGCCTAAAAACCAACACGGAGTCGATTCCTCGGATCCCTTCTGGATCGGCAAACCGTACCTTACGCACTACCGGATCGTTCTACCCGTTTGCAAGGCCCAACCATGCAGATATCAAACCAATCCTTGAACAACTATAACAGATTGAATCTACTAAACAAAGATAAAGCAAGATGCTGCCCTTACACCTAGATAGGCAAGGGCAGCACAGCTACGTAAATATATCGGGAAAGCATCGATGCAAGCTCCTAAAACATCTATGATAACTAGTTGTTCGCCATCAAAAAGGCTTCAGTACGAGCAACACCAAAAAACGATACTGCCAGATCGCAAGATGCGATCTAGGCAGCATGACGCTTACCCGGAAGAAACCCTCGAAACAAGGGGATGCGCCTGGATTGTGTTTGTTGTGAACGTGATCGTCCTCCTTTCTCAATAACCCTAGGTACATATTTATAGTCCGTGGACTTTCTATCTTTGGAAATACCCCTAACCGTGTACGAGCTAAACTCTATCTCTTAATTCTAAACTAAGATGCAATCTACTATAATATACATATACACGGGCAATCTAGCCCAAATTCTCGCACGAGGCCGATTCGGAGATACTCCACGTGTATATCCTCCAAGCCCATCTCGTTGCTGCCAAACCCACCTAAGAAGGCTGGTTAAGCAACACAAGAGCCGGGAGGCTTCCAGACTGATGGTCCTCGACGCGTCTCCGCAATGTTCCTACACACGTCCCGGCGGTTGCAGGCAAGCACCGTCCATACCCGGTCATAAGGTGTTGAATTGCTTCATTAGTTTCCGATGGCGACACGTAAACATTAAATACGAGCCCGATCTGCTCTCGGTTGCCCCCGTGGACTGCTCAAAGAGCCGATCACCCCATGGCTTACGTCGGGTTAACGATGACATGGGGGCTCCCGCTTGATCAATATAAAGTTAATCTAATCTACGCTTAGGGTTTTCACCACATGATCGGAACATCCCTGCTGTAGTTGAGCCTAATAGACACGAAAGATAATGGAAAACTAACCCTAAAAGAGGCCTAAAAACCAACGTTAAGTTAATTCCCGAACATCCCTCCTAGGACTAACAAACCATACTTACGACTACCGGATCGTTCAACCCGTTTGCAAGGCCTAACCATACAGATATAAAACCAATCCTTGAAGAATCAAGGAGCAACTATAACAGATTGGATCTACTAAATAACGAACAAGCAAGGTGCTGCCCTTACACCTAGGTAGGTATAAGGGCAGCTAGATATCGAGGGGCAGCATAGCTAAGCAAGCATGTATAAGAAAAGCATCCATGCAAGCCCCAAAACATCTATGATAAATAGTGCTACTCGCCATCAACAACGCTTCAGCACGAGCAACACAAGGTAAATGAATAAACGTTGTGCTGCCTAGATCGCAAGATGCGATCTAGGTAGCATGATGCTTACCCGGAAGAAACTCGAAGGGATGGCGATGCGCCTGATTTGTGTTTGTTGTGAACGTGATTGTCCTCTCTTTCGATAACCCTAGATACATATTTATAGTCCAAGGGACTTTCTAATTTGAGCGTGCACCTAACCGTGCACGGGTTAAACTCTATCTTTTAATTCTAAACTAAGATGCGATCTACTATATTACAGATACATCGGGCAATTTAGCCTAAATCCTTCGCAAGGCCGTTTCAAAGATGCTCCACGCATATCCTTCAAGCCCATCTCTACGCCCCTCTCCTGATTTGGCCAAAATCCGGTGATAACACATGCCCCCCTGGTTTTGGTAATGATAATTTCAAAACCACTCTGTTTTTCCTTCGAAGGGTCGTCGTGGCAGCAGAACTGCCGCAAAGATTCTTCATCATGACGCCTTGCCTTCTCAACTTCTCTGCGATTTGACAGCTGTGGCACCACATCCTCGAAAACTGCTTGAGCATTAAATCTCCACTATATCTCCTTTTATTTAGCCGCATCGAACAGTTCACCTCTTCATCCCCTGCTCCAAACCAGCCGTCGGCCAAAAAAACCTCTCCCTCTGTAGCCATGTCTTCCTCTTCCTCCTCCACTTCATCAGCTGTCTGTTACCCTCCAAAACCCACCGACGGGTGTTGGTTAAGCAACACGAAGAGCCGGGAAGCTCCCAGGGCCGCTTAGTGGATCCCTGGCACCTCGCGTCGTCCCGCAAATCTTCGCCAACGTCCCGCGCTGTTAGGGCGTGCCACCCGACCTAGACCCGATCAGAGGGTGTTAGTGCTTCGATTTGTTCGCATGGTAGACACGTACACATTAAATACGAGCCCTATCGGCTCAAGCTGTGGATCGGCTTAAAGAGCCGATCGCCCCATGTTTCACGTTGGATTTACAATGGCATGGGGATCCCGCTGGATCAGACAAAGCTAAAACGGTCCACGCGCTTAGGTTCTCACCGCATAATCGGAACGCCCTACGTGCGATCGGGCCTAGCCTACGAGAGACGATGCAAACTACCCCTACGAGAGGCCTAAAACCAACATAACGTTGATTCGGAACATCTCGCAGGGACGGTAAACAACGCCTAACGCACTACCGGATCCTCCGACCCCAGCATAAGGCCTAACTATGCAGATATATACCTGCGGAGCAAGGAGCAACTATGACGGATCGGATCTACTATAACGAACAAGCAAGATGTGCCCACGTCTGATAGACGTAAGGGCAGCTAGGTGTCGAGGGACGGCATTGCCACGCAGATATGCACGTGAAAGCATCAATGCAAGCCCCTAAACACCTAAGGATAAGTAGTGTGCTGCTCGCCATCAACAAGGCTTCAGCACGAGCAGACAAGGTTGACGAATAACGTGTGCTGCCTAGATCGCTAGATGCGATCTAGGCAAGATGGTGCTTACCCGGGAGAAACCCTCGAAGAAAGGGGTGTGCGTGATTTGTGTTGGTTGAACGATGATTGTCCTCTTTTTCCGATAACCCTAGATACATATTTATAGTCCAAGGGACTTTCTAATTGAGGCGTGCACCTAACTGCACGCGACTCTATCTCTTAATTCTAAATTACAATGCGATCTAATATGTTACAGATACATGGGCGCTTAAGCCCGAACTCTTGCGCAAGGCCGCTTTGAAGGTGCTCCACGCGTACGTCCTTCAAGCCCATCTTCACTTACGGCCCATCTCCTGATTTGGCCAAAATCGGGTGGTAACACATGCCCCCCTGGTTTTGATAATGGTAATTGCAAAACCATCTGCCTCCTTCGAAGGGTCATGTCGTGTGGCAGAACCGTCGCAGTTTCTTCATGATGACGTCTTGCCTCTCGCCTTCTCTGCACGACTTGACGGTTCTGGCACCACGTCCTCGGGAACCGCTTAGGCATTAAATCGCTATACCCTTTTTATTTGGCCACTTCCTGTGGTTTCTTCATCCCCCTGCTCCACAGTAGCCATCGGCAAACCGAAAAACCCTCCTCCGCCGCCATGTCTTCCTCTTCGTCTTCTCCCTCATCGGGTCTTTCCACCCAATCCTCCACCTCCCGCGAGCCAACGCCCGAATGGGACCCACAGAGGCCCACGCGGCCAACATCCGCCGCGCCATAGCCGACGGGGACGAGTCGACCCACGACTCCTTCGTCTGGTCCGAAGACAACCAGTCCTTAACGGACGGGGAGAGCGACCTTCGCTTCCTTGCCGTTGGGCAATCGGAGGAGGAAAGCGACGACGACGGCTTCTCCTGGGACGGCTACTCCTCCGCCGAGGAGGTGAAGGAAGAGGAGGAGGACACCACCTCCTCCGACGAACCGCCGGCCAAGCGTCTCTGCCCCTGGCCGGGCAACATCGCGACTTCGACAGCGACTATGGCGACGCTAGCGAAGAAGATGAGGACAATGAAGGTCCCGCCGGTGGTCACTACAGCAGTGACGACGAGCCGAGCCGGGAGCAGCGCCGAGCAGCGGCGACGCGACGATGAGGGGCAGCGGCCCCTAGATAGGATAGAGCTAGGAGTAGTAGATGGGGCAATGTTCCCCTAGCAATTCCTTTGAGAGCAATCAGCTCTTTATGTAAGAAATCCTGTTTATCAATGAAGAATTCCCCAATTTGATTTTACCGATTCCTTTATGATGATTTAGCCGATTGCCCTTCGTACCGAGTCTGCCGATTGTCGATTCGGTAGAGCTCAATGAGCCGATGGCAAAGCATCAGCTTTCCAATAGATTGCAAAACAGATCGATCTAATTGCCTCCTCAGATGTTAACTTGCAACCCATGAAGTTCATATCCAAACTCCCAACCGGACAGGTCCAGCGACAGCCTTGAGACCCCTAGATCCTTGGACTTTAAAATCATCCGATCGTAGTGTGTCTGTCCTGACAGCAAAACTCCCGGATTAATGCTTCCAGGAAAGCTCCTTAGTCCGCTGCTGACAACCTTGATTTTGAAGCCGATACTCCTCAGAACAAAGCCACTGCTCACGCTTTCCCTTGCGATGTTATACCTTCGCAGAACGAACTATTCTAGAGCCTAACCACCGATAATGGCTCCTTCAAACTCCTCCTGTCAACCCCTGGTGGTTTTCCTCTGCAAGAGTCCTCCATTCAACGGGTTACGATGGGACAGCCGATTTCAACACCATCGGCTTTTCGTAATGAGGAATTTTCAAAGGCTAGCTGCCCCCCAGCCTCTTGGCCAGGCAGAATGAAAGTGCACCAGCCGCATTGGGCCACTATCGCTTCTCAATGTGGTGCAGCATCATCCGATTCCGACCAAATCGGCTGTTATAGCAGAGAACCTCCAAGGTGAGTCGCCCCGAGCTTCATCCAATGACACAACCTCTCGGTAAGAATGCGGTTCAGTCCAACCGGACGATCGTCGGTTGTTCTCACGATCCTGCCTCGATCCGCACGCTCATGCCGTTCTGTCAGGCCAGGGTTGCGATCCTCAAACTTGCCTAAAACACCAATAGCTTAAATGAGAAAAGTGGGCGTCTTGACGCCCAAACGGATGCTTCGCTGGTGTTGCCGAGCTTGAAGTCTTGGTAAACGAAGAAGGTCCCCATGTAACAGTTTATACCCCTTGAGTCGATGGCCGTACATCGGCTATGAATTCTTAAGTCGATGCCTCTGCATCGGCTGTGCTCGAAAATTTCTGTATTTTCGATTGTTTGCGGCCGATTTGCTTATGTATCGGCCCCCATACTTGAGCTGTCGCTGGGCATTTGACATCCGTTCCCAGCTCCGTATCCTCGTATCTCATCCATCTATGTGCCCCCGAGCCGATTCGTCAAGTAATTGATGGCATCGTTCTTCAGGCATCTCGTTGGATCAATGCTGAACACGTATAGGTATGTTGAGGTAATTTTGGCCGATTGCGGGAATCGGCCTCCCTTTCTCGTTGCAATGCTTTGGGATGATTTGCAACTTCTGGATTTCTAATGTAGCTACGTGGCATGTTGGAGATGAGATCCTTTGCTTTTCATTTTTTTTTGAGGGCCGATCTCAGGGATCGGCCTTGCCACGTATGTCCAATGTCTTGGACTTGCTACTCCGTTAGGCCGGTGGATAAAACCAGCCTTGCCCCATTTTTCGAGGCTTCATGCGCTCACAACCCTCTAAACTGATTCCAGAGAGCGGTTCTTGGTCATCTCGCTTCCCACACGCTCATGGCAGCTAATGATATCTCGATTGAGTCATCCGCTGAACGACTTCCACTTCATCTCCATCCCACTGTATGATGCATTGGTGCATTGTAGACGGGATGCAACAGTTAGCATGAATCCAGTCCCTTCCCAATAGGACGGCGTAATTGCTTTTGCTGTCAACGATGAAGAACGCAGTAGGTATGGTCTTCCGGCCTACAGTAAGCTCTACATTCAGAACACCTTTCGCTTCTGACGCCTGGCCGTTGAAGTCGCTTAATGTGATGTTGGTCTTGATCAGATCATCGCTGGAATGCCCCAAACGACGTAGCATGGAATACGGCATTATGTTGACTGCCGCTCCGGTATCAACCAACATCTTGCTGACAGGCTGCCCGTTGATGTAACCCCTCAAGTATAGGGCTTTCATGCCTGTAGCTTCTATCTCGTGGCTTTTCAAAGATAACCGGTCGTGGACAGTCGAATGAGCCACTGAAACTTCCTCGCCGCTAGCACGAAACTCCGACGGGAGTATGAATACCATGTTTGTATCACCGAGGTTCTATTCATCAACCCGATGCCTGTGCATCGGCTTTGCTCGCGGCGCCATACTTTTGGCGGGTGATCTCCGACGTATCCATAATTTCTCTGCCCATGCTTGTTTTATGACAATACTTACATGTTTTGCTTGCACTTTATAATGTTTTTATGCGTTCCCTAACTAACCTATTAACAAGATGCCACGGTGCCGTTGCTGTTTTGGTTCCAGAAAGGCTGTTCGGGCAATATTCTCGGAATTGGACGAAATCAACGCCAAAGACTTATTTTTCCCGAAGCATCCGTAACACCGAAGAAGAGTCTGAGGAGAGCCAGGGGCCACCAGAGGGTGGGCCGCGCGGCTAGCTCCAGGCCACGCCCTATGAGGTGGGCGCCCGGTGCCCCTCTGACGCCGCTTTCGCCTATTTAACCCCTTTCGACCTAAAAACACCGTACCACTTGACGAAACTCCAGAAAGACTCCAGGGCGCCGCCGCCATCGCAAACTCCAATCCGGGGGGACAGTCTCGTCCCGCACTCGCCGGACGGGAAGTGCCCCTGGTTATCTCCCATCAACGCCACGCCTCCATCATGCTCCGTGAGTAGTTCCCCCATGGACTACGGGTTCTAGCTGTAGCTAGTTGGTATTCTCTCCCCATGTACTTCAATACAATGATCTCATGAGCTGCCTTACATGATTGAGATTCATCTGATGTAACGGTGTTGTGTTTGTTGGGATCCGATGGATGATACATTATGATTAGTCTATCTATAAAGTTTGTGAAGTTATTGCTGCTGCAATCTTGTTATGCTTAATGCTTGTCACTATGGCCCGAGTGGCATGATCTTAGATTTGAGCTTTATAATTATTGCTTAGATTGTATTCACAAGTTGTATGCACATGTCACCGTCCGGAACCAAAGGCCCCGAAGTGACAGAAATCGGGACAACCGGAGGGGATGGCGGTGATGTGAGGGACACATGTTTTCACGGAGTGTTAATGCTTGCTCCGGTGCTCTAAAAGGAGTACCTTAATATCCAGATTCCTTGAGGTCTGGGCCACCTACCGGTAGGACAATAGATGTTGTGCAAGTTTCTCATTGCGAGCACGTACGACTAAATATGGAAAACATGCCTACATGATTAATGAATTGATGTTCTTTCTTAATGCCTTATCAATCCTATCAATTGCCCAACTCTAATTTGTTCACCCAACACTTGTTATTGGAGAGTTACCACTAGTGTAGATAGTTGGGAACCCCGGTCCATCTCGCATCATCATATACTTGTTCTTCATGTCATTGGAAGTAGTATCAACTATTCTCTGGTGCCATTGCTCTCATATTGCTATTACTGCCACTGTGTTACTGTTACTACTGCTCTCATATTACTGCTACTTTCACATCACCCCTGTTACTAGTGCTTTTCCAGGTGCAGCTGAATTGACAACTCATTGTTAAGGCTTATAAGTATTCTTTACCTCCCTTGTGTCGAATCAATAAATTTGGTTTTACTTCCCTCGAAGACTGTTACATCCCCTATACTTGTGGGTCATCAAGACTATTTTCCGGCGCCGTTGCCGGGGAGGCATAGCTCTACTCATAAGTTCACCTGGGGAGTACACTCTACATCTCTCTCTGCATTTATTTTATTTTGTCTTGCTAGTTTACTTTTGTTTAGTTTATTTGTGCTTAGTTTATTTCTGTCTAGTATTATTTTGCGTAGTTTACTTTTGCTTAGTTTCTTTTTGTCTTGTTTTATTTTCCTCATATACCCAAAAATCCATAAAAATTTGAAAAATCTAAAAATTAAAAACTGCTGTTATGGGAGAACCTACAACCTACTTGGAGCTTATAGAATGTTATAATAATTATAGAGAATCAAGAACTGGTAAAATAATGAGTGCTATGATAGAAAAATTAAATACAATTGCTAGAATCTTGCTTGAACGCCATAATATAAACTGTTGCTCTCAACATGATACTAAACATCTTAAATTTCAATGTGGCTTTAGTGAGGAATTTTTAATTAAGAACTATAATCGGAATTGCTATATTCATTATGGGTTCGAAGAGGTAGAACAATTTGTCTTATTTATGGGAGCCTCCGAGATAGAATCCTTCATGGTTGAGAATTATGAAACTTGTGCTATTGTAAGGACCTTAAAGATTATGTCTCTACTATCCTTAATTCATGCATAGAATGCTACAGTAGGAATCCTTATATCCTTGATTATAAAGAGAGACACATTAATGCACAAGAATGCACTCACAATTTGCAGGAACCGGTGGAAGAAGAAATTAATGAACCTGAAAGCTCATTGGATGAAAAAGAGGAGGAAATTGATGAACCTGAAAGCTCATTGGATGAAAAAGAAGAGGAGAGTGATGAACAAAAGGAGGAAGAATGGATTAGCTACCCATGTCAACCTTCTAATGAGAGTAACTCTTCATCTCTTACACTATTTGATTGTCCTCCATGCTTACCGAAAGAGGTTGAATGTTATGTTCCTGTGGATTCTCTTGAAATATTTCCTATAAGTAAAACTTGTGATAATAATTATGCTACTGTTATATATGATAATCCATGCTACTTTGATAAATCTTACGATAATGCTTTGTTTGTGCCTGATGTCGAAATGCATGGTACTAAAGAATTTTGCTTGGCAAATGTTTATGATAAAGCTCTAGATGATGGTCCTATGTTACTTGATAATATTAATTGTACTACTAATGAAAATGGGATTGGAAGAGTATTGACTTTATTTAAGAGTCCCATATCTATTGAGATTGATCACCTACCTTGTTATATTATTAATAAAAGTAAGTTTGAAAGTTTTAATTCCACTATTCTTGAACTTGATAAAAATTATGTGTTTGGAAATCATGAAAAGTATGCTGCATGTGATAGTTATATTGTTGAGTTTATTCATGAAGCTACTGAAAATTATTATGAGAGAGGAAAATAGGGTAGTAGAAATTTTCATGGTGCTAAAACACCTCTCTATATGCTTAAAATTTTGAAGTTACTCTTGTTTTATCTTCTTATGCTTATCACTTTGTTCTTCATGAATTTATTTGTGTACAAGATTCCTTTGCATAGGAAGCATGTTAGACTTAAATGTGTTTTGGATTTGCTTCTTGATGCTCTCTTTTGCTTCAAGTACTATTTCTTGCGAGTGCATCATTAAAACTGAGCCCATCTTAATGGCTATAAAGAAAGAACTTCTGGGAGATAACCCATGTGTTATTTTGCTACAGTAATTTGTTTTATATTTGTGTCTTGGAAGTTGTTTACTACTGTAGCAACCTCTCCTTATCTTAGTTTTGTGTTTTGTTGTGCCAAGTGAAGCTCTAATAGAAGGTTGATACTAGATTTGGATTTCTGCGCAGAAACAGATTTCTATCTGTCACGAATCTGGGATGTTTTCTCTGTAGAAAAATCAGAAAAATATGCCAATTTACGTGCGTGTTCCTCAGATATGTACGCAACTTTCATTAGTTTTGAGTTTTCTGATTTGAGCAACGGAAGTATTTTATTAAAATTCGTCTTTACTGGCTGTTCTGTTTTGGCAGATTCTGTCTCTGTTTTTTGCATTGTCTCTTGTGGACTTTAAGCGAGCTTTTCTAGACATAGAGAGCTGTAGCTAATGTTTTATTGAGTTCTTGCAATGTGCCACTACAGGACCAAGGTGGATTCAAATTTTTTGAGTACTAACCCCTCTAATGAAGTTTATGAGAAGTTTGTTGTGAAGGAAGTTTTCAAGGGTCAAGAGAGGAGGATGATATATGATCAAGAAGAGTGAAAAGTCTAAGCTTGGGGATGCCCCCTGGTTCATCCTGCATATTTCAAGAAGACTCAAGCGTTTAAGCTTGGGATGCCCAAGGCATCCCCTTCTTCATCAACTTATCAGGTTCCTCCCCGAAACTATATTTTTATTCAGTCACATCATATGTGCTTTACTTGGAGCGTCCGTGTGTTTATTTTTCGTTTTGTTTATGTTTGAATAAATTCGGATCCTAGCAATCCATGTTTGGGAGAGAGACACGCTCCGCTTTTTCATATGAACACTTGTTCTTCGTTTTTTACTTTTAATGTTCAATGAATAAAAGTTGGAAGCTACAATATTTATCTTTATTTGGTTGGGAAAAGGAAAATGCCTCATATGTCTTGGATAATTTGATACTTGGCAATTGTTTTGAGATCTCAAGTAGATCATAAGTTTTTGCATGTAGTTTAAACCTATTAGTGGAGAACTACCGTAGAGCTTGTTAAAATTGGTTTGCATAATTGATCTCTCTTAAGGTCTAGATATTTTCTGGTAAAAGTGTTTGAGCAACAAGGAAGACAGTGTAGAGTATTATAATGCTTGCAATATGTTCTTATGTAAGTTTTGCTGTACCGGTTCATACTTGTGTTTGCTTCAAACAACCTTGCTAGCCTAAACCTTGTACTGAGAGGGAATACTTCTCGTGCATCCAAAAACCTTGAGCCAAAACCTATGCCATTTGTGTCCACCATACCTACCTACTATGTGGTATTTTCGCCATTCCAAAGTAAATTGCTTGAGTGCTACCTTTAAATAATTCAAAATGCTTCTCAATTTGTGTTAATGTTTCATAGCTCATGAGGAAGTATGTGGTGTTTAGCTTTCAACCTTGTCATTTACTTTTGACGGACTCTCATATGGACTAGTGGCACATCCGCTTATCCAATAATTTTGCAAAAAGAGCTGCAATGGGATTCCCAGTCCCAAATTAATTAACAAAAATAGACACTCCTCCATGGTTTGTGATTGTTGGACGGCACCCGAAGATTCGGTTAGCCATGGCTTGTGTAAGCAAAGGTTGGGGAGTGTCATCATCATAATAAAACTTAAATAAAAAGGCACTCCTTCATGGTATGAGATTGCTGGCACCCGAGGATTTCGGTTAGCCATGGTTTGTGAAAGAAAGGTTGGAAGGAGTGCCACCCAAAAATAAATAAAATGGGAGCCGCTCTTGTGAGTCCGGTTGATGAGGTAGTTAGTGTACCCACTACCATTCGTTGACAACAACAAACACCTCTCAAAACTTTACTTTTATGCTCTCTTTATGTTTTCAAAACCAAAGCTCTAGCACAAATATAGCAATCGATGCTTTCCTCTTTGAAGGGTCATTCTTTTACTTTATGTTGAGTCAGTTTACCTACTTCCTTCCATCTTAGAAGCAAACACTTGTGTCAACTGTGCATTGATTCTTACATACTTGCATATTTGCATTCATCATATTACTCTATGTTGACAATATCCATGAGATATACATGTTGAAAGTTGAAAGCAACCGCTGAAACTTATATCCTCCTTTGTGTTGCTTCGATGCCTTTACTATGAACTTATTGCTTTATGAGTTAACTCTTGTGCAAGACTTTTGATGCTTGTCTTGAAAGTACTTTCCATGAAAAGTTTTGCTATATGTTATCTATTTGTTAGCAACTATAGATCATTGCCTTGAGTCACTTCATTCATTTCATATGCTTTGTAATAGTATGATCAAGGTTATGTAAGTAGCATGTCACTACAGAAATTATTCTTTTTATCGTTTTACCGCTTCGGGACGAGCACTAAGCTTATGCTGACACGTCCCCGACGATCCATAATTTCGCTGCTCCATGCTTGTTTTATGACAATACTTACATGTTTTGCTTGCACTTTATAATGTTTTTATGCTTTCCGGAACTAACCTATTAACAAGATGCCACAATGCCAGTTCCTTTTGTTTTTGGTTCCAAAGGCTGTTCGGGCAATATTCTCGAATTGACGAAATCAACGCCAAAGATCTTATTTTTCCAAGCATCCAGAACACCGAAGAAGAGTCGGAGGAGAGCCGGGGCCACCAGAGGGTGGGCCGCGCGGGCTAGCCCCTGGCCGCGCCCCCTATGAGGTGGGCGCCCCGGGTGCCCTCCGACGCCGCCTCTTCGCCTATTTAACCCCTTTCGACCTAAAAACACCGTACCACTTGACGAAAAGACTCCAGGGCGCCGCCGCCATCGCGAAACTCTCAATTCGGGGGATGGTCTGTCTTCCATCTACCGGGATGGGGAAGTGCCCCGGAAGCCATCTCCATCAACGCCATCGCCTCCATCATGCTCCGTGAGTAGTTCCCCCATGGACTACGGGTTCTAGCTGTAGCTAGTTGGTATTCTCTCCCCCATGTACTTCAATACAATGATCTCATGAGCTGCCTTACATGATTGAGATTCATCTGATGTAATCGGTGTTGTGTTTGTTGGGATCCGATGGATGATACATTATGATTAGTCTATCTATAAAGTTTGTGAAGTTATTGTTGCTGCAATCTTGTTATGCTTAATGCTTGTCACTAGGGCCCGAGTGGCATGATCTTAGATTTGAGCTCTATAATTATTGCTTAGATTGTATCTACAAGTTGTATGCACATGTCACTGTCCGGAACCAAAGGCCCCGAAGTGACAGAAATCGGGACAACCGAGGGGATGGCGGTGATGTGAGGGACACATGTTTTCACGGAGTGTTAATGCTTTGCTCCGGTGCTCTATTAAAAGGAGTACCTTAATATCCAGTAGATTCCCTTGAGGCCCGGCTGCCACCGGCTGGTAGGACAATAGATGTTGTGCAAGTTTCTCATTGCGAGCACGTACGACTAAATATGGAAAACATGCCTACATGATTAATGAATTGATGTTCTTTCTTAATGCCTTATCAATCCTATCAATTGCCCAACTCTAATTTGTTCACCCAACACTTGTTATTGGAGAGTTACCACTAGTGTAGATAGGGAACCCCGGTCCATCTCGCATCATCATATACTTGTTCTTCATGTCATTGGAAGTAGTATCAACTATTCTCTGCCATTGCTCTCATATTATTATTATCTAGCATGTGTTACTGTTACTACGCTCTCATATTACGCTACTTTACATCACCTCTGTTACTAGTGCTTTTCCAGTGCAATGAATTGACAACTCTTGTTAAGGCTTATAAGTATTCTTTACCTCCCCTTGTGTCGAATCAATAAATTTGGTTTTACTTCCCTCGAAGACTGTTGCGATCCCCTATACTTGTGGGTCATCAGCGGGCGCGCCTTCGTCTCCGCTGTTTGCTGAATTTTCACGGCCAGATCGGGTCGTGTTTCTCTCAACGTGCTGTGCATCGTGCCTCGGCTTCTTCCAGGTTCCGCAGCCCGCGCACTCTACGCTTCGAGAATGGCTGAGTCCGTCAGGGCACCACCTTGGTCGGTGATACCTATCTTCTTCTCCATCCGACTCCTCGAAGTCTTCTTCTTGAGAGGACTCAGCTCGTTTGTTCTGATGTGGGAGAGGTCCTAGACGCTCGAACACCGAAACTTCGTTTGTCCTTCTCCTTCGTTTGCATTCTGGGCAGTTCTCGATTGTTGGCAATCGGCTCATTCCCGAGTCCCAGCAATGTTTGAAGAATGGACAGCCCAGTGCTTATCCATGTCATCTCGCTCCTTGACCTCCCTCCAGCGTGACGTTCGTACCTGCGTTGTTGCCGTCATGCCGACGATACTCCTCGTTTTCCGCATCGACCGACGATATCTTTCATCGTCTTCGTCGTAGCGCCGACGTCGGTCGTATGCTGCTCATATTTGTTGAGGAGATGCACGGATAATGGGCGTTGATACCGCATGCTTCTCACCTCCTCCTCGGCTAGGTACCGTCTATCGTCGCCTTGGGGCCGGTCGCGTGGAACGGCCTCCTCTTTATCTTTGCCACGAGAGGGCTGCTCTCGGCTTTGTCCACGCCATGGCGGATCACAAACCCTGCCATATTGACATCGAAAGAGAACCCTGGCTCTCTTATGGAGTGGCTTAGGTCCACCATGTTGACGTCCGGAAACGGACGCATGTCTACCTTCATGGCAAACTGTCCGAAAGTTAATCGGCCTGATTCTATCGCCATCTGAATTTGTGCGCGCAATACTTTGCAGTCGTTGGTGGCGTGCATGAACGTATGATGCCATTTGCAGTATGGCCTTTTGTTCATCTCCTGCGCCGTAGGGATCTTGTGGCCTTCGGGTAGCTTCAACCTGCTTCTCTTTCAAGAGATCGAAGATCTGTTCAGTTTTGGTCACGTCAAAGTCCAACCCTCTTGGAGGCCCTGGCGGGTTCACCCATTTGCAGGACACAGGTACTGGCGTCCGAGTCCACTCTTACGCTACTTCCTGATCTTCCGCAGGATCTTCATCCTCATCAGCATTGACCAGGGTTATCGCGCGCTTGAACTTGTCCTGGTACAGTTCGGATGGCGCTGTTCATATAAGGTCAGCCTACTGACCAGGTGCGCAACGAGTTGTACTCAACCTGGAACGTCAGATCCTTGAACGACGTTGCAAGGCCTGCCACGGCCAGCTCGACTGCCTCTTTCTCAGTTAAGTGAGCCGAATAGCATCGGTTCTTGACAGTTCTGAAACGTTGGATGTACTCGCCACTGTCTCCTCGCTTTTGCCGAACTGCTAGTTCGGCAATACCAGCTTCAGAGCCTCCGAATGGTATGGGTGTGGAACAGCCTCCAGCTGCTTCCATGATTGCACTGAATTTGGCTGCAACGAGGTGTACCATCCAAACGCTGGACCGGTGAGGGTGAGAAGAACCTCACCCGTAGCTGATCCGATATGAAACCATGCCCAACTGCCAGTACTCACGTGCTCGATGGAGCTTGACCCTTCTGACCCACTGAATTTGTTGAAATCCCGAAGCCGTACTTAGGTGGTAGGGATCAGGTCGAACTCATTGGGTACGGCTTGGAATAGCCGATCTTCTTCTTCGGCAAGATGCCGAACTGATCTCTCAGGACTGCGCTGATCTGATCTGCGGTGGAGGTAGTGGCAGCTGAGCTTTCCTGGACTGGTGCAGTGGTATACTTGGCTAGCCACGCTTGTTTCTCAGCTTCTGCTCCTAAACTCCCTGCTCAGTCGTTCTTCCTGCCGGAACAATGCTGCTCCGCAATCCCTCCTGGTGGAGCCTGATCGCCTGTCCAGCTGTTGCAGTCCGGCACATACGTGCACACGTATCCGTGTGGGATTTCCTTGGGCGGGTCATGCAAGAACTAGTCGCCCGGGTCACCCCCAACTTTGTAGACGACGTGCCGGTGAGCCTTGTTGCCGTGGAGCCGCCAATCGTACGGCAGAGGTGGCCTGGTGTGGAGTTGCATCTCTCCCGGTGAGTCCCTAGAACAGGTCCTGAAGGGGAGTACCGACTCCATGATTTGCACCACACGGAGCGCAACGCGCTCCAACGTGTTCACCAGGCTCTCGAGTGCCGATGCGTTGAATGGGCCACCATGTAATTGACCTCCGTCGCAGGCTCGGTACGTTCATCCTAAGGGAGAGCCAGATCTACCCCGTCGAGGGACGCCTTGTGGCGTGGATCCTTTGAACCTCGATACCGTGCGAACGGGTCTTCTCAAAGGAGCCGATGAGTTCGGCTTCAACGATGGCCTTCAGCTCATCGTACTTCTTCTTATGATCAGGAGGAAGATCCTCGTATGTGATCTGTTCCTCCGCCATCTCGGATGCCGATGTTGACGTGGATGTTGACGTGGATGTCGACGTGTCCCACCGGGCCGAATGTGTTACCCTCCAAAACCCACCGACGGGTGTTGGTTAAGCAACACGAAGAGCCGGAAGCTCCAGCCGCTTAGTGGATCCCCGGCACTCGCGTCGTCCCGCAAATCTTCTGGCCAACGTCCCGGCGGTTGCTAGGGCGTGCCACCTGACCTAGACCCGATCAGGAGGGTGTTAGTGCTTCGATTTGTTCCTGCATGGTAGACACGTACACATTAAATACGAGCCCTATCGGCTCTCAGGCCCTGTGGATCGGCTCAAAGAGCCGATCGCCCCATGTTTCACGTTGGATTTACAATGGCATGGGGATCCTGCTTGATCAGGACAAAGCTAAAACGATCCACGACAGTTTAGGGTTCTCACCGCATAATCGGAACGTCCTACGTGCGATCGGGCCTAGCAGCTACGAGAGACGATGCAAACTACCCCTACGAGAGGCCTAAAAACCAACATAACGTCGATTCCCGGAACATCCCTCGCAGGGACGGTAAACAACCTAACGCACTACCGGATCCTCCGACCCCCACATAAGGCCTAACTATGCAGATATTAAACTAATCCTTGCGGAGCAAGGAGCAACTATGACGAATCGGATCTACTAAGTAACGAACAAGCAAGATGCTGCCCTTACGTCTAGGTAGACGTAAGGGCAGCTAGGTGTCGAGGGACGGCATTGCCACGCAGATATGCACGTGAAAGCATCAATGCAAGCCCCTAAACACCTAAGGATAAGTAGTACTGCTCGCCATCAACAAGGCTTCAGCGAGCAGTACAAGGTTGACGAATAAAGTGCTGCCTAGATCGCTAGATGCGATCTAGGCAGCATGGTGCTTACCCGGGAGAAACCCTGAAGAAAGGTGGGATGCCTGATTTGTGTTGGTTGAACGATGATTGTCCTTTTTCCGATAACCCTAGATACATATTTATAGTCCAAGGGACTTTCTAATTGAGGCGTGCACCCACCGTGCACTCTCTTAATTCTAAATTACAATGCGATCTAATATGTTACAGATACATGGGCTAAGCCCAACCTTATGCAAGGCCGCTTTGAAGGTGCTCCACGCGTACGTCCTTCAAGCCCATCTTCACTTACGGCCCATCTCCTGATTTGGCCAAAATCGGGTGGTAACACTGTCTCCTCCCAATCCTCTTCCTCGGGTGAACTGGAGCCGGAGGTCAATCAGATGGCCATCTATGATGCTCTCGCGCCCGAGTATTGGGACGCGGGAGAATGGGACTTCGCCATCGAGTCGGAGGACGACGAGCCCCGCACCGTCGGGGAAGAAGACCTCCGGTTCCTCGTCGATGGGGAGCTGGAAGCGGCGTGCGAGGACGACCTCCTCTTGGGAGGCGGATCTCTCCTCCGACGAGGAGGAAGAAGAGGCGGAGGAGTCTGAGGAGGAAGACTCCTCCTCCGCCGGGTACCCGCCGGCCAAGCGCCTCCGAGGCTGGGCCTGGTCCGATGACGACGACGACGACGACGAGGAGGATGAAGACGCTACTGGCGGCTTCATCGACGAAGAACCCGCCGGTAGCAGCACCGACGGCGGCGACGACGAGGGCAGTGACGGCCCTTAGATTAGGGAGTAGTATAGGGCTAATAGCAGTGCATTAGGCACTCAGATGACCCCTTTTGAGAGCAATTAGCTCTTCGTTGTAAAATCCCCTTTGAATCAATGAAAATGTTCTTCCAATTTAACTTCCAATCTTCCGATTTCATATCTCCTCATTTTCCGATTGTCAAAGGTGGTCAACGCCCCAAGAGCCGATAGCATCGTATCGGCTTTTTACCATCAGACGCCCATAGAGCTAGTATGATAACCAATTAGATAGGTTCAAGCAAACAATCCTCAGATTTAGACAATAACTTGACACCTGATCATGATACTTTGCACCTCTAAAGTCGATGACTGCGCATCGGCTGTTTTTATTCTAAAGTCAATGTCTGTGCATCGGCTGTTTCCCAAAAATTTAAAAAATTTTGCCGGTCGATCTTGGCCTCCATATCTTACTCCCTATCATCCCACATGCTTGGGAAGTACTTCTTGAGATGCTGGCCATTGACAGCCACTGGGAACTTCACACCATCCAACTGCTCGAGCATGTATGCATTACCCTTTAAAACTTGGTCAACTTTGTACGGGCCGTGCCAATTTGGAGACCACTTTCCATACATTTTATCCTTAGTCCCCAATGGCAATACAGCTTCCCATACCAGATCACCAACCTGGAACTCCTTTGGCTTCACCTTCTTATTATACGCGCGAGCCACCTTGGCTTTATTCTCCTTGATTTTCTCAAGCGACCAAAGTCTAAGTTCCGTTGCATCCTCAATACTGTCACTCATCAGGGCTGCATATTCTTCAGTAGTTAGATCATTCTGAAATGTAACCCTTCTCGACCCAGCCTTGATTTCCCAGGGTAACACAGCTTCTTGTCCATAGACCAGATGGTATGGCGAGGTTTTTATTGCTCCATGACACGACATGCGATAAGCCCACAAAGCTTCTGACAATACCTCGTGCCAAGGTCTAGGATGCTCGTCGATCTTCCTCTTAATCAGCTTGATCAAACTTTTGTTGGACGCTTCAGTCCATTTGCTTGAGCATAGTATGGAGACGATCGTATCGACTTGATTCCCATATCCTCGCAGAACTTTCTAAACTCTTTGGACACGAAGACCGAACCTCCATCGGTCGTAATAGTCTAGGGAATCCCGAATCTGTGAATAACATGCTCCCTCACAAAATCGACAACATCTGACGCTGCCACTGCCTTCATAGGAACGGCCTCTACCCATTTAGTAAAATAATCTGTAATGGCCAGAACCCACACATGACCTTTGCTCGAAGGAGGATGTATCTTGCCGATCATATCCATGCCCCACCCTCGGAACGGCCACGGCTTGATGATGGGATTCATTGCTGATGCAGGCACCATCTGAATGCTTCCAAACTTCTGACATGCTTGACACCCTTTATAATACTGGAAACAATCTTCAAGCATGGTGGGCCAATAAAATCCCGATCGCCTAATCAGCCACTTCATCTTATGAGCCGATTGGTGAGTTCCACAGGCACCCTCATGTACCTCATGCAAGAGCCGATTGGACTCGGCTGGTCCCAAACACTTGAGAAGTAACCCTTCCAAAGTCCTGTAGAACATGTCACCAATCAGGACGTACTTCATGGCCCGGTATCTTATCCGTTTAGGTGCCCCCCGAGCCGGATCTTTCAAGTAATTGAAGATATCGGCTCTCCAATCATCGGGTTCCATGAGCTGCACCTGAAATCGGCTCCATCTACCACGTCTTTGTATCCTGACGCTGTTTGCGCAAGGTCGTTCGCCTCGGGATTTTGCGACCTTGGGATCCAATGGAAGTTGATATACCTGAACTGTGCCATCAGCTCACGGCATTGCATCCATAATGGGAAGAGCAACTCGCTCTCACACTTATACTCCTCCGTGAGTTGAGAAATCACCAATTTGGAATCCCCAAAGATCTCAACTGCCTCTGCCCCAGCGTCCAATAGCAACTCCATTCCCTTGCACATCGCTTCATACTCAGCAACATTGTTGGTGCAAGGGGTAGATATCCTGATAGAGAAGGAATACGTTGCCCCCCGAGGCGACACGAGTAGCACGCCGATGCCGCAACCATCCTCACAGACCGATCCATCGAAGAACATGGTCCATGCACGCACAGATAGTGCTGCTACGTCCGTGTTGATTCGTTCAGCAATAAGATCGGCCAACGCTTGTCCTTTGACTGCTTTCGCAGGCTGATACCGGATATCAAATTCCGATAAGGCAAACATCCATTTGCCGAGTCGGCCTTTCAACACAGGAGCCGACAACATATGCTTGATGACATCCGATTTGCATATGACGATGATTTCAGCTTTCAGCAAGATGTGCTGAATCTTGGTACAGGTGAAGAATAGGCAGAGGCACAACTTCTCGATCTCGAGGTACCTCGCTTCGCATCCAACATCCTCCTGCTGAGGTAGAAAACCACTTTTTCCAGGCCATCATAGACCTGCACCACCACCGACGCAATGGAGGTGTCAGCCATCAAGGTGTAAATGTAGAATGGCCTGTCTTGCTGTGGTGGAACCAACATAGGGGCTTCGTCAAGTACTCCTTAATATCGTCAAATGCTTGTTGTTGCTCTGCCCCCCAGCGAAACTCCTCATCAGACTTGATTTTGACCTCCCATGAACGGCTCAATTCGTCCTGACAGTTGGAGATGAACCTTCTGACGAAATTAATTTTGCCGATGAGACACTGGAGCTCCTTCTTCGTGGTGGGTGGCTTCATCGTTCGCACTGCCTCTTGACTTTTCAGCCGATCTCAATTCCGCGTTCATGAACCAAGAAACCCAGAATGACCGGCCGTCACACCAAAGGCACACTTCTTTGGATTCATTCTTAGTCCGAACTTCCTAGTTCGGTCCAGGACGTGTCGCAAATCTTCCAAGTGTCCGTCCACCGAAACAGACTTGACCACCACGTCATCGATGTAGATCTCCACCAATTTGCCGATTAAATCGTGAAAGATGTAATTCATGGCTCTTTGGTATGTTGCGCCGGCATTCTTCAATCCAAACGTCATGACCACATATTCGAACAAGCCTACTGAGCCTGGCACTCTGAATGCAGTCTTGTTTATATCTTCTGGAGCCATAAAGATTTGGTTGTAGCCGGCATTGCCATCCATGAAGCTTAGAACTTTATGACCAGCAGCTGCATTGATCAACGTCTCTGCTACTGGCATCGGATATTCATCCTTGGGAGTGGCACTATTGAGATTCCGAAAATCTATGGCGACGCGCCATCGGCCATCCTTTTTCTCCACAGGTACGACATTGGAAATCCATTCAGCGTACCTGCATGGCCTGATGAACCCGGCGTCTAACATCTTCTGGATCTCTTTCTTGACTTCCACCAAGATTTCGGCCTTCATCTGTCGTGCTCGCTGCTGGAACGGCCGAAATCCTTTCTTCAGAGGGAGCCGATGCTCAATGATACTCCTGTCTAACCCAGGCATCTCTGTATAATCCCATGCGAAACAATCTGGGTACTCTTTCAACAGGGCTATCAACCGGCTCCTCACTGTGGATCCACTTTTTGCTGATAAATGTTGGTCGTGGCTTATCCCCAGGGCCAATGTCGATCTCTTCTAGTTCATCAGCTGATGTGAACCCATACCCCAGCTTTCCATCGCCTGCTAAATCAATGTTGGATACAGGAAGAAGGTATGTTGAGGCTAATTTTGGCCGGTCGCTAGGATCGGCCTCCTTTTTCATTGCAATGTTACTGAGGGTTCACAACTTCTTGGTTCTCTCGCTATAGCTACGTGACATGCTCGAGGTGAGATCTCGTTTATTTTTTGGGGCCGATCGCATGTATCGGCCTCTCTTCATTTTTGCCACGGGAGTGACTCGCTTTCGCCTTATCCTATGGTGATCGCAAGCCCTGCCATGTTGATCCCAAAAGAAAAACCTGGCTCGCGTATGCAGTGACTGAGATCCACCATGTTGACGTCGGGAAACGGATTCGTATCAACTCTCATGGCAAACTGACCGAAGAGTAATCGGCCTTGTTCTATCGCCATTTGAATCTGTCCGCGCAAGACTTTGCAGCCATTGGTGGCATGAGGAACGTGTGATGCCATTTGCGTATGGCCTGCCGTTCATCTCTTGTAACGTGGGGATTTTGTGGCCTTCGGGTAACTTCAGCTGTTTTTCCTTCAGCAAGAAATCAAAAATTTGCTCCGTTTTGCTTAAATCAAAGTCAAACCCTTTTGCAGGCCCTGGTTGTTTCACCCACTTGCAAGACACGGGCTTTGCCCCCCGAGTCCATTCAGCTACAGCGACTTCCTGATCTCACTACAAGAGATGGGGGATTTGTTGACGAAAACACTGGTGACAAAAATGCATACCGTCAAGGATGTGTCCTTATAGGTGACGAATTCATCTTTCGTCAAGCATTTAAGGTAATGCTTGACGGTATGATTTTTCGTCAACAAAAAATCGTCACCCATTACCCAAGCGGGAAGGGCTTCCATCGTGTCTGTTAATAGGTGACGAAATCAAAGATCGTGGTGACGAAATAATACTAAGTTACTTTATTAAATGTTATTAGTTTTATATATCATGCGTGACCCACTTGTCAGGAACATATTTAATTAAGTAAAAATTGTGGTTTGGAAGAATCGAACCAGGGCTTTGGCGTGACCGACGCGGAGTCTTACCGCTAAGGTAGATATGGAATTTTGATCTGGATCCGTAACTTGTCTATTCTACATATTTATTTCAATGGTGTGATCTAGATGTTACGACATAATAATTCCCTTATTAATATTTATGTCGGCCGAGGGTGCCTCGTTTAAGTCGCGCCGCTAGCAGACACGGCCTATATAGGTGATCTTGCTAACAGTCGAATCGACTAGGGTTCTCGTCGAGGTGAGAAGAATTCCGTGAAGGCTCCATTGTGGTGGCGGCGAGACGCATCATCGGTGAGTTCTCCTGATTGTTCGTTAGGTCTAGATTTTTTAATCAGTTGTCAAGATCTGTTCTGAAGAACGTTGGCATGTTCTTAACTGAATTGTAGGCAATGGATCGAAGTTGGATAACTGATGGCACCAAGAAGTTCACAACAAAGTACATGGCAGGTGTTAGGGATTTCATCAAGTTTGCGCAAGAACACTTGGACAATACAGATGAACCAATCTTGTGCCCTTGCAAGGACTGCCTAAATCTGATACGTCAGGATATAAAAACAGTCGAGGATCACTGCAATTGTTCAGGTATGTCCATGACGTATACAAGATGGACTAGACATGGGGAAGGTTTTAGTGATGACGAAGGGCGGGATAGAGACGACGATGGTGCGTATGATAGTGACAACGATGAAGAGGAAGACAATGGTGATTGTTATGTTGATGATTCGTCTAGTATGATCGATGAACTGCAGAAGTCTGGAAATAAAGGTCCTGACCTGCCAAATATGTATGCTAATCTAATTGAGTCAGCGAAAAAAGAACTTCATAAGGGATGCACCACTTTCACTAGGTTGTCGTTCATTATTCAGCTCCTTCATGTCAAATCATACAGCCGGATAACAAACAGAGGATTTGATCTCTTACTTCAGCTTTTACGTACAGCTTTGCCAGATGTGGACTTTCCCAAATCATATGCTGATGCTAAGAGTGTTCTTTCTGATGTTGGGCTTGGTTATGAGACAATTCATGCATGCAAGTTTGATTGTTCTTTATTTTGGGGAGATCACAAGGACGATACGCACTGCCATGTTTGTGGAGTATCAAGATATAGAGACCCTACTGGAAAAAAGAAAATCCCTCACAAGGTGTTAAGGTACTTTCCTATAATTAAAAGGTTGCAGAGACTATTTGTTAAAAAGGAAATGTCGACACATACTAGATGGCACAAAGAGAAGAGGGTTGTTGAGCCCAATGTACTGAGGCACCCTGCTGATGGTGAGGCATGGAAGCACTTTGATGGCAAGTTTGATTGGTTTGCTAAAGATCCTCGTAACATAAGACTAGGTTTTGCCACAGACGGCTTCAGTCCCTTTGGAAGTATGAGTAATCCTTACAGTATGTGGCCTGTTTTTGTGATTCCTTACAACTTCCCACCATGGATGTGCATGGATCAATCGAATTACATGATGGCATTGCTAATTCCCGGAAAGTATTCCCCAGGGAAAGATTTTCATGTATTTATGCAGCCACTGATAAAAGATATGATGCAGCTATGGAGTGGTGTGCAGACATTTGATGCATGCACAGATGAATATTTCCCATTGCATGCTGCGTTTCTTTGGTCTATTCATGATTATCCTGGATATGCCACTATGTCAGGCCGAAGCACAAGAGGATTTCATGCGTGTGTGCATTGCGATGAGAATCCTTGCGCTGAATCTTTGAAAAACAAAATTGGATATATTGGGCATCGGCGATTTCTTGATAAAAGTCACCCATACAGGAGAAGCAGACTTTTCAATGGTAAAGCTGAGACTAGAGATCCACCAAGGAAGTACACACCCAAAGAGGTAGCTGCGAAGGTAGAAAGGGTTAAGGATTTTGAACATGGGAAAAATCCAATAAGTAGAAAGCGGAAGCGTGCAACTGTACCCGGTGAACCAACATGGCACCTGAAAGTCAGCTTACATCATCTACCGTACTGGCCAGAACTTAAGATAGCTCACAACTTAGATGTGATGCATATTGAGAAGAACATATGTGACAATATTGTTGGTACACTACTTGAACTTGAGGGCAGGAATAAGGACACTGTTAGTGCTAGAATTGATTTGAAGAAATTCAAAATCTGGGAGAAGTATTGGTTGAAGAAAATTGTGAAGGATGATGATGATGCAGCAGTAACTTATGCGAAGCCCCCTGCACCGTGGACGCTTTCGAAGGAACAGAAGAGACATTTGTGTAGGTATTTGGCAAACACTAGGTTCCCAGATGGTTATTGCGCAAACTGGGGAAGATGTGTGAATATTGATGGTTGTAAGGTTACCGGTATGAAGACGCATGATTGCCACATACTTCTGCAGCGAGTGTTGCCGGCTGGGCTCAAGGGAATTGCATCCAAGGAAATGTATGTGGCTATTGCAGAGCTAGGAAGATTTTTTAGGGAGCTGTGTGCCAAAACACTGAAAGTTGATGTGCTGAATCGATTGAAGGTTGAAATTGTTGTGATCCTATGCAAACTTGAGAAGCTCTTCCCCCCAGCTTTTTTTGATGTAATGGTGCACTTAGCTATTCATCTTCCTGAGGAGGCACTTTTGAGGGGTCCTGTTGATACGTCTCCAACGTATCGATAATTTCTTATGTTCCATGCTACTTTATTGATGATACCTACATGTTTTATGCACACTTTATGTCATATTCGTGCATTTTCCGAACTAACCTATTAACAAGATGCCGAAGTGCCGTTATTTTCTGCTGTTTTTGGTTTCGAAATCCTAGTAATGAAATATTTCGAATTGGACGAATCAACGCCAGGTTCCTATTTTGCCCGGAAGCATCCAACACCCGAGAGCGCAGGAGGGCCCTGGGCCCTGTGATGATAGGTGGCGCGCCGGGGCCCTAGCAGCACCAGCCTATGGTGTCGTCGCCTCTCGACCTTCTGACGCTGCCCTTTCGCCTATATAAAGCCCCCCGCATCGAAACCTTACGGAAGAAGCACGGCACGCGAAACCTTCCAGGCGCCGCCATCGCGAAGCCAAGATCTGGGGGACAGAGTCTCTGCCCTACCGGACGGGGAAGTGCCCCGGAAGGCTTCTCCATCGACACCGCTGCCATCTCCACCGCCATCTTCATCACCGCTGCTGCTCCCATGAGGAGGAGTAGTTCTCCATCGAGGCTCGGGCTGTACCGGTAGCTATGTGGTTCATCTCTCTCCTATGTACTTCAATACAATAATCTCATGAGCTGCCTTACATGATTGAGATTCATATGATGATGCTTGTAATCTAGATGTCATTATGCTAGTCAAGTGAGTTTTACTTATGTGATCTCCGGAGACTCCTTGTCCCACGTGTGTAAAGGTGAGTGTGTGCACCGTGTGGGTCTCTTAGGCTATATTTCACAGAATACTTATTCACTGTTATGAATGGCATAGTGAAGTGCTTATTTATATCTCTTTATGATTGCAATGTGTTTTGTATCACAATTTATCTATGTGCTACTCTAGCAATGTTATTAAAGTAGTTTTATTCCTCCTGCACGATGTAATGGTGACAGTGTGTGCATCCGTGTTAGTACTTGGTTTATGCTATGATCATGATCTCTTGTAGATTGCGAAGTTAACTATTGCTATGATAGTATTGATGTGTATTATTCCTCCTACATAAGCATGAAGGTGACAGTGTGCATGCTATGTTAGTACTTGGTTTAGTCGTATTGATCTATCTTACACTCTAAGGTTATTTAAATATGAACATTGAATTGTGGAGCTTGTTAACTCCGGCATTGAGGGTTCGTGTAATCCTACGCAATGTGTTCATCATCCAACAAGAGAGTGTAGAGTATGCATTTATCTATTCTGTTATGTGATCAATGTTGAGAGTGTCCACTAGTGAAAGTCTAATCCCTAGGCCTTGTTCCTAAATACTGCTATCGCTGTATTACCGTTTTATCAATTACTGCTGAGTTACTACCGCTTGTTTACTTCCTACAATATTACTACCATCAACTGCACGCCAGCTATTTTCTGGCGCCGTACTACTGCTCATATTCATTCATACCACTTGTATTTCACTATCTCTTCGCCGAACTAGTGCACCTATTAGGTGTGTTGGGGACACAAGAGACTTCTTGCTTTGTGGTTGCAGGGTTGCATGAGAGGGATATCTTTGACCTCTTCCTCCCCGAGTTCGATAAACCTTGGGTAATCCACTTAAGGGAAACTTGCTGCTGTTCTACAAACCTCTGCTTGGAGGCCCAACACTGTCTACAAGAATAGAAGCACCCGTAGACATCAAGTACTTTTCTGGCGCCGTTGTCGGGGAGGAAAGGTAAAAGGTACTCACACTGATCTCGGCTACTAAGCTATTTTCCGGCGTTGTAAGTACTCGAAGCTATTTCCTTTAGACTCTGCAATTGCGACATTTGGTTTCTTGTTTACACTAGTTAGGCATAATGGACAACAATGACCTTTTTATTCTATTTCCTTATTTAAGACATGGATGGTTTGATGCAAAAATTAAAAAACCCATGGAACATATTAATATGAATGCTTTGAACACTATTGTTGCTAATGCTATGGAAAATTCTAAGCTTGGGGAAGCTGGCTTTGATGAGCATGATATTTTTAGTCCCCCAAGCATTGAGGAGAAAATTTACTTTGATGATACTATGCCTCCTATATTTTATGATGAGAATAATAGTGATAGCTACTTTGTTGAATTTGCTCCCACTACAACTAATAAAATTGATTATGCCTATGTGGAGAGTAATAATTTTATGCATGAGACTCATGATAAGAATGCTTTATGTGATAGTTATATTGTTGAGTTTGCTCATGTTGCTACTGAAAGTTATTATGAGAGAGGAAAATATGGTTGTAGAAATTTTCATGTTACTAAAACACCTCTCTATGTGCTGAAATTTTTGAAGCTACACTTGTTTTATCTTCCTATGCTTGTTACTTTGCTCTTCATGAACTTGTTTATTTACAAGATTCCTATGCATAGGAAGCATGTTAGACTTAAATGTGTTTTGAATTTGCCTCTTAATGCTCTCTTTTGCTTCAACTTCTATTTCTTGCGAGTGCATCATTAAAACTGCTGAGCCCATCTTAATGGCTATAAAGAAAGAACTTCTTGGAAGATAACCCATGTGTTTTTTTTACTACAGTACTTTGTTTTATATTTGTGTCTTGGAAGTTGTTTACTACTGTAGCAACCTCTCCTTATCATGTTTTTGTGCCAAGTAAAGTTTCTATGTTAAAGTTGATGTTATATATGGGATCGCTGCGCAGAAACAGCATTGCTGTCTGTCACGAATTCTGGCACAAGTCTCTGTATAAAATTCGAAAAAATCTGCCAATTTACGAGCGTGATCCTCAGATATATACGCAACTTTCACTAGTTTTGAGTTTTTCCATTTGAGCAAGTCTGGTGCCATTTTAAAATTCGTCTTTACGGACTGTTCTGTTTTTGACAGATTCTGCCTTTTATTTCGCATTGCCGCTTTTGTTAAGTTGAATGAGTTTCTTTGTTCCATTAACTTTCAGAAGCAATGTCCAGAAGTGTAAAGAATGTTTGTGTCACCTCTGAATATGTGAATTATTAATTATGCACTAACCCTCTAATGAGTTTGCTTGAAGTTTGGTGTGAAGGAAGTTTTCAAGGGTCAAGAGAGGAGTATGATATACTATGATCAAGAGGAGTGAAAAGCTCTAAGCTTGGGGATGCCCCCGTGGTTCATCCCTGCATATTTCAAGAAGACTCAAGCGTCTAAGCTTGGGGATGCCCAAGGCATCCCCTTCTTCATCGACAAAGTATCAGGTTCCTTCTCTTGAAACTATATTTTTATTCGGTCACATCTTATGTATTTTACTTGGAGCGTCTGTGTGCTTTTATTTTTGTTTTTGTTTTGTTATTTTCATTCTCTGAATAAGTTCATCCTTTTGTGGGAGAGAGACACGCTCCGCTGGTTCGTATGAACACATGTGTTCTTAGCTCATAATATTCATGGCGAAGTTTCCTCTTCGTTAAATTGTTATATGGTTGGAATTGGAAAATGCTACATGTAGTAATTGGTAAAATGTCTTGAATAATTTGATACTTGGCAATTGTTGTGCTCATGTTTAAGCTCTTGCATCATATACCTTGCACCTATTAATGAAGAAATACATAGAGCTTGCTAAAATTTGGTTTGCATATTTGGTCTCTCTAAGGTCTAGATAATTTCTAGTATTGAGTTTTGAACAACAAGGAAGACGGTGTAGAGTCTTATAATGTTTACAATATGTCTTTTATGTGAGTTTTGCTGCACCGGTTCATCCTTGTGTTTGTTTCAAATAACCTTGCTAGCCTAAGCCTTGTATCGAGAGGGAATACTTCTCATGCATCCAAATTCCTTGAGCCAACCACTATGCCATTTGTGTCCACCATACCTACCTACTACATGGTATTTCTCCGCCATTCCAAAGTAAATTACTTGAGTGCTACCTTTAAACAATTCAAAAGTTATTACCTCTTATTTGTGTCAATGTTTTATAGCTCATGAAGAAGTATGTGGTGTTTATCTTTCAATCTTGTTGGGCAACTTTCACCAATGGACTAGTGGCTTCATCCGCTTATCCAATAATTTTGCAAAAAGAGCTGGCAATGGGATTCCCAGTCCCAAATTAATTAACAAAAATAGACACTCCTCCATGGTATGTGATTGTTGGACGACACCCGAAGGATTCGGTTAGCCATGGCTTGAGAAAGCAAAGGTGGGGAGGAGTGTCATCATAATAAAACTAAAATAAAAAGGCACTCCTTCATGGTATGAGATTGTTGGCAGGCACCCGAGGATTCGGTTAGCCATGGTTTGTGAAAGAAAGGTTGGAAGGAGTTCCACCCAAAAATAAAATAAAATGGGAGCCGCTCTTTGAAGGTTTGTTTGGCAAGGGGGTTAGAGTGCCCACTACCATTCGTTGACAACAACAAACACCTCTCAAAACTTTACTTTTATACTCTCTTGATGTTTTCAAAATCAAAGCTCTAGCACAAATATAGCAATCGATGCTTTCCTCTTTGAAGGACCTTTCTTTTACTTTATGTTGAGTCAGTTTACCTACTTCCTTCCATCTTAGAAGCAAACACTTGTGTCAACTGTGCATTGATTCTTACATACTTGCATATTGCACTTGTTATATTACTCTATGTTGACAATATCCATGATATATACATGTTATAAGTTGAAAGCAACCGCTGAAACTTAATCTTCCTTTGTGTTGCTTCAACACCTTTACTTTGATTTATTGCTTTGTGAGTTAACTCTTATGCAAGACTTATTGGTGCTTGTCTTGAAATACTATTCATGAAAAGTCTTTGCTTTATGATTCAGTTGTTTACTCATGTCATTACCATTGTTTTGATCGCTGCATTCATTACATATGTTTACAATATGATCAAGATTATGATGGCATGTCACTTCAGAAATTATCTTTGTTATCGTTTACCTGCTCGATGAGCAGAACTAAGCTTGGGGATGTTGATACGTCTCCAACGTATCGATAATTTCTTATGTTCCATGCTACTTTATTGATGATACCTACATGTTTTATGCACACTTTATGTCATATTCGTGCATTTTCGGAACTAACCTATTAACAAGATGCCGAAGTGCCAGTTTCCGCTGTTTTTGGTTTCAGAAATCCTAGTGACGAAATATTCTCGGAATTGGACGAAATCAACGCCAGTTCCTATTTTGCCCGGAAGCATCCAACACCCGAGAGCCGCTGAGAGGAGGGCCCTGTGGGCCCCGGATGATGGCGCGGCTGGCCCCTGGCCGCGCCAGCCTATGGTGTCGTCGCCCCTTCGACCTTCCGACGCTGCCCTTTCGCCTATAAAGCCCTGCATCGAAACCCTTACGGAAGAAGCCACGGTACGAAACCTTCCGAGCCGCCGCATCGCGAAGCCAAGATCGGGGGACAGGAGTCTCTTCCGGCACCCTCGCCGGACGGGAAGTGCCCCGGAAGGCTTCTCCATCGACACGCTCGCCATCTCCACCGCCATCTTCATCACCGCTGCTGCTCCCATGAGGAGGGAGTAGTTCTCCATCGAGGCTCGGGGCTGTACCGGTAGCTATGTGGTTCATCTCTCTCCTATGTACTTCAATACAATCATGAGCTGCCTTACATGATTGAGATTCATATGATGATGCTTGTAATCTAGATGTCATTATGCTAGTCAAGTGAGTTTTACTTATGTGATCTCCGGAGACTCCTTGTCCCACGTGTGTAAAGGTGACAGTGTGTGCACCGTGTGGGTCTCTTAGGCTATATTTCACAGAATACTTATTCACTGTTATGAATGGCATAGTGAAGTGCTTATTTATATCTCTTTATGATTGCAATGTGTTTTGTATCACAATTTATCTATGTGCTACTCTAGCAATGTTATTAAAGTAGTTTTATTCCTCCTGCACGATGTAATGGTGACAGTGTGTGCATCCGTGTTAGTACTTGGTTTATGCTATGATCATGATCTCTTGTAGATTGCGAAGTTAACTATTGCTATGATAGTATTGATGTGTATTATTCCTCCTACATAAGCATGAAGGTGACAGTGTGCATGCTACGTTAGTACTTGGTTTAGTCGTATTGATCTATCTTACACTCTAAGGTTATTTAAATATGAACATTGAATTGTGGAGCTTGCTAACTCCGGCATTGAGGGTTCGTGTAATCCTACGCAATGTGTTCATCATCCAACAAGAGAGTGTAGAGTATGCATTTATCTATTCGTTATGTGATCAATGTTGAGAGTGTCCACTAGTGAAAGTCTAATCCATAGGCCTTGTTCCTAAATATCGCTATCGCTGCTTGTTAGTTTTACGTTACTACTGCTGAGTTACTACTGCTTGTTTACTTCCTACAATATTACTACCATCAATCGCACGCCAGCAAGCTATTTTCTGGCGCCGTACTACTGCTCATATTCATTCATACCACTTGTATTTCACTATCTCTTCGCGAACTAGTGCACCTATTAGGTGTGTTGGGGACACAAGAGACTTCTTGCTTTGTGGTTGGGTTGCATGAGAGGGATATCTTTGACCTCTTCCTCCCTGAGTTCGATAAACCTTGGGTAATCCACTTAAGGGAAACTTGCTGCTGTTCTACAAACCTCTCTTGGAGGCCCAATCATCTTCCTGAGGAGGCTCTTTTGAGGGGTCCTGTTCATTATGGTTGGATGTATCCAGTTGAGAGAAGATTAGGTTATCTAAAGTCTACGGTCCGTAACAAAGCAAGGCCAGAAGGTTCTATCGCAGAGGGCTACATTGTTGATGAGTGTTTGATTTTTTGCTCTAGATTTTTCAAGGATGGCACAGAAACAAGATTTAACAAAGATGATAGGAACCAAGACGTACGGCGAAAACCTGATCGTGACGAGATGGAAGTATTTTCAGTTGGAGCTAAAGGTCTTGGGAAATCCATTTTGAAACATTTTGACAAGGAATTTGACAAAATGGTTTGGTATGTGCTGAACAACTGTGACGATGTAGAACGTTATATCAAGTAAGTAGTTAGCTTCACTTTAATAACTACTTCTCAATGTTGCAGACATAATTGTCCTGTATTTCATATGTGTTTTTTCTATGTTTCAGTGAATTCCGACAAGAATTGGGAGGTAGGGGTGTGCGTGACATCGAGGAGACGGTTCAGAGAGAGTTTGCAGGTTGGTTTGCAAACCATGTGAGACAGTTGGACAATGCATCAGAAGATTTGAAGTCTCTGGCTGCTGGGCCAGACCGGCGTGTAGTAGTATACGCTGGTTGCAACGTAAAGGGTGCGAGGTTTCGCACGCTTACTCGGGATAAAGACCTGAAGACTCAAAATTCGGGCGTAGCGACTAAGGGATCTTTTGGTGATGCAGATGAGACCGAGTACTATGGTGTTCTGCAAGAAGTTCTTGAACTGCAGTACGGGAGTAACAAGCACGGTGACAGGTCCGTGTACTTGTTTCGTTGCGACTGGTTCGACCTTGCGAGCAGGGGTTCCAAGATAAAAGATGATGGTTATTTTAAAAGCGTTAACACTTCTGTCCTATGGTTCAAGAATTCACCATTCATATTGGCCAGTCAAGCTGAAACATGCTTCTATTTGGAGGATACAAAGTTTGGTGATCCGTGGAAAGTGGTGCAGAAGTTCAGCCATAGACACGTGTACGACGTTCCAGAATTAGAAGATGGTAACGATGATGCATTTGTACGGAATGAAGACGCATACCAGGAGGATGAAGGTTCAGTCGACCATACATTTCATGATGTTGTCGACCTAGACGAGGAAGCAGAGGTGGAAGCAGAGGAGGATGATCATCGTGCTGATGAAGTTGTACGTATTCATGATGCTCGTACAATTCGTGAACTAGAGAATGGGGAAGATAGTCCCAATGTTGACATGGATATGAGCGAAGATGAACTACAGAATGAGGAAGAGAGTCTCATATTGGAAGAGAACATACATGATGACGAGGGAAAAAATTCAGAAGAAGATAGTGATGTTGATTGATAGAAACATGTAATGCATACATACAACTATATGTTTTGTTCCAAACATTTGAAATGTTCTTATTTATATGTTCGGTACCATAACTTGGACAATGGTTTTAATTAATCGACACTTGACACGATTACAACCAGCAGCACGATATGACTAACTATTGTTTTAACACAAGCAAAATCGACAATCGCATAAAGAGTTTTACAACTTAATTTAAACCTAAAGGGGCTGCATAGTTGGACTCACGGGCACCATGAATCACTGACTAGTTACTCCAGATCGATTTCAGGCACATGGGTAGCAAACAAGTAAACCCCTGCATTTCCCAGGTAAAGCAAGAACAACATCTTGTCACCCATCTCAAGGTGCTTTTCCTTGTCCATGAACTCCTTCCACCCACTGACGCAGAGACGACCATCGTCAGAAGAAATTGCGTAGGACGCACGCACCAAAGTACTGGGATGGCACACAATACTGATTGCACCATATTGTTCCATATCTTTAGGAACCAAACGGCTAGGGATTTTCTGTTCCAACAGTAGAGACATAGTTTAGTTAAACAGTTGTACGTAATGTAGGTCGCAAAGTTAATGAAATGATATGATCTACTGCTTACCACGTGTTTGTTGTAATTTTCGCTGTTTGTCCAATTCAGAGTATGCAGCATTGGGACAACTAGTGCTCCTTGATCATAATCTCCAGCATTGTGGTACTCAACAAGGTAGTCCAAGTTGTCCACCTGAAGAATGACGGTATGCATCATCCTCCAATTTATCATTGTTCCATCAGTAGTACTGAGCGAGTCAACAATGTCACGCTTCGTACGGGACAACTGGTAGTAAGCTGCATAATTAAAATAACTGACTTAATATGGAATAATTAATATGATCAATCATTCTGTCCAAAGGTGGAAAATTACCTGGATGGATTAGTGGTTCAGTTCCAGTTATTACAAGAGTATCCTGACCAGATGAGTTAATTCTGAAAATTAACTCCATGCCAACCTTAAAATTGTACACTCTAGCAAATTCGTTCCAAAATCTTCCGTTGATATAGGTTCTGCCAGCTCTGTTGGTAACATTAACAACAAATGCATGGCCATCTTTGGTTCTAAGTGCAGCTTCAAAAGTTGTCCTGTCGGAGGTCTGGACACCATACTTCTGAAGGAAATACGGTCTATAGTAGCAAGGGATGACCTAAATTCAGTAGAGTTAATACAAAAGTAAGTTAACTATTCTCAGATCTCATTAATATATAGGGGAGGTACATTGTTGCGCAAGTAATACATCGTATGTATCTAGGACTTCTATCAGCACATATCTGAACTTCTATCAGAACATATCTGAACTTCTATCGGTATAGGACTGAACTTCTATGAGCACATATCTGAACTTCTACCGATACCTCTATCTCTAACAGCTACAACTATCGTAAAACTCATATGAACGTAAAAGTTATCACAACTATCCTAAAACTCAACCATAAATAAGCGGTTAATACATATGGTGAAGAACAATTATTACACACATCTGAATAATAGTACTAAACTAGCAATAACTACTAGGATCACGTGTTAAACTTTGATGTGGCGGTGAATTAATAAAACATCTGAATGAATTTTAAACTTATAAGCGCATGTACCGTCTTCTCCTCAAAACCCTCTTGTAGTGTTTGCACGAAAAAACCTAACGTGACTCCCCCTCCGCCGCACATCCCCTTCTTGTCAAAGCAAACTGGACACTGCAAAAAATATGAAGAAAGATTACAAATCGGAAACAACGATCGATCGCGAGACGTACATTTTATTTACTTACTCCACTAGTAGGCGCCATCCTTGGTCTCGACGCGGAGCGAGAGTCTTACAAGTGTCGCCGGCGAGAGACGTGGCGAGCTGTGGCGGCGAGAGACGTGGCGAGATCTGGCGGCGGCTGAAGGAGGTCGTGATATGATGGCCAGTTATATCGTGGAGTAAATTTCGGTAGGTCAAGAGGAGGGCAAATGGGCGGTGCTGGGTTTTGACGTGACAACACGATCGAATGTGCAGGCCCCACTGGTCAGTTGGACTCCACGTCAGAAGTCCACATCCACGACGGCCAGGAACTGGAAGTCGTCTACACCAACGACCCCTGGCAAGTGCGCCGCGTCCTCGACATGTACACGGAGTGGCTCAAGGAGGAGGAGCACAAGTTCGTGGGCCTCGACTTCGAGTACACCAACCATCGAGCCGAGGACGAGAAGAAGATCGCCGTGGTTCAACTCTGCATGCGTCGACATGTGCTGGTGTTCCACTACGCAGCGTAAGAACTAATCCCCTTTTTGAATCTTTCGATTGGGGTTTTTTAGTTTCCGCCGTTGTGTCTCTCTTCGACTCTCGTTAGACATTGTTCCCGAAAATCAGTACATTCCCGATCTACAACTGCTAGACATTGTTCCCGAATATCAGTACATTCCCGATCTAAATCTGCTAGACATTGTTCCCGATTTATTAATTTGTTTCATCTTCGTCTCCTATGTAGGTTCTTGCATATTTGCTACTTAGTTTACTTGATTCGTCGTACGATTGACTAGTTCATATGCTCGATCTGTGACTCTTTTTTAGTTTTCTTGATTCCTCATTTGATTGACTAGTTCATATGGTCGATCTGTGACTTCCTTTTTACATTACTTGATCCCCAATTTGTTTCCTAGTTCATATGCTCGATCTGTGACTAGTACATTACTTTGTTTACTGCAGTGCTGCCCGGTGGGACGCTCCGGCTATCTGCGATTTCTTTCGAGAAGGAATCACGTTTGCGAGTGTTGACATCCGTGGTGACACGAAAGTTCTGTGGAGGTCATGGCACATGCAGATTCCTCCTGAGTACTACGTCGATCTCCAGGACGAGTACTTCAAGTACACTGGTCATCCGAGGGCTGGCATGGCTACCATGGCAGCCAGACTCATTGATTCATCTTACGGTGATATGAAGAAGAAGTTCCACCACCATCGGCACAGACTGTGGGGGGACTTCCCACTTCCAAATATGAACATCGACTATGCAGCCATTGATGCTTGGGTCTCTTACGAGCTCTACCGCAAGATCGTGGTCGACAGAGTCCTTGATGCTGCATGACCACCTGATCTTTTGGTTTGGTCTCCCTCCTGCGTGAGGTGCTTTTGGCTAGTACTCAGTTCTTTTCAAACTGTAGATGCTTTTTGCTAGTTGGTTTTTACTATATATAAGTAAATATTTTGCCATGAAATGTCAACAATTGTACTGTGAGGTTTCAATTTTGCTGATTACCAACACAGATTGTATTTATGAAAACAAAACTTGAAACTAACAACAACAACTACAAGTCGAAAAAAGGAGACATAAAAGTACTAAACTTGTGGGACAAAGGGATATGTAATCTACACAACTCTTCACGCAAAAAAGATAAACCATCAACGATTTGTTGTACCCATTTGTTCAATTTCCGTCAAGATAGTCCGCATTACTTTTTAGTTGAGATATATACCCCCACAACGGTCTTCTCCTCCATAATTTATTGTGTAAACCCCCACAACGGTCATCTCCTCCTTATTTTATTGTGTAAACACCTACAACGGTCATCTCTCCCTTATAAACACCCACACGGCCATCCCTTCTGTCAATAGGTTCTGCCTCTCTCTTCTTTGTTCACATACACTTGATCCATTGCCATGGCTTCCACGTCTCGGACGCGGAGGGGAAGGGGAAGGGGAAGGGGAAGTGGATCATCATCATTGCCACCACCACCGTCAACACTGCCATTGATCATAGAGGAGTTCTTCATCGTCGTCTATGAAGACCCTTTGGTCAAGAAGGTATGTACGCGTTCCCACATATATGATGCATGTGATTAATTATGGGCATGTTTTAAAAAACCTTTAATTTGAAACGATCGGCGCTCGATCTCTTTGCAGGAACTACCAAAAAAATTTGCAGACTATCTTGACGGCCAGGAGCCAGCTAAGGTGTATCTGCGAGCAGCTGACTGCGGTCCTCGTCTCTGGACCGTGGAGGTCCTATTTGACGGACAAGGCCGAATGTACCTCGACAAGGGCTGGGAGAAATTCGCCATCGCGCACGGTGTGGATTTCGGCTGGTTCGTACACTTCAAATATGAAGGCGATGATGTGCTCACAGTGAAGGTGTTCGACGGAACAATGTGCAGGAGGTACTACTACTCAGACGACGAAGATACTGACGATGAAAGCGACGACGACGTGAAGCCATGCATCCATCCCCTTTAGATAAGGGGATTATGACCAAGAATTTATATGTAGCTTCATATGCATCGATTTAGAGATCTAGCTATTTTCTATATATTATGCATGTAAAAAATAATATCACATTTCCACTATTATTCGAGCACCACATCCTCCAAATTGTCCTGTGAGGTTTCAATTTTGCTGATTACCAACACAGATTGTATTTATGAAAACAAAACTTGAAACTAACAACAGCAACTACAAGTCGAAAAAAGGAGACATAAAAGTAGTAAACTTGTGGGACAAAGGGATATGTAATCTACACAACTCTGCTGTAGCCAAACATCTACACAAATGCAGCGTGCATCAACATGAAAAAAGAGATAAGATGTGCAGCAGTAATGCTTCTGCAACAGCAAACAACATATAAACATGACATAGTCTTAAACAACTGGGTATGATTGCCCAGGTTCCAAATAACAAAAGTAGAACATAGTCTTTGAAACATGACATAGTTTAACCATGAACCTCCAGGGGAACAACTAAACAGAAACTAAATTTAGTGGACAACATGAGGGCCAACAGCTGGACCGACGAGCGGGATGAGGCCAGTCTTGACGTAGTCCCTGAGGAACTTGCCAAAGGCAGCGTGCTTCGCCTTGCTAGCAGCCTTGTGCTTGTGCGCGCTACCTTTTCCAACTCCCGTCGCGTGCTGGATCAGACTCTCAATATCCTTCGGGAAAACCCTGCCGCAGAATGGGCAATTAGGCTTACCGTCCCGGCGGAAAGGGATCTGGCCAGTCTTCAGCTTCTTCAGAACGAAGCGGCTCTTCCGGTCCCGGTCCTCCTTGTCGCTGCCAATGTCCTCAGAGTCTTCCTGCGAATTTGAAAGTAAAGAAGAAGTGAGAGAAGGAAATTAACTGAAATACAATTCAAGCATTAAATATTTTTTTATGAACATTACTAAGAAGTAATCATCATGTAGAATCAACATTTATGATCCAGATCCAACCATAGATAATTAGTTCACTAATATAAATATGCACCAATTTAAACTGTTGTCACAAATTGTTCATGGGTAGTCCAATCATTATTTCAGTAATATAACTAAGCACCAATTTAAGATAAAATGGTGATTATAAATATCATGGATCAGGGATCAATCATTTGTTCCCTGAAGATGTACTGATTCATAAAACAATATGGATTCATGACGTCAATAAGCAGGAATTCAAGAATGGTGGTCATAAATTACATGCATCTGATCATTCATTTGTTCCCTAAATAAAAATGATGTACACACTATGGTTTCATCGTATAAATAAGCACCAGTTTAAGACAAATGGTGATTATAAAATCCATGGATCAGATCAATTAATAGTACCTATAATATAATTCTTGTAATCATAATCACTCTGGTATGATTCATATTCGGATGAATTTAAGTTTGAAATGCAGTGAGCATTACACTAAGCAGGTATGATTCATCACACACAAGGAATCATGACCTAATTAAGATAACTGTCATCTACTAATTTGAAACATGCATGAATATTCATGGTACCATAAATCATTTGGTTGATACTTTGGTACAGTTGAATCAAGATGTGCATCAAATATTACAAATCTAGTAACTACAAACCATAAATCGGATGAGTAAGAACCCCCAGAATCATCAATTTGTACAACAAGTTGCAGACAGGGCAAATCAATCTACCGTACGAGCAAACCCTAAGGTGAACAGTAAGATCAAGAAAAACAGGGGATCGATCGGAATAGTAGAGTACCTCGCTGCAGTTGTCCGAGGCCTCCTCTTCGAACTCGTCGCACTCTCTGGGGCCATATAGCTCGCGGTACTGCCTGGAGTGGCGGTAGAACGGGTCATTCGGATCAAAGCCCTGGTCATCTGCTTGTGCCGCGGGAGCGAGGACGTCTCCGTTGGCCTCATCAGCGACGGCGACCACGGCCGGTTGGGCGGAGCCCTCCACGGTCACGGCGCGGCGAAGAGCGGCTCTGCTAGTTCCGGAAGAAGATCCCGCCTCCGCGGCGTCGACGACTACCGGAGCATCGCCGTCGCTTCTGTCGACGTTGACGACCGCACTCGCCTCCGGCTCGTCTCCGCGAACACGCTTCATCTTCGGGATCTTCGGTGGAAGGGGAGGTCGGTGGTGCGCTGGTGGAGGTGCAAGCAGGGTTTTTTGCCAGATTGGGGAATAGAAGTTGCGGGTGGGAGAGACGATGGGGCCGATGGATATACAGTAGATGCTGCCGTTTGGGTTCCTCTGTGTGACGCGTGCGTGTGAAAACGTGGATTCCTGCATGTAGTCCACTTTCCCATTACTTTGACATGGGTCCCACGCATGACGGATGGGCAGGCACAGAATTTTCAAGATGGGTATTAAAAACTATAAAATATTTTAAATACGAATTAGTGATCACACATAGAAAGAAATAAATAAAAAATGAATCGAGTATGTAAATTCTTTCAAATTTCTAAGAATTTCATAACATGATTAGGGCTGGAATTTTGAGTGTTTGGTCAAACCTAGGTTCACCCCATTGTACTAAGAGGTTGTCAAACCTTTTCAAAGTGAAACTTCTGTTCTAGGGTAATGTGGTGATGCCAAATCAGACCAACACGTGTTCCCAATTTTCCCAATACCCTAAGATGTACATGCTTGACAAGTGATGCCTCTTCTTGAGTTTAGGGGATGAATTTTTGAAAATTTTCAAACCAAACTGCCAAGATAGCATGCAAGCGTCATTACCCACATGTTGATGCACCCTTGTGCCAAATTTCAGTCCATTTCAAGTTAGGTACCTCAAAAAATGGTGTCCCCATGGTGTAGATGTGTCGAAAGAGGGGTTTTCTCGGACGAAAAGAGGGGGGAATGGCCAAAAACTGACCAAACCACCATGGATTGGGGCATGATTTGGCACCCTTGTGCACATTGTGATATGACACCTTGGTTGCTATGGGTTTTGATTTTTTGGAGTTGGTGGCATGGTGTCCCCATGGTGGAGATGTGTCGAAAGAGGGGTTTTCGGACGAAAAGAGGGGGGAATGGCCAAAAACTGACCAAACCACCATGGATTGGGGCATGATTTGGCACCCTTGTGCACATTGTGATATGAAACCTTGTTTGCTATGGGTTTTGATTTTTTGGAGTTGGTGGCATGGTGTCCCCATGGTGTAGATGTGTCGAAAGAGGGGTTTTCGGACGAAAAGAGGGGGAATGGCCAAAAACTGACCAAACCACCATGGATTGGGGCATGATTTGGCACCCTTGTGCACATTGTGATATGAAACCTTGGTTGCTATGGGTTTTGATTTTTTGGAGTTGGTGGCATGGTGTCCCCATGGTGTAGATGTGTCGAAAGAGGGGTTTTCGGACGAAAAGAGGGGGAATGGCCAAAAACTGACCAAACCACCATGGATTGGGGCATGATTTGGCACCCTTGTGCACATTGTGATATGAAACCTTGGTTGCTATGGGTTTTGATTTTTTGGAGTTGGTGTCATGGTGTCCCCATGGTGGAGATGTGTCGAAAGAGGGGTTTTCGGACGAAAAGAGGGGGAATGGCCAAAAACTGACCAAACCACCATGGATTGGGGCAAGATTTGGCACCCTTGTTCACATTGTGATATGAAACCTTGGTTTCTATGGGTTTTGATTTTTTGGAGTTGGTGTCATGGTGTCCCCATGGTGTAGATGTGTCGAAAGAGGGGTTTTCGGACGAAAAGAGGGGGAATGGCCAAAAACTGACCAAACCACCATGGATTGGGGCAAGATTTGGCACCCTTGTTCACATTGTGATATGAAACCTTGGTTTCTATGGGTTTTGATTTTTTGGAGTTGGTGTCATGGTGTCCCCATGGTGTAGATGTGTCGAAAGAGGGGTTTTCGGACGAAAAGAGGGGGAATGGCCAAAAACTGACCAAACCACCATGGATTGGGGCAAGATTTGGCACCCTTGTGCACATTGTGATATGAAACCTTGGTTGCTATGGGTTTTGATTTTTTGGAGTTGGTGTCATGGTGTCCCCATGGTGTAGATGTGTCGAAAGAGGGGTTTTCGGACGAAAAGAGGGGGGAATGGCCAAAAACTGACCAAACCACCATGGATTGGGGCAAGATTTGGCACCCTTGTGCACATTGTGATATGAAACCTTGGTTGCTATGGGTTTTGATTTTTTGGAGTTGGTGGCATGGTGTCCCCATGGTGTAGATGTGTCGAAAGAGGGGTTTTCGGACGAAAAGAGGGGGAATGGCCAAAAACTGACCAAACCACCATGGATTGGGGCAAGATTTGGCACCCTTGTGCACATTGTGATATGAAACCTTGGTTGCTATGGGTTTTGATTTTTTGGAGTTGGTGGCATGGTGTCCCCATGGTGTAGATGTGTCGAAAGAGGGGTTTTCGGACGAAAAGAGGGGGAATGGCCAAAAACTGACCAAACCACCATGGATTGGGGAAAGATTTGGCACCCTTGTGCACATTGTGATATGAAACCTTGGTTGCTATGGGTTTTGATTTTTTGGAGTTCGTGGCTGATGCGCGTAAATGTACACGTCCGTTGGGAACCCCAAGAGGAAGGTATGATGCGCACAGTGGCAAGTTTTCCCTTAGAAAGAAACCAAGGTTTAATCGAACCAGAGGAGCCAAGAAGCACGTTGAAGGTTGATGGTGGCGAATGTGATGCGGCGCAACACCAGGGATTCCGGCTAACGTGGAACCTGCACAACACAACCAAAGTACTTTGCCCCAACAAAACAGTGAGGTTGTCAATCTCACCGGCTTGCTGTAACAAAGGATTAACCGTATTGTGTGGAAGATGATTGTTTGCAAGAAAACAATAAAACAAGTATTGCAGTAGATTGTATGCGATGTAAAGAATAGGACCGGGGTCACAGTTCACTAGAGGTGTCTCTCCCATAAGATAAAAGCATGTTGGGTGAACAAATTACAGTCGGGCAATTGACAAATAGAGAAGGGCATAACAATGCATATACATGATATGATAAATATAGTGAGATTTAATCAGGGCATTACGACAAAGTACATAGACCGCCATCCAACTGCATCTATGCCTAAAAAGTCCACCTTCAGGTTATCATCCGAACCCCATTCAGTATTAAGTTGCAAAGCAACAGACAATTGCATTAAGTATGGTGCGTAATGTAATCAACAACTACATCCTTAGACATAGAATCAATGTTTTATCCCTAGTGGCAACAGACATCACAACCTTAGAACTTTCTCACTGTCCCATGTGTCAATGAAGGCATGAACCCACTATCGAGCATAAATACTCCCTCTTGGAGTTAAGAGCAAAAACTTGGCCAGAGCCTCTACTAATAACGGAGAGCATGCAAGATCATAAACAACACATAAACAATAGATTGATAATCACCATAACATAGTATTCTCTATCCATCGGATCCCGACAAACACAACATATAGTATTACAGATAGATGATCTTGATCATGTTAGGCAGCTCACAAGATCCAACAATGAAGCACAATTAGGAGAAGACGGCCATCTAGCTACCGCTATGGACCCATAGTCCAGGGTGAACTACTCACTCATCACTCCGGAGGCGACCATGGCGGTGTAGAGTCCTCCGGGAGATGAATCCCCTCCGGCAGGGTGCCGGAGGCGATCTCCTGAATCCCCGAGATGGGACGGCGGCGTCTCGGAAGGTTTTCCGTATCGTGGCTCCTGTACTGGGGGTTTCGCGACGGAGGCTATTTGTAGGCGGAAGGGCAGGTCAGGCGGCACGAGGGCCCACACCATAGGTCGGCGCGCCAGGGCCTGGGCCGCGCCGCCCTGTGGTGTCGCCACCTCGTGGCCCCACTTCGACTCTCCTCCGGTCTTCTGGAAGCTTCGTGCAAAAATAGGACCCTGGGCGTTGATTTCGTCCAATTCCGAGAATATTTCCTTACTAGGATTTCTGAAACCAAAAATAGCAAAAAGCAACTGGCTCTTCGGCATCTTGTTAATAGGTTAGTCCAAAATGCGTAAATACGACATATAATGTGCATAAAACATGTAGATATCATCAATAATGTAGCATGGAACATAAGAAATTATCGATACGTTGGAGACGTATCAGCATCCCCAAGCTTAGTTCTGCTCGTCCCGAGCAGGTAAAACGATAACAAAGATAATTTCTGAAGTGACATGCCATCATAATCTTGATCATACTATTTGTAAACATATGTAATGAATGCAGCGATCAGAACAATGGTAATGACATGAGTAAACAAGTGAATCATAAAGCAAAGACTTTTCATGAATAGTACTTCAAGACAAGCATAAATAAGTCTTGCATAAGAGTTAACTCATAAAGCAATAAATCAAAGTAAAGGTATTGAAGCAACACGAAGGAAGATTAAGTTTCAGCGGTTGCTTTCAACTTATAACATGTATATCTCATAAAGTAATATAACAAGTGCAATATGCAAGTATGTAGGAATCAATGCACAGTTCACACAAGTGTTTGCTTCTTAAGGTGGAGGGAGATAGGTAAACTGACTCAACAATAAAAGTAAAAGAATGGTCCTTCAAAGAGGAAAGCATCGATTGCTGTATTTGTGCTAGAGCTTTTATTTTGAAAACATGAAACAATTTTTTCAACGGTAGTAATAAAGCATATGAGTTATGTAAATTATATCTTACAAGTTGCAAGCCTCATGCATAGTGTACTAATAGTGCCCGCACCTTGTCCTACTTAGCTTGGACTACCGGATCTTCGCAATGCCATGTTTCAACCAAGTGTCACAAAGGGGTACCTCCATGCCGCCTGTACAAAGGTCTAAGGAGAAAGCTCGCATTTTGGATTCTCGCTTTTGATTATTCTCAACTTAGACATCCATACCGGGACAACATGGACAACAGATAATGGACTCCTCTTTAATGCATAAGCATGTGGCAACAATTATTATTCTCATATGAGATTGAGGATATATGTCCAAACTGAAACTTCAACCATGATTCATGGCTTTAGTTAGCGCCCAATGTTCTTCTCTAACAATATGCATGCTCCAACCATTAAGGTGGTAGATCCCTCTTACTTCAGACAAGACGGACATGCATAGCAACTCACATGATATTCAACAAAGAATAGTTGATGGCGTCCCCAGAAGCATGGTTATCGCACAACAAGCAACTTAATAAAAGATAAAGTGCATAAGTACATATTCAATACTACGATAGTTTTTAAGGCTATTTTGTCCCATGAGCTATATATTGCAAAGGTAAATGATGGAATTTTAAAGGTAGCACTCAAGCAATTTACTTTGGAATGGCGGAGAAATACCATGTAGTAGGTAGGTATGGTGGATACAAATGGCATAGTGGTTGGCTCAAGGATTTTGGATGCATGAGAAGTATTCCCTCTCGATACAAGGTTTAGGCTAGCAAGGTTATTTGAAGCAAACTCAAGGATGAACCGGTGCAGCAAAACTCACATAAAAGACATATTGTAAACATTATAAGACTCTACACCGTCTTCCTTGTTGTTCAAAACTCAATACTAGATATTATCTAGACCTTAGAGAGACCACATATGCAAATCAAATTTTAGCAAGCTCTATGTATTTCTTCATTAATGGGTGCAAAGTATATGATGCAAGAGCTTAATCATGAGCACAACAATTGCCAAGTATCACATTATCCAAGACATTTTAGAATTACTACATGTAGCATTTTCCAATTCCAACCATATAACAATTTAACGAAGAAGAAACTTCGCCTTGAATATTATGAGTAAAGCCTAAGGACGTATTTGTCCATATGCAACAGCGGAGCGTGTCTCTCCCACAAGGTGAATGCTAGGATCCATTTTATTCAAACAAAAACAAAAACAAAAACAAACCGACGCTCCAAGCAAAGAACACAAGATGTGACCGAATAAAAATATAGTTTCAGGGGAGGAACCTGATGATGTTGTCGATGAAGAAGGGGATGCCTTGGGCATCCCCAAGCTTAGACGCTTGAGTCTTCTTAAAATATGCAGGGATGAACCACGGGGGCATCCCCAAGCTTAGAGCTTTCACTCCTCTTGATCATAGTATATCATACTCCTCTCTTGACCCTTGAAAACTTCCTTCACACCAAACTTCAAGCAAACTCATTAGAGGGTTAATGCACAATTAATAATTCACATATTCAGAGGTGACACAAACATTCTTTACACTTCTGGACATTGCACAAAGCTACTGGACATTAATGGATCAAAGAAATTCATCCAACATAGCAAATATGGCAATGCGAAATAAAAGGCAGAATCTGTCAAAAACAGAACAGTTCGTAAAGACGAATTTTAAAATGGCACCAGACTTGCTCAAATGGAAAAACTCAAAACTAATGAAAGTTGCGTACATATCTGAGGATCACGATTGTAAATTGGCAGATTTTTTCGAATTTTCTACAGAGACTTGTGCCCAGATTCGTGACAGACAGCAATGCTGTTTCTGCGCAGCGATCCCAAATATAACATCAACTTTGACATAGAAACTTTACTTGGCACAAAAACATGATAAGGAGAGGTTGCTACAGTAGTAAACAACTTCCAAGACTCAAATATAAAACAAATTACTGTAGTAAAAACATGGGTTGTCTCCCATAAGCTTTTCTTTTTTCAGCTAGGCGCAGAAAGTGCAAATCAAGTAACATCAAGAGTAGAAGCATCAACATTATTTTTCTTGCAAACACAACTTGTT